>CM071870.1:27262802-27281831 GCA_036759665.1 Gynandropsis gynandra | reverse complement strand
TGGAGGCCCAAGGGATTAGTAAAGGGCGTGATAACCCGAGAACCTTCGTTTATTGATGTGAAAGGTGAAACGTTGATTGCTCTATATATGTTCTTGACGACACTTGGACAGGAGAGTTGGTGGAAATCTGATCTAAATATTCCCCGGGGGCCAGAGTTTTGGGAGAACATATTAAAGCCCAACGTATGATTTGAAGATGATGTAAGTTTTTTAAACCCGAAGTCAAATAGGTCATTTTGTTCATATGTATTCATGTGTGTTAATTTATTTTTTTTTGTTTTGCACCAATTGGATGAGGCGTTGTTGATGTTGTATCATCGCATAAATACATTCCCCATGGTATATAAGAAACTTTACGTTTGTCATGTTGCTTTCATGTAGACGCTCACACTGTGGATGTACAAAGATATGGGCACTTTGCCGGAATATGTTAGTGATTGTTTTCATGGCAAGTTATCATTCAGAATCACGAAACAAATGAGTTATTACAACGGCTTTGCCGCGATTCTAAACATTCCATCGTTCACAAGTCGATATGTAAGATGTCATTGGGTAGCCATCAAAGCGGATTTCGTGATCCGATGCATCACGATATACGATTGCCAGAGCAGACTCAAGGAAACGCATATCGATCCGATGATTGAGAAGTTAAGAAAATTTGTCCCCAAGATGCTCTTCCTCGGAGGGTTCGATTCTTTGGATTCTGGAAAAGATGAATGGAAGTATGAGTATTATGAAGGTCTGTCAAAGAACAAAAGCGGGAATGACTGTGGTGTTTACTCCTTCTAATGCGTAGAAGCCTCAGTATTTATAAGACGTCAAGTTTTACAATACATATGCGACGACCAAGTTCCTTCCATGCGTGAGAACATGGCGGCTGATATATTTAGTAATGGAAAGTGTATCTCTCTACCCCGAGACTAATTTGATATTTTGGTACATTGCTTTTTTGGGTTGGTACATTGTTATATTTAAATATTAGGTACATTGTTATTTTTTTAAATTTCTTCATAAGAGTCGCAGGGGTAAAAGGGACGAACGGGTAAAGTGGGTCGCACAGTAAAAAGTCAAAAGGGTAAAATGGTCGCAGGGTCAAGGATCAAATGGGTAAATGGGTCGCAGAGGTACAAGGCGACCCATTTACCCATTCGACCCTTGACCGTGCGACCCTTGTACCTTTGCGTCCTTGTCCATCTGCGACCCTTGTCCCTCTACGACCATTGTCCCTCTATGACCATTGGACCCCTGCGACCTTTTACGCTTTACTATTAAAAAATTATTTACAAATAATATGAATAACTTAAAAAAATAGCAATGTACAAAGTTGAATTTTTCATTTCCAAAAAATAAAATTTATTTACAAATAATATGAATAAACTTTTAAAAGAGAACAATAAACCAAATTACATCTTCCATAATCAAAGAATAAAATTTTTTAATAAAGTTATTTACAAACGACCCTTGGACCGTGCGACCTTTTTCCCCCTCTGACCCTTGGACCCGTGCGACCTTGGACCTGTGCGACCACTTGGACCTCTATGACCCTTGTCTCCCTTCGGCCCTTGTACCTATGCGACCACTTGGACCTTTACGACTCTTGTCTCTCTTCGACCTTTGTACCTCTGCGACCACTTCGACCCCTGTGACCCGTGTCTCCCTTCGACCCGTTGTACCTATGCGACCACTAGGACCCCTGCGACCCTTGTCTCCCTTCAACGCTTGGACCTGTGCGACCACTTGGACCCCTACGACTCTTGTCTCCCTTCGACCCATTGTACCTCTGCGACCACTTAGACCCCTGCGACCACTTGGACCTCTACGATCCTTGTGTCCCTTTAACCTTTGTACCTCTGCGACCCTTGTTACAATAATAATAAATAAAAAAACAACGATACTAACAATAATACTTTCTATTGAATAATAGTAAAAAACAAACCAAATACAAACATGAATTTCAAGTTCAAGAAATGTTGTTGTTCAAATGATGTTCAAAGCAATCAAAATAAAATGGAATTCAAACTATGTTGTTGGGAAAAATCGAAGACAAGGTATATCTGTTGCGGAGACCAATTCGACTATGTGGGAATAACCCACGTTTAGTCCATGATCGTGACAAAACTTTCTCCAACCCCTGCTGATGCTAGCGCCACCACGTGCCATGGGCCTTAGATATGCCTTTAACGCCAGTCCGAAATTGATTATCAGATGTACCTTACATCGTCTACCGCAAAGACCTCTCGACCTCGCAAACCCTATCAGCAGTGTCTACGATAACCGAATAAATTTAGAACAATGCAAAACCAATGCATCTACGACCAGATTTGATGAATCAAATAAATCGGTTTGAGGTCACTTGCCAATGAATCTACGTCCAGATTTGAACGCGTAACTGGTACCGTGAAAATCCTATGTGCAGAAGAAGATGACCCTACTTATGCAGATGATGATGACATATATGATGCATATTGTAGATTACACATATCATCTCCGAAACCGGTGACGTGAAAACCATGTCACCTTCATGACGGAAAACTACGAAATCCCGAATTCTAAAATCATGGTCCTTGGAGAAATATTTCCATCCACCAGTGAATCTTGAATCATCCAACTTGACTTCCCATGTTTTGTTAGACACATCTGATTTAAGCGTTGTCGTGTTGTTATCCCTCGTTTTCACGTAAATATGTTAATCGAAGAATTCTTCGGAATGTCCTGTAACAAAAATCGAAGAAAAAGTAAAAAATCTATACATTCTCTACATTAACATACTGAAAGAGAGAGAAGAAGGAGATTGTGAGGTAGTTCTCCAGAAAGCTCGGAAGAATGATTGGGACGAAATGGGGGAATGTGGCATTTTTCGGAAAAAAAAATGGATGGAAGATGATGAGAGTTAGAGAGAATGTGTCGTTATTTAAAAAAAGGGAACAGCTGGAATTCAAAAAGACATGACTATGAAATCGAATCGGCGTCAAATGGAATTCAAAAAGACATGATTGCAGGGGTACAAGGGTCGCATAGGTACAAGGGTCACAGAGGTACAAGGGTCGCAGAAGGATACAAGGATCGCAGAGTGGTACAAGGGTCGCAGAGGTACAAGGGTCGCTGGAGTAAAAAGGCCGCAGAGGGGTACAAGGGTCGCAGAGGTACAAGGGTCGCAGAGGGTACAAGGGTCGCAAAGGTACAAGGGTCACGACTTTTATACCTTTGCAACCGAAGTTTGCTTGTTGTGATACGAAACAAATTTTAAAAATAATAAAAACAATTTATTATTTACAAATTATTTACAAATAATATGAATAAAAAAATTTATTATTTACAAATAATATGAATAATTTATTATTTACAAATACAATTATTTACAAATAATAGACTCAAATCTCTGCGACCCTTGTCCATATGCGACCCTTGTCGCTCATGACCCTTGGATCTCTGCAACCCTTGGACCTGTACGACCCTTGGACCTTTGCGAACCTTGGACCTCTACGACCCTTGGACCTTTGCGACCCTTATCCTTTTGTGACCCTTGTTACAATAATAGTAAATCCACAAAAACAACGATACTAACAATAATACATACTATTGAATAATTTAAAAACCAACCAAATACAAACATGAAGTTTAAGTTCAAATGAATGTTCCTGTTCAAAGGAGGTTTAGAGTAATCAAAATACAACTGAAATCAAAAATTGTTATTATTAGGCCATGTTGCTCCATTGGAATACATTTCGACTTGGAGGGAACAACCATCAGTCCGTCCATGGTCGATACAAAACTTTCTCCAACCCGCTCTGTGGTAACGTCACCACGTGCCACGTGCCTTAGATATGCCTCCCACGGCAGTTCGTAACAAATCATCAGATGAACCTTACATCGTCTATGGAAAAGACCTCTCGACCTCGTAAATGCTATCGAAAGTGTCTGCAACATCATCCAAGTTACATCAGTAGAAAGGAGTAAAAATCGAATAAATAACCAAATTAAATATGGTGAATCGGTTTAAGGTCACTTACCACTGCATCTACGGCCATATTTGAACGAGTGACTGGTACCGTGAAAATCCTGTGAGCAGGAGTGGCCTTGGAGACGGAAAAGACCATGTCACCTTCGTGACGGAAAAGTAAGCAATCCCCTATACACAAGTTTAGGTCGTTGGAGAAATCTTTCCACCCATCAGTTAATCTGGAGCCATCCAACTTGATTTCCCATGTTCTGTTAGACGCATTCGTTTTAAGCGTTGTCGTGTTGTTGTCCTTTGTTTTCCCGTAAATGTACTCATCGAAGAAGATCTTCGGGATGTCCTGTAACAAAAACGAAAAACATAGTCAAATATGTACATTCTTTACATGTAACATACCGACAGAGAAACAAATGAAGAAGATTACAATGTAGTTCTCCAAATAGCTCGGAAAAATCTTTTTGAAGAAATGAGGGAAATGTGGTATTTTCGGAAAAAAAAATGATGGAAGATGAAGAGAGTTGGAGAGAGAGATTGTGTCGTTATTTGAAAAAGGAAACGACTGGAATTCGAAGAGACATAACCCTGACATCGAATCACCGTCAGATGGAGTCGAAAAGACATGATCACACAGTTATGTTTTTTCAAATTTTGGTGAAAATTTCAGCGGAAATTTTGGTAAAAATGATAAAATATCAAAAACCAATCAAAATTGAGGGTGACATGGATCGCATATATAGATCAATAAAATGGGATGCATAAATTGAGGGTCGCATTGTTCGCATATATGGATCAATAGAATGGGTCGCATAAATTGAGGGTCGCATTGGTCGCATATATGGATCAATAGAATGGGTCGCATAAATTGAGGGTCGCATGGGTCGCATATATGCGAACTCGACGAATTTACGGGTTTATAATGATAAAATTTCAAAAACCAATCAAAACAATAAATTTACAACATCAAACTAATTAATGCCAATTGAGGATCGCATGGGTCGCATGGTCTCATATATTCATCAATATATGCGAACTCGACGAATTTACAAGTTTATAATGATAAAGTGTCGAAAACCAATCAGAAGGGTTACATAAGGTTACATAAGGTCAGAAAGGTTACAAAAAAATTTGAAAAACCATTCAAGAAAAAAAAGGAAGGAAAAAGGTTACATAAGGTCTCAAAGGTCGCAAAGTAAAGAGAGTCGTGTGTGACTTTAGGTACCGCAGATACAACACGATATTTGAGTCTGCCGATTACCAAGACCTTATGTAATGGAGATACCGCATAATGTCCTCCATCCACGTTGTAAGTACTTGTGTGTATCTGCGTAGAGACTGAGTCCGACGATTAGCAAGACCTTGAGTAACAGATAGACAATATGATTCCATGCGTCCACCATGGGACCTTCATGAAGAAGGTAACAAAGATTTTTCAAAGAATTTAGGCTTAGAGACTTAGATAAAGAGAGGAGAGAGTAGGATTATCCCGATTCATTCTCATCTCAAATGGTTGTTATGGTGAGACTTAGAGAGTTTGATGAACCTTTTAATATAAGGGTAATAGAGACGTGTCACAATGGTCTTGACTGTGCCATTGGTAAAATAAAAAGAATAGCTAGAACTGGAAAAGCCAATAGTCTGACATCAATAGCCATTGGCACGATACTCCATGAAAAAGATTGTTCACGATTAATATAGCTTGTATTGGAAAAGCCAATAGTCTGACATCGAAAAGACTAGTCGAATGGGTCACAATGATCGTAAGGGTCGTAATGGTCGCAATGGCCGCAAGGGTCGCATGGGTCAAAAGATCGAAATGGTCGCAAGGGTCGCAATGGTTGCAATGGTCGCAATGTCTGCAAGGATTGCATGGGTCGAATTATAATGAAGAATTTATCGAATTATAATGATGAAAGAGAGTAACAAAAGGGTAAATCAAAATAATTTAAATAATATAATATTACACAGTAACAAACTTTTCTTTTTTTGAATTCGGCGTTATCTCGGTTGTCACGTTCCAAACACTATTAGTGATGTTGGCATTTGATCATCTCGTTTTCATGTGTATTTCTTTCACAATTTTAGAGATGTTTACGATATAGATGCGATGTTTACGTATGATTTTGTATCCGTTTTACTCATTTTCGTGTTTTCGTGTTCTTACAGGTTTTTATGTATATTCGGTTCATTTTGGAGCTAAAGGACGTACACGAGACAAAGTACCAACATCGAGGATCATCACGGAAAAAACGGGACGAGAATCGGCGAGGAACAACCTCAGCCCGCGCGGGGCACTCCCTTGCCCGCGCGGGGCCTTTAGTTCAGCAATTGGTCCAGCAAATGGAGCACGAATCGGGCAAGCCATCAGCATGCTCGGGGCCTCAACCCGCATGGGACACACCTTAGCCCGCTCGGGGCACACCCCAGCCCACGCGGGCACTCTCTAGCCCGTGCGGGGAGGCCTTGTTTCCATCGCGAGTAAGAGCGCTGCACCCGTGCGGGGCACAAACTCAGCCCGCGCGGGTCGCGTCTGTCACCTGCAACTACCAGATAAGTTAATTTGCTTTAAAACGAAAAGGAACTTGTTGGTGACTTATACAAAAAGTAAATGACTTTAGAGAAGAAGAATAAGAGATATTTTGCAGGAGAAAGTAATGGAAACGTTGCCCAACTTAAAGAATGGAAAAGTCATGAAAAGGAAAAATCGGTGGCTGCTGAAACAAAATGAAATCAACTGAACAGCCAAAAGGAAAAAGAAGGAGAAAAGGAAAGAAAAGAAGAAGGAAAAGGAAGAACATGAGCTAGGAGTCGGGAGAGTTCAGTTGGAGAGAGTGAGTTTTCAGTTTTGGATCGAATAGAGAGAGTAGAGAGAGAATCGAAAAAGAAGGAGACTTTTGCGAATGAGACATTCAAGGAGCATTGGAGATCAATTCAAGACTTCGGTTTCGTTTGGTTTTCATGTTCTTTAGACTTTCTACTTCAATTATGTTGTTTGCTTTTGAAAGCATGAGCGAGTAGTTTGTTTTGTTCTAGGAGAAGGGATTAGCCCATGGCTATCCCAGAACCACTTTGATTTATCTTTGAATGCAATTTCCCATTTTTGTTTATCTATTCTTTGTCTGAGAGCTTGAATGACTTGTATTTACGAAGGCAAAGTAGATGCATGTGTTAGGGATTAGGAGAAGGAGCGAAAGAAGAATTCTAGTCCTAGAAGATCAGGTTTAGAACAACCGAGGTTAGGCCACGAAAGTAGGATAGCAGCGTTTGAGGGTAAAACGGATGAATCACATATCTTATGGGTTTAACTTAAGGTGTCAGCCACGAAAGTAGGGGATAACTTGACTAGATCACGTGTCTATTCCTTGAGAGAGGGTAGATACCATATTAGGATCGTCTGCCTTAGATAACTTGATCGGGATTGCATGATTAGATAGGCTGATTGTTGGTTTTGGTAGTCTTGTGGTGAAACCGGATTCCTGGAACGTTTGTCTCATTATTTAGAACTCGTTAGTTTATTTGTTTATAGTATTTCAATCTTAAAACCAATATTCATTCGTTTGCAAGTTTCATTCGTAGTTTGAGTTTAGGTTGTGTTGCGTAGTCCCTGTGGGATCGACACCTAAAGTACTATAGACGTGACATGCACTTGCGAGTAGTTTAGGTTATTTGTTTAACTTTGATACACATCAAGTTTTTTGCACCGTTGACGGGGACTATTGTCAACAGGTCTTAGATTCGAGTCTAGAGTCTTTCTTGTATTGTTTTTCTTTTTGTTTTCTTTTTGTTTCGTTTCTTTCTACCTAATTCCGTTCGTTTGTCCTTTGTTGGATTATGACCAGATCTCAAGGTACTTCTAGTCTACTACAAATCGACCCTGAGATTGTGCGCACTTGCAGACAACTGAGAAAGGGCAAGGAAGAAGGTAACACAGAGCCGTCAGATCAACGAGATATGGATAATCAAAACGGCCACGGATAACCTCAATTACCTATCGATAATTTGGGGAATATGCAGCAACATCAACTCGCACCTCAACCGCGAGAACCACATGCTCCTCCACCATGTCGCCTCAGAGATTACGTGGTGTCGAATATGAACAACGTGCAAACAGCCGAACGGATGCCTGCTGTTGCTAGGGAACGGTTCGAAATTAAGCCGGCGATGATCAACATGCTTTATGAGAAGCAATTCATGGGTGGAAATCACGAGGATCCCCATCAGCACCTCAGAGACTTCCTTGAGCTTTTTGGTACATTCAAGATACACGGAGTCTCGGAGGACGGATCTTACTGTGTCTCTTCCCCTTCTCAATTGGGGGACAAGCAAAAACATGGCTGCAATCGCTCCCCACTGGTTCAATCACGACTTGGGACCAGCTCTGCACATTGTTCCTCTCACGATTCTTTCCTCCGAGCAAGACGATTCAGATGAGGGGGGAAATCACAATGTTTAGAAGCAGAGATGGAGAAACTTTCATTGAAGCGTGGGGCAGATTCAAGGATCTTCTACAGATGTGTCCACACCATGGTCTCGAGCAGTGGTATGTTATCCAAACGTTTTACAAGGGAATCTCAGATGAACACCGAACGACGTTGGATAACGCTGCTAGAGTATCATTTATGGACTGAGTGTGGAGGAGGCATACAAGCTAATCGATAACCTCGCCATGAACCACACTATGTTTTCAACACCGAGAGGTATGCCTAACAGCACTTGTAGCTTATACGAGCCGAATCAGAGCAGAGTGACGGGCAACACAGCAAACGTCATGTACTACGTAAATTGCAGAGATACAAAACACGTGACTTATCAATGCACGCTGCGAGAGAACGTGGAATACATGAATTATTCCCAGCAGCAAGGAAACACGCAATTCGGGAATACCTACAACCCGAATTAGAGGATTCACCCGAACTTGTCATATCGAACGACCCAACCGATAAAAAAGAAAGAAATACAGGATATACATAAAAAATAAGGTCTCACATTTTTTCTCATTTACCAAATGGGGATTCTTTTTTCCTCCTCTCGTGAAAAATATTTTTTTATTATATGCTTATTATCTGATATGAGATATCTGATATGAGACAAAAAAAAAAGAAGAAATGAAAGAATTCGGGATTTCAGCCACCACAACAGCCGTACCAGCAAAATAACCAGCAATTTCAGCATGCTCAGCAAGTTCCGCAAGCTCCTCAACCTCCTCAAGACCCTTCGTCAAACCTTGAGGCGGTAATGCTCGAATTTATCAAGGAGCAAAGGCAGCAACATTCAGCTCAAACCAAATTCAATGCAGATGTGGGGACAACGATCAACGAGCTCAAAACTCAGATGGAATCCTTAAGCAACCATGTGAAGAGCTTAGAGAACTCTGTATCACAGCAGGCTCCCTCATCCTCTCGGAATCCCGGACAGCTTCCCGGTAAACCCGAGTTAAACCCGAGAGAGTACGTTAACGCTATTTCCATGTGCACCACTAATATGATCGTGCATTCGCCCTCCAAAGAGCGAGAGCAAGCTGCTGGTACGTCCATGAGAAAAGGCAAAGGTACCATCGCGATTATGGAAGGATTTGAACCAGATTTAGAAAAACATATGTTGCTCCACCGGCGTACAAACCTCTTATACCGTTTCCTCAACGGTTGGTGAGAAGTAAGAATGAAGAACGAGTGGGCAGATTTGTAGAGGGTCTCAAGAAGCTTGACATCAACATCCCATTCGTGGAAGTCCTCCAAAAGATGCCTAATCATGCCAAACTCATCAAAGAGGTTCTTTCCAAAGAGAAGCGTATCAAAGAGAACGAGACGGTAGCACTCACCGAGGAATGCAGCGCTATCATTCAAAACAAGCTATCACCAAAGTTGAAGGACCCCGGAAGCTTCTCCATTCCATGCACAATAAGTAATCTTGACATTGAAAATGCTTTGTGTGATTTAGGGGCAAGCGTGAGCATCATGCCACACTTGGTTTTCAAGCGGATGGACTTCGGGAATCTCAAACCTACAAAGATGTGTCTACGCCTCGCGGATCATTCGGTGAGATATCCGATGGGAATTGTTGAAAACGTTCCCACCATGGTAGGTAAGCTTTGTATTCCCACTGATTTTGTTTTACTTGAAATAAAGGAAGATGCTAGGATACCTATTATTCTCGGTAGACCTTTCTTAGCTACTGCAGGTGGCATGATAGACGTACAACAAGGAAAGCTTTCTTTGTGTGTCGGAGATGAGACGATAGAGTTTAACTTGTCCAACACTATGAACGAACCTCCCTTCAAGGAGTCTTGCTTTACAGTCGATTCGTTGGACGAGTTATCAAAGGACACGCATGATCAAGTAAGTACTTCTGATCCTCTTGTACGATATTTAACATGAGTTTGCGATAATGCAGGATTTACGGACGAAGGAGCCAAGCTGTACACGGAATTCATGAGTGCTATTGCAGCACTAGGAGATGCCCCATGTGAGGAGATACCACACGAAACGCACGCTGGTTTCGCAGTGGAGAAGACACCTGAAGTTGAGCCCGACCCTCCTCCGTCTTATTTTTTGTATGAGTACACTGAATCCGAAAAATATATCCTGTTGTTATGAATGCTAACTTGAGTGTAGATGAGATAAGAAAACAAACCACACGCGTAAAGAAGCGTAGGAGAGTCAGCTCTTCAGTATGTATGCACGGAAATTCTACAGAAGACAGTCACGAACCTTCCACAGAAACTCAAAGGAGGCTGCACCCGCACTTGCAAGAGGTAATGGAAAAACACATCATAAAACTTTTCGACGCAGATACCATTTAACCAACCGTGGGCAGAAAACGAGTGAATCTCGTGCATGATGTGCCAAAGAAAGATGCAGTGACTAAGGGATGGCACGACAAAAAGATCCTACCTCATGACTTCCAACTAGGTGACTTAGTTCTACTTTTCAATTCTCGTCCTAAGCTTTTCATCGGCGCACTACCGTCCCGTTATCCTTTTCAGGTACGAGAAGTCTTCACACATGGAGAAGTGGAACTATGGAGAGATTCGAGCGGAATATTCAAAGCTAATGGACAGCGACTAAAGCTCTACCAAGCCGCTCAACCGGTCGAAAGTGGAGCGCACGCATGAGAAATGGAGACGTTAAAGATTAAAGACGTTAAATAAGCGTTTTCTGGGAGGCAACCCAAATGTTTGTTTTCTATATTCCTTATTTTTAGTTTATGACTCGTTTAATTAAAAAAAACAAAAAAAAAAGCACACGCATGAGGAATGGAGACGTCAAAGCTTAATGACGTTAAATAAGCGCTTTCTGGGAGGCAACCCAGCTGTTTGTTTTTTTTTTATTTTTATGTTTAAGACTCGGTTATTTATTTTCATAAAAAAGACACCACAAACGTGCTTCACTTCCCTTACCCTCCATCGGAGCTTCACGTCGAGGACACCGTTCAATTCAAGTCTGGGGTAGCAGCTCACGTTTGTCAGGTGATTTCATTTCATTTTCTTTCATTTTCTCTTTGATTTTGTAGTTTTTAGTTTGTTTTTGCTTTCGTGAGTCAGAGTCGTCCCAGGCTCTTGTCCGGTGCCACGTTTTGAGATGAACCCTGAACCTAGGATACTTAAGAAGTAGGCCATTTCCGTGAGATTTTGCATGTTTGAGCTAGGTTTTTCCTAAGCGTTAGAGATTATTAGTCGGCTGAAAAACAATAGGTTGTAATTCTTTGGGAATCCTAGTGTTGCTTGTTGGGGATTTAGACGAGGTTACTAGGCTAGTTTATCGTTTATTCTCTATATCCAGATGGTCATACTTCGTATAGATGATGCTTTACTTCTTTTTTATAAGGATTATTAGATCATACGAAATCAAGCTTATTTTGTAGATTAAAAGCGCACACTAACACTCCGTTGTCGATATAATAATGCCTAAAAGCATGATCTAAAATCGATATGAGTGCATCGACCTTGATACTCTTTCGATGGTTCGAGTCTAAGTGGTGGGTTGGTGATCATCTTTCTATGTCCTAAGGGCATGGCACAACAAAAACACCGCCTACTCCACTGCACTCTTGAACGAGATGCATGAGTATACCGTCATTGATAGTCTGGGTCTAAGTAGAGGCTGGATCCCTTCAAATCCGACGTCCTAGAAGCCTAGTGTGTATGAATAAAAAAGGAGAAAAGAAAAAAATAAGACATGGAAACAAAATAAAAGAAAAAAAAAAGAAAAAAAGAAAGAAAGAAGCTCAAAAAAGAAACAAGTATCATCAATTGTTCTAGGTTTAGCATTGTCTGAAGTCTTAATTGGTGGAGAGAGTTACGGTGGCTTGTTTAGATTGCCTTCAATTTACTTTTTCGTGGGTAGCCTTGGTGAACCTAGGATGAAGACTGAAAATTTAATTAGGCTGAATTCGCTCTCGACATGCTAGTTGATCGGTTAGGTTCGCTTTAGCGGTATTTCTAGGAGAAAGGGGAATTCTCGGATTTTGTATACCCCACGTGTTCCACGTTTACGTTTGCTTCGGGACATAACAAACATTCAAGTCTGGGGGATTTTGATTATCTCATTTTCATACGTATTTCTTGCACGATTTTAGAGATGTTTACGATTTAGATGTGATGTTTACGTATGATTTTGTATCCGTTTTACTTGTTTTCGTATTTTCGTGTTCTTACAGGTTTTAATGCGTATTCGGTTCATTTTGGAGCTAAAGGACGTACACGAGACAAAGTACCAACATCAAGGATCATCGCGGAACAAACAAGATGAGAATCGGCAAGGAACAACCTCAGCCCGCGTGGGGCACTCCCTTGCCCGCACGGGGCCTTTAGTTCGGCAATTGGTCCAGCAAATGGAGCACGAGTCGGACAAGCCATCAGCACGCTCGGGGCCTCAACCCGTGCGGGGCACACCTCAGCCCGCGCGGGGCACACCCCAGCCCACGCGGGCACTCTCTAGCCCGTGCGGGGAGGCCTTGTTTCCATCGCGAGTAAGAGCGCTGCACCCGTGCGGGGCACAAACTCAGCCCGCGCGGGTCGCGTCTGTCACCTGCAACTACCAGATAAGTTAATTTGCTTTAAAACGAAAAGGAACTTGTTGGTGACTTATACAAAAAGTAAAACGACTTTAGAGAAGAGGAATAAGAGATATTTTGCTAGAGAAAGTAGTGGAAACGTTTCCCAACTTAATCAAGAATGGAAAACTCATGAAAAGGCAAAATCGGTGGCTGCTGCAACAAAAGGAAAATAACTGAACGGACAAAAGGAAAAAGGAGGAGAAAAGGAAAGAAAAAAGAAGGAAAAGGAAGAACATGAGCAAGGGGTCGGGAGAGTTCAGTTGGAGAGAGTGAGTTTCAGTTTTGAATCGAATAGAGAGAGTAGAGAGAGAATCGAAGAAGGAGACTTTTGCGAAGGAGACATTCAAGGAGCATTGGAGATCAATTCAAGACTTCGGTTTCGTTTGGTTTTCATATTCTTTAGACTTTCTACTTCAATTATGTTGTTTGCTTTTGAAAGCATGAGCGAGTAGTTTGTTTTGTTCTAGGAGAAGGGATTAGCCCATGGCTATCCCAGAACCACTTTGATTTATCTTTGAATGCAATTTCCCGTTTTCGCTTATCTATTCTTTGTCTGAGAGCTTGAATGACTTGTATTTACGAAGGCCAAATAGATGCATGTGTTAGGGATTAGGAGAAGGACCGAAAGGAGAATTCTAGTCCTAGAAGATCAGGTTTAGAAAAACCGAGGTTAGGCCACGAAAGTAGGGTAGCAGCGGTTGAGGGTAAAACGGATGAATCACAGAACTTATGGGTTTAGCTTAAGGTGTCAGCCATGAAAGTAGGGGATAACTTGAATAGATCACGTGTCTATGCCTTGATAGAGGGTACATATCATATTAGGATCGTCTGCCATAGATAACTTGATCGGGATTGCATGATTAGATAGGTTGATTGTTGGTTTCGGTAGTCTTGTGGTGAAACCGAATTCCTGGAACGTTTGTCTCATTGTTTAGAACTCGTTAGTTTATTTGTTTTTAGTATTTCAATCTTAAAACCAATATTCATTCGTTTGCAAGTTTGATTCGTAGTTTGAGTTTAGGTTGTGTTGCATAGTCCCTGTGGGATCGACACCTAAAGTACTACACACGTGTCGTGCACTTGCGTGTAGTTTAGGTTATTTGTTTAACTTTGATACGCACCAGCATTTTTAGATGGGGTTTGTCTCGACGAAGATGGAATTTGTCTCGACGAATATGGAGTATTTCTCCGAGCCTCACCGGGTCTAGGATAACGATTCTCTTTAGGCATCCCGCTTTGCCTTTTCTCAGCCAGCATAGGAGGTAGAACCGTAACTTCAGTATATTGAGGAGGAATATCCCAATCACTGCAATCAGGAACCAGATACACGGTTTTTCAGTAAGCCAAACGCCATGTCTCCCCAAGGTAGTATATTGAACATAGATCTAGTATCTTGTGACCTTTACCAACCTTATGTGCTGCCGTAATTGTATGACTGCATGGATACTTATCCACATCAAACATTTTGCAGTCGCACGTTCTTTTTTGAAGACTCACTACAAATCTTCTACCCATCTCATTTCTCACCTCATACTCATCACTTAGACTGTTCAATTCAATAACATCACACTTGGATGCATGTCCAAACCGTTCATATAACGTTTTCTTAACGTAAGGTGTTAACTTTTGAGAATTATCATTGGTAGCTGCTTCCAACCTATATCTATTGAACCATTCCACTGTCTTGCCAAAAAAATATCTAAAAGCCCTAGGATCGTAAACTTTTTTTACTTCTTCAACGTTGAATTTATTGACTCGGTAGCATTAGTGGTTAATAAGTTGTTCCTTTCCCTTTTAAATTTTCATCTTGCCCACTTAACGGGCTTAAGTTCTTCTTTATCCAAATACTTTGCAACATTAGAATACATGCGGGGTCACAAAGGTCAAAAATGACCACAAAGGTCACAATAGTCACAAGGGTCGCAGGGGTAAGGGGGTCGTAAAGGGGTACAAGGGTTGCAGAGGTACAAGGGTCACAACGGGGTACAAGGCTCGTAGAGGTACAAAGGTCACAGAGGTACAAGGGTCGCAAAGGTTCAAGGGTCGCAGAGCGGTACAATGCTCGCTAAGGTGCAAGGGTCGTAGAGGGGTACAATGGTGGCAGAGGTGCAAGCGTCACAAAGGGGTACAAGGGTCGCAGAGGTCACAACGGTCACAAAATTCATTTTTGTACCTGGCCTTCAAATCATTCAATAGCACTTCAAATTCGCTCTCTGTGTATGCTACTGCACATTTGAAGAACATTTCCACCACAGTATCACCCTTTGAAGTCTTTCTACCATGCCTTTTATTGACGTAGCTCTTTATATTTTGCGATATATGATGCAAAAACCATGATCAGACTTTTTATACACTTGTTTGACTGCTTTGATCAAGCTTTTATGGAGATCAGATATCACAACGAGATCACGTCTGTCCGGTATCACCTCTTTCAACCTTAACATAAACTACGTCCATGATTCTTCCTTCTCTCTGTGGACTATTTCCCATGCAATAGGATATTAGTGATGTTCACCATCTTGCGCGGTCGCCACTATCAATGCTCCCTTGTACACTCCTGTTAGAAATTTTGCATTCACAGCAACCACTTTACGCATGTATTTCCATCCTCTTATAGCCGCTTCGACAGCCATAAAAAGGTATTTAAAGCTTTTCCCATCACTCTCGAGCTGAATATTTGCGATAGATCCGAGATTTCTTTTTGTAAACATGTACAATCACCCTGGAAGCCTCCTATAATGTTCAAATTCATCACCACAAATCTCCTTTTGAGCACCGCATTTACCTCTTAATGCCATCAAATATGATACATTGGCACCGTACTTTGCTTTTACACGAGCAATCAATTCTTTTGCTGTAGATATTTCATAATTCCTAGCGTATTCCTAATTCAAATAATCTTTAACCAATGCACTGTACCCTTTGTAGCTTCGGTCCATTTTGATACAGATGAACAGTTATGAATGGGATGGTGTGTTCTCACACTAAACCATTTGGAATTCGGGATTGCTGCAACACGTAATTTCAATTTACAACCACTTCCGACAAACTTGCATCGTACTTCTCACAGCTTCGAATCAGATTTCAATGTTGTATATCTAAATGAAGCTTCAATTGAACCTTTCCTTACAAATGTTTGTACATCCTTCTTGCTATCAAACTCTTGCCCAATTTGAAGATACAATCCATCTTCGAACTCGAAGATATTATTTTCGTTGTCTACCTTCTCGTGAACTACCATTTCTAAGTTGTTCTCACCATCACCAAACTTATGCTCTGTTGGCACATCGGAAATAACTTTATTACTGTCACAAACAATTTCATCAACTACCACATTCATGGCACATCCACCATCTTCTCTTAACCCGCTTGTATGTTCACTATCAGAATTATTCGAATCTGAAATATTTATTGTTTCCGTCGGATTACTCCCAACTCTACTTTTGTTATTTGGACCTACAATAACACAGTCTTCATAATCTAAAACACTTTCATCCTCACCTTCTTTAGGAATGCTTGCAAAAGCAGGAATTAGAGGCTCAATTTCCCTTTCAATTTCGATTTCACACTTCACATTTGCCGATTTTATCTCCACATATAGCGGTGGTCGAATTTCTCTTATGTAATCGAATTGATAACAAATAAGAAGCTTGTCATTCATTATATATGTCGGCTTCCTATTTTCACAAATATTTGGTAAATAGCTTAACTTCAATTTCGTTGTATTATATCCCAACATCATCTCTGTGCATAACTCATCAATCAGTTGCTGGTATGTCAGACTAACCGGAGGACAATTGAAAAATCTTTATGGTTTTCCTGAACACTACTAACCCATTTACATTCTCTATTTGGGTTTTTTCCCATTTACCGTCATACAAAAAAAAAATCAGTGTGATTTTTTGATCCATCGAATCCATTACACCTGTAACAAAAACATAAAAAGAGGGTAAATTATGTGACCCACTGCGACCGTGCGACTCGATGAGACTATGTGACCCAGTGCGACCGTGCGACCTTGTACCCCCTGCGACCCTTGTACCCCTGCGACCCTTTGACCCCTCTGCGACCTTTGTACCCCTGCGACCCTTTTACCCCTCTGCAACCCTTGTATCCCTTTGTGACCCTTGAACCTCTACGACCTTTGTGCCTCTACGACCTTGTAACTCTACGACCCTTGTACCACTTCAACCCTTTGACCCCTGCGACCCTCTGACCCCTTTGCGACCCATTTACCTCTGCGACCCTTGTACCCCTGTGACCCTTGGACCCCTGCGATCCTTTGACCTTTGATCCCTTTTACCCTTCGATGAGACTCTGTGACCCAGTGCGCCCGTGCGACTCTGTGACCCAGTGTGAACGTGCGACTCTGAGACCTAGTCACTCATTGCGATCATTTGACATTTTCAATAAACGAGTCTTATATTGATCCAGTACAAACGTGCAACTACATCAATAATAAAAGACTCGTTTTCATAAATCAAAAAAGAAACAAGAAAAACACAAGAGAAACACGAAAAACTCACTATACCTACCTGGTTTTTCTGCGGAACGTACTTAATTGCAACAGTAATTTTCCTCCCCATAAGAGAGAGAGAAATCGAAATGCTCTGGAGGAGAGAGAAAAATTGTCGCTTATTAAAGGACAAGGATAATATGGGGTTATCAATATTTTAAGAGTAGATTTGAAATTGAATTTTTTTTCAGGAAATAATATTTTTAAAGTGTTTTAGTCCTACGGGATATTTTTTGAAATAACCCTAAAGGGTAACATATTTTTTTCGTGTAAATAATTTTCATGTTGTTTAGAATACTTGACCACACATACTTTTTCTCTTGGTCTTACAAATTAAATTAATAATTTAAACAAAGATGTGAAATTTTTTTATTTTAACTTTACAACCAAATAAATTAGTTCAATTGGAAAACAGATTACACAAATTATATCTCTTATCCTAAATTCGAATTTCTAAAAAAATATATTAATATTAATAATGAAATTAAAGAGTAACGTAATAAATTGTAAAATTTATAATTTATATTGATTTCTTTTAAAATCTAATCAATAAAAATGAAAGGAAGATTTTCTTCTTTTATCCCAATCACACAAATTTTAATTCCTTATTAAAATGTATACTAGTTTTTATTTAATTCCTTAGTTCAAATGTATACTTTTTTATTTAATTTAAGTATGTTTATTCTTATGTTTAATTTAAAGTGAGGGATTGCCTCTAAAGGAGGGAATGAGACAAGTTAGTAGTTGGATTCCTGACATACGTACATAAGGTTGAATTTATGTGTTTCGTTGATGTTTTATTTTTATGTTTCTTTTTTTTATAATATTAGATTATAACCCGCCTTAGGTGCGGACTAATTGGGGGATTATCAAAAATGCCCCTGTAGGACTAAAGTGCTTCAAAAATACCCTTGGATGAAAAAAAAAGTTTCAACTTCAAATCTATCCTTAAAATATTGATAATCCCATGTTACCCTTTACGATATTTTTTCTCTCTCCTCTAGAGCACCTCTAATTCTCGCGCGAAAATTACTGTTCCCCACACCACAACAGATTCGGCGAGAGTAGCTTGCAATCGGCATCAAATTCGCTGCCAATAGGTTGAAATCCTTTGTTGTCAACAAAGAAGCTTGCAATTAAGCACGTTCCGCAGAAAAACCAGGTGTGTATAGTGAGTTTTTCGTGTTTCTCTTGTGTCTATTGCAATGTCAAAGGTGACAGAGTGGGTCACAGAGTCGTACGGTCGCACTGGGTCACAGAGTCTCATCGAGGGGTCAAAGGGATCAAAGGTCGTCGCAGGGGTCCAAGGGTAAATGGGTCGCAAAGGGTCAAAGGGTCGCAGGGGTGCAAGGGTCGGATGGGAAAGGGGTCGCAAAGGGTTCAAAGGGTCGCATGGGTCCAAGGGTCGCATGGTAAAGGGGTCGCAAAGGGTTCAAAGGGTCGCATGGGTCCAAGGGTCGCATGGTAAAGGGGTCGCAAAGGGTTCAAAGGGTCGCAGAGGTAA
>CM071870.1:27234410-27254574 GCA_036759665.1 Gynandropsis gynandra | reverse complement strand
CGTCTGAATGTATCACCCCTTTTGGACTCCCATCCTTTGGTATATGGTCCGTAGTTCAATCCGGAAATTAGTGCGTGCTCCATTATAGAGTACCGGATGGGAACACCGTTTAAGACGAACCACAACTCCTTCTTGTCCCGTACAATCATGGAGTGATTTAGGAGGATAGACATTTGAACCTTAGTCAATGTGGAATCACATTGGAAATGGAATAAATGCTTAAATTGCGATTCCTTCTCGAAGTAATGCACGTCGTATTCATCTAAGATTCCTCTCAGCTTCGTTATTGTCTCGTGAGGATAACACTTGGTTGTGATCTTTGGTATTCTGTCCATGTGTTTGAATTGATACACAAACTTCGGCTTTGGGGCCACCTGCAAGACCAATTAATTAAAGAATACATTATACTTCTACCGACTCAAGCGACCCATGCGACTCATGCGACTCATGCGACCCATGCGACCCATGCGACCCAACCGACCCTTTGGCTCAACCGACCCATGCGACTCGACTGAACCATGCGACCCAAACCGACTCACTAAGACAACCGACTGAAACGACCCTTAGACCCCCTGCGACGCTCCAGCGACGATTGCGACCCAAACCGACTCACTGAGACAACCGACTCAAACGACCCTTAGACTCCTTGCGACGCTCAAGCGACCATTGCGACCCAAATCGACTCACTCAGACTCAACGGACTCACTGACACTCACACCCATTTCAAATCAATAAACCATTTTGGGACTCGATAGCCTGCAAACCCTAGAAATCGACGCTCAACCGACCATCGCGACCCAAACCGACCCACTGAGACAACCGACTCTTGCGACTCAACCGACTCACTGAGACTCAACCGACTCATTGACAACACCATTTCAAATCAATAAACCATTTTGGGACTCGACATCCTCCAAAACCTTAGAAATCGATCTACTTACACTTATTGACGCCATTGAAGATTGACTCGTGCTCTCTTCTCCACCACTGCTGATTCTAGCCATTTCCTTCCTGGCAACTTCGAATTTCCTTCATGCCAACTTCGAATCGATCCCTCTCAAGTTCGAAATCACTTGTTCTTTCTTGGCTTTTACTCTCCCAGAATGCGGGTTTGGCTTTTACCCTCCCAGAATGCGGTTTACTCTCCCAGAATGCGGTTTTTCTCACGTTCGAAAATTAAGGGTAAATTTGTCTTTTCTCCAGTTTTTTTTTTCCGATTAAATAATTATTTTAGGGAAGGGTATTTTTGAAAAGCGTTTTACCTACGAGGGTATATCTGATATTCCGCCGGACTAATTTATATAATTATTTTATTATTTAAAATTATATATATATATCATGGCCCATAAAAAATTGTGTGGAGTTAGAAAAATATTTATGTGAAAATACAATGAAAAATAAAATAAATTAACAAATTTAATAGTTCTTGATTCATGAATTAAAAATAACAATATTAACATATAACTGTTTTTTATCTAATTTAATTAATTTAGAATTTATATCAATGATAAGATATAATATTATTTAATATTCGAAAATATTAATATTTTGATTATAATATATATTATGGAATTTAATTCAACACGATAATCTTGATCATGACAATTTCCTTCAAATCCTCATATTACTTGCCAAATATTATTCGTCTGACCAAGAAAGACATCGATGAACAATTTTTCAGTTATTGTTTTTCCAATTTTTTCTGTTTAATCGATTTCAAAAGCTTAATTATTAACATCACAGAAACATTTTAATAAACATTAAAGAGAGTTAGGAATTCGCGCAATGTAAAAATTGATTTATATAAATATATTATTTTCCTATTAAAAAATATTTAAGTTTTAAAGTTTTCGTTTCAATATATATGTTATATGAGATGAAAAATTGAACAGAGAGAAAAAAAAATTAGTAATGTGAACAACTAAAAAACAAATAATTTTTTAATATTTATTAATATAATAATACTAAATCTTTATAATAAATATAATAACATGAATATATAATATTTTAAGAAAAATTATGTCATATTATATTTTAAAAACTTTACGTATTACTTAACATTAATGGAAAAATTAGTAATTTAAGCACTAATTAATGATAAATTTTATAATGTATTTTTTAAATAATGATATAACAAATTTCTTTGTAAATTTCAATTTATAAAATAAATAAAGATCCTCTAAAAACCTACAATATTAATTATAAAATATCTCACATAAATCACATGATCCATATAATTTAGATCATCTTTGTTTCTTTCTTAAGAGGTTAAACTTATTATCATTTTTTTGTAAAAATAAATTATAAGAATAAAATTAATGAAAAAAACAAAAAAAATAATATAAAAACCAAATTGTTTATGTAAAAAAAATTTGATATTGTGAATGCTTATGTGACTAAATTATTTAATAATATAAATTATTTAATTTTTCATGCAATTATTTTTATAATCAATTATAAATATTTTTATATCGTTAATATTTTTTATTTCACTTTTCGAATAATTTTAGATTATATTCTAATTTTTCACTATATTTTGATAATTTGAAATTTTAGTTTTTAATAAATATTTTAAAAATTAATTATTTCAGAATTTTTTTCAAAACATTATTAAATTAAAGATATTAATTAATATTTAAAATCGAAAAGAGAAAGAAGTCACCCCGTGACGGCGACGACAATCTCTTTGTCCACCAATCCTCCATTAGATCTGAGGATTCCGCACTCTGATTCCTGAATATGTTTCACGATGAAGAATGAAATTTAGATTTATTATACAAATTGTAAGTTATGTTAAAACATTTCATCAACAATTAAAACAACAATTAGACTCATAAAATTAGATTAAATATCTTTTTAAATAAATAAAAATAAAAGAGTAGATTATCAATAAGAAGATGTAATGAGATTATAAACTCGAATAAAATAGTAGTGTATCAGTAGCAAATATATAACCAAAAATGAACAATCAAAACAATAAAGATATGAATATAAACTCAAATAAAATAGTAGTATATCCGTAGAAAATATATAACCAAAAAATAACAAATTAAAATAAGACAAATATATAAATATTATCTAAAAATGAACTACAAGACCAGCAACACATGTAAATTACATACATTTTCATCGATAAGAAGCATTCTAAACCAATAAGTTTACCCCTTTTTAAAATTTCGAGCCTCTCAAAAGTAGAATAATCTTGCTACAATTATATGTTTACTACGGTCAATTAATAGGTCATTGAAACCAATGTTAGTGACCGTAGAATGGTTAATTTGTAGTTTAGAGGTATCCATTGCAAAGCTAAAATGGAGCTTTTTTTAGATTTTTTGTTGCTTAAAAGATTGAAAGAAAAATGTGAGGTGTAAGATTGAGAATGTAAGATGTAATATTTATACTAAAGGTTAGAGTATTATAGGGTGAGTTATTAGTGTAGTAATGGTGTAATAATAAACAAATAAAGTGATATAATTATTATCATAAAATAATAAAATTTAATTAATTTTATAAATAGAATCTAATATTAATATTATATTTGAAAAGTGCATATTTATTATATTATTATGTATAATTTAGAATTAATATACATGCAAAAACGAATGAATTGAAACAATTTTCAACATATTTATAAAATTATATCACAACTACATAAAATATTTGTGAATATATATATAAATATAATATACATATAATTTATAAGGAATGTAAAGGGTTTTTTATCTATTAATTTGGTCAATAGGTACTTTAATTGGTCAATAGGAATAATATTGATATTAAATACATGACATAAATGAACTTTTAATGTATATCACACAAACATTTTAGTGGAAAATGCTATTATAACACAATTTAATGTATAATATTTTTTATAACAATAATTATAACAAAAATAATAATTACAATTAAAATTAAACTAATAGTTATTAAAAAAATTAAAGGATTGTAAAAAAGGTGAAAAATTAACATGTGATAAAAAAATAGCGTAATATTAATTACAAAATATTTATTTCAATACTATAAATATATATAACTTTTAAATTTTTATTAAATTTATATAAAAATATAAATTTATATCAATTTTAAAATAATAATTAAAATAAAATAAATGATTATAAGAATTATAAACTATTTTATTTTTAAAAATTATTTATTTAAAAATATATATGTTATATAATAACCTTTTATTTTTTAAAAATTATCTATTAAAAAAGTATATGTTATATAAAATAATAATTATAACAAAATTAATAATTTATTTATTAAATAGGTTAGACTGAAAAATAGGGCTTGCGTTGAAGGTTTAAACCGATGAACTTCAACATTCCCTCTCTCTATGTATGGGAGATTTGGTATTGATCCCGACTTCCATTGATCGTTTCGATAGTCTATCGGGCTAGTCGAACTCGAAATCCCCTATTACCTAGCGAAAACGATGAATACACAACCATGGACCGCTTTCCCCGTTAGCCGGCTTTTGTAGGTCTCTTCCTCCTATTCTGCATGACCCTCCTCCTGTTGAGGGGAAAATACATACTCAAAGCAGTTGGAAGAATGAATATAAGAAGATACTATTTCATCACACCACACACTCTATGTAGGAAGAGTCTTCTGCCACATCTTCACTTGCTTCAAATATATAATAGCAATTAAATTTAAGATTTGTGAATATATATAAAGAAAATAGTTATTGGTAAATAAAGAATATAATATACATATAATTTATAAGGAATGTAAAAGGTTTTTTATCTATTAATTTGGTCAATATGTACTTTAAGTTGCCAATAGGAATAATATTGATATTAAATATATGACATAAATATACTTTTAATGTATATTAGACAAACATTTTAGTGGAAAATGTTATTATAACACAATTGAATGTATATTTATTTATAACAATAATTATAACAAAATTAATAATTACAATTAAAATTAAAATAATAATTATTAAAAAATTAAAGGATTTTAAAACGTGAAAAAAAAATTAAATGTGACAAAAAATAAAGTAATATTAATTAAAAAAATAATTTATTTCAATAATATAAATATATATATTTTTTAAATTTTATTAAATTTATATAAAAATAGAAATTTATATTAATTTTAAAATAATGATTAAAATAAAATAAATGATTATAAGAATTATAACATATTTTATTTTTAAAAATTAGTTATTAAGTATATGATATATAAAATAATAATTATAACAAAATTAATAATTTATTTATTACTTCAAATATATAATAGCAATTAAATTTAGGATTTTTGAATATGTATAAAGAAAATAGTTATTGATAAATAAAATATATAATATACATATAATTTAAAAGGAATGTAAATGGTTTTTTAACTATTAATTTGGTCAATAGATACTTTAATTGGTTAATATAAATAATATTGATATTAAATACGTAATATAAAATAATAGTTTGGTGGTTATAAAGAATTTGTAATGGAGAGTAAAATTAAATTACAAATTAGAATAGAAAATAAAAAATTTATGATAGTATTAATAATTTTATGTGACAGTAGTATAAATTTTATTAATAATTTATTTGCTTTGTTTGGATTAATTTGTTTTAAAATAGGATATTTTGATTAATTTTAGTTATTATAGAATTTATATAATTTATGAATTAATATTTTTTGTATTTATTTTAATTTATATAAATTGTTTCATGTTTTAATTCTTTGTCGTAATTGTATTATTCTAAAAATTGAAATTAAGATATTTATTTAATATATATATATATATCTATATTTATATATATTGAACATATTCGTTTTTATTATATTATTTGAAATAATCAAATATATATATATATAAAAAACTCTTTGTTAGGAGAGAAAAACTTTTTTATATATAAAATATATAAATTTAGTAATAATTACAATGAATATTAAATTTAAGTTAGTGGCTATAAATAATTTTTAATGGAGAGTAAAACTTAATTATGAATTGTAATAAAAAATAAAAAAAATCATGTGTTGATTAGGTGGTGCAAAGAGGAAGCTCCATTTTATCCTACTTTTTATATATAGATTTTGCCATAATATATCGACAATCAACTTTAACACTCAGTTCTTATTTAAATTAAAATCATAAATATTTTTAAAAAATAAACGTTAAGAATTGTCTAGAAATCAATAGGTATGAATTCTGAACCCTTGGATAATAAAAATACTTTTTTGTTAGACACAATTTCTATCTATAATTTGACGACAAGAACAAAATAAAGTTGGTGTGAACTTAATAGTCTAAATTAATCCTAAAGATGGTTTCAATGGATGACTTTAAGACTCAACATGGGTTGGATATCTGATTTTTGAGGGTATCCGTATCTTAATTCAAATTCAACCGGATAATGATTTTTTATTCGAATCTGAATTTATAGAATTTGGGTACATGGAAATCAGATACCCGATCAAAAAATCGGGTATTCGTGAGTATCCGATCTCGAATTTTAGATACCACTTTTGTTCCTAAACCTGATTCCGCCATAAATTCTCATTTCTTTGATATACATCATTGCATCTCTCTGACGGTATCTCCAAGTTTCTCAACTTTTTCGCCGAGTTATATAGAAATTAGCCAAGACACCCAAACGAAGCGGAAAAATGTGTGGGATACACGCCGAAGAAGGTAGACACAGCCGACGTTGGAGGTGAGAGACAAGGCATACACGCTGACGGAGGTAGACACGACCTATGTTGGAGGCGAGAGGCGAGATATACACACCGGTGAAGGTAGACACGATCTATGTTAGAGGCGAGAGGCGAAACATACACACCCGCGAAGGTAGACACAATCGACGTTAGAGACGAGAGGCGAGACTTATACACCGATGACGAAAGTAATATATGAATAAATAAATAATAAATAAATATTCGATATTTTTAACATTGTGAATATATCTTTCAAGTGCTGAAAATTAGTCAAATAAATATTAATATATATATTTAAAATTAATGTAAAAGTTAACTAAAAAATTTAAAATTATACAATATTATATATATATATTCTTATGATACAATATTCAAAATCAATATTAAATGTACATGTCCATAAAAAACATTAATATTGAAATATTTAAATGTTAAAAAATAGAATATAATACTATAAAAAATTACTTTAAATGTACTCAAATAAAAAACTAACTTAAAAATTTAAATTTATCAAAACTATATACAAATCTATAAATAATATCTTAATCTAAATTTCAAGACAAAATATCAAATATAAGATTAATTTTCTCGGGAGAAATGGACGAATGCACATTGTAATTATTTTCCCACGAGACATCATATTAAATGTTCATATTTAATGGTTTATTGCAGTAATTAATTTTCTGACAGAAACAGATTCATTTCTATTACCACCACCCGTGCTTGATATTGATTCTATTAAAAACTGATATTAAACAAAGCAAATCGAAATTATACAACCATTATTATCAGAAAATAGTTATGGTAATTGTCCCTCGATTTCTGTGTTTTTAATATGGAATAAACAAATCAAGAAGAAAATGTATTCACTATATTCAATTTGAAGAAAAATAATTAAAAAATGTGATTAGGGTTGGGTAAATAACGGATATTTACGAATATCTGATTATTTGTATTTATATTTGTATTCGGCGAATATCCAGATCTATTATTTGTATTTGTATTTGTAAATACGGATATTTGTCGGATATACGAATATCCGTCGGATATATGGATATTCGTATACGAACCTAAATGTTTGTAACGTAAAAAATATATATAAAAGAATTTTAATAAAAAAACCAATAATCATCAACTATAATCTAAAACTAAAATTCAAATCGCACGAAGATGTGAATATACATAAAATAAATAAAAACAAAGTACCAGATCTTCACAATTATCTCAATATCAATCATTTAAATTTAGTTTCGTCGATGATTCTGCAAATATCGTCAATTAACCTAAAACAATGAAACAAATTGTTAGATTATACATTAAAATAAAACTCGCAAAAAATTATATATTTAGTGAATTCTGTTATTTTATATATTATAATGTCTCTATAACATTATCCAACTCATTTGGATTAGAACCATTCTTGGGTGTAAAAATTAAATCTTCAACAATATTAGTTATTTTAAAATATTTGATATTTTAGTACTCCAATCATAAATATATTGCATGTCTATCTAAATATTTATACAATAAGTGTTTATATAAGATTAGTAATGTTTTTTATTTCCAATTTGATCATTAAAATCAATTTTTTATATATGTATCTATATATTAACTACATTTTCTATTTAGTATTTACGGATACGAATAGTTCGGATAATTGAGTCTACTATTTGTATTTGTATTTGTATTTCTCGAATATCTCATTCTAATATTTGTATTTGTATTTGTGCCAACGGATATTCGAATTTTCGGTTCGAATACGAATCGGATACGAATACTTCGAATATTTTGTCCAACCCTAGTTGTGATCTTTTTCACGTTAAAGCCGTGACTTTGTTTTTTCTTGCAGAAAAAAGAAAGAAAATTCGCATTTAGTCACTTTAATGATAAAAAACATTTATCAAACCTTCACGTTATTTGGACCATTTAAATGGTAAATAAATTATGTAAAATGCATATCCCATTCTAAATTCGAGTTTTAATTTTTCAAAAAATATAGATATATATATATATAATAGATAAAAAGATAATAAATCATAAAAATTATAAATTTATTCTGAAAATATAAAAAACACTATATCACCCGATATATCAAATCAAATGATTTATTACTTTTTTACAATTTTCACTTTTTTTTGTATTTAGCGTTTTTGCTTGGAGGAGAAGAAACCAAAGGAAAGGAAGAAGTGTGGATAATACAGTCGACAGAAAACGACGACGGTTTTGCAGCCTTCGTTTTTATTTTCCCAATTGGTGGCCTTTCATGACCATGAGCTTCTACCACACGCCTTCGCCACGTCAGCCAATTATTTATACTTTCATTTCATCTAATGTAGTACAGACGAATTTTCGATTAAATCCATTTGTACCAGCGATAACCGGCCATGCACACGATGATAATAAATCAATGCTAAACCGACCGAAGGAGTGGGCTATGTACAAATAAGAGGCTTGAAAATAGGAGAGGATTTGATTCTTTCCGAGTTTCCCCACAACAATATTTTTCCGGTTAACCAACATTAAGCCGTCGCAGCGGCCTGTTCTTCGCCGTTCTGAGAAGCCGGCTGGAGAGTGCAAATCAGGTTCCGGTCTCCGTACACGTTATCCACGCGACCTGTTCCAATAAAAAACCACGGAATTTCGGTGAATTTATAGACCAAACTTCAAGTGGATGGATTGAGAAGTATCCAATTATGCTGGGATTGCAATTCGGTTTGGTTGAGGTTCTTGTTTGTCATGTGAAACCGGTTATTTTGGTATTATCACATGTGAACCGGTTAATTTTGGTTTGCGATTTGCTTCCAGAATTCAACTCTACTAACAACATGCCCGACCTTTTGTTATTTCCTGGAGACATGGTGTTAAAAACCAGGCAACAGCTTGGTTTCCGGTTCCCAGAGACAGAAAAACTCGGTTATATTGGTGTCCTGAGGAACCGAAGTGGTTCAGTGATCGGTTTAGGATGAATTCAGCGAACCAGGGCTGAAACCAGATGGTTAAACATGCCACCAGCCCTTCTGCTAAACCCGATATTCGAGTCTGAAACCAGATGGCGACCAGTTCACATCATAGTTCAGTAAACCCAACTGTGTCAAATCTCGGTCTAAACCAATCCACGTACTGGTTTCTGGCCACCATGCAGAACAGAGAAATATAGAAAACAATAAGAAAAATGGCGTACCAGTAGTGGGCCAGAACTTGGAAGCTCGGAGCCATGGAGCTGGGAAGGCAGCATATTCGCGAGAGTATGGTTTGCTCCACGAGTCTCCCATGAGAAGAGACGGCGGGTGAGGTGCTCCCTGCAACAAAAAGTTCCCAAGTTCATACATGTGTTCTTGAGGAAACAGAAAAAGGAAGATCAGAAAGGTGTATTGTTGATGCTGTTGAGATGAACAACCTTCAGGACATTGTTGTTGTTCTCTGATGGAGATAAGCGAGTCACAGAACCTGTCTAGCTCAGCCTGTAGATGTAAATAAACCTTTAAACATCATTGGATAGCGAAAGAATGTGTAACGGTAATTTGTCCCATATTGGCAAGGATATGAAGTTTTGACTCGTATATATGGTATTAGACAACCTAAATTCTTAAGTTAGGTTTTGTGATTAGTTGAGCCCAAGTCCATATTTGACATGTTATTTTTCGTCCCAATTTGAATATACCGACGTAGAACCTCGATTGCAATGTCTATACTCCAGGACCGAGTCTGAACCTGAGGGGAGTGTTATGATAAATTGTTCCACATCGACTAGGATATATCAATGCATATATGGTATTGGGCAACCCTAAAACCAACTCCATATTTGACAAAAATGCAATAACATCGGAGTATGATATATCAGTGCATATATGTACCTTGCTTTCACTTTCTGTGGGCTCAATCATGAGTGTTCCTGGGACAGGCCATGACATTGTAGGGGCATGGAAGCCGTAGTCCATAAGACGCTTGGCAACATCTTCGGGCTCAATTCCAGCAGTGTTCTGCAATTACAGTCCCATGCTTAGTCCTCGAGAGTACAACATCGTTGATTAAAAGAATTTGGGAATCACACATTAGTTATATATTACCTTGAATCCCCTCAGGTCGATGATGAATTCATGAGCAACTGTTCCATTCACACCACGGAAAAGAACCGGGTAGTGTTTCTGAAACACATATTAAATACCCATAAGATTGGCACGAAGCCGAAGGGTTGGGGGATTAAAAGTTTTGACGTTTAACTTCAACTAGAAGCCAGTATTGTCGGCAACCAATTCTGCTTTGTTAGGAAAAAAGTTCAGGTTTATCTGGAACCCAGCTTGAATAATCACAAAGGTGAAAGCTTTTTAAGGATATGGGATATACCTCTAAACGTTTCACCATATAATTTGCATTTAAAATTGCAATCTTTGAAGCATCAGTGAGGCCCTTGGAGCCCATCATGGCAATGTAAGTGTATGATATGGGCAAGATAAGTGCGGAGCCCCATGGCGCTGCTGCAAATTCCGGGACCACCACCTCCGTGAGGAATGCAGAATGTCTTGTGGAGGTTGAGATGACAAACGTCGGCTCCAATGAAACCAGGGCTTGTCAGACCCACCTGAATATAACAGCAGTATCTTGGAATTAGAATCTGAAACCATAATTGAAATGAAAGAATGGAAAATATGATGAACCTGTGCGTTCATGTTGGCACCATCCATATAGACTTGACCTCCATTGTCATGAATTATCTTGCATATCTCATCAATACCTTCTTCGTAAACTCCGTGAGTTGAAGGGTAGGTCACCTGAAGTCCATGTTTTGTAGATGTTAATAAACTTCGGAACAAATGATATTTCAAGATTCTTTCGGTTTTTTCTCTCTGTAAAAAATTTTGTTATGAGCACAGAAATAATCTGTTATGGAAGCAAGAAGGGGTAAATTAACCATATGGTGATATGTACCATGAGTGCAGCAAGGTTGTCTCGGTTTGCCTCTGCAGCTTTCCTTAGCTCTTCTATATTGATGTTTCCTTTAGAGTCCGTTCCAACAGCGACAATTTTCATTCCAACCATGGCAGCACTTGCTGGGTTTGTCCCATGTGCCGAAACTGGTATGATGCAGACGTCCCGGTGGTGATCTCCTCTCGACTGAAAAACGAAGTCACGAAGCAAACAATATAAACTACAGAAAATCGTAAACAAATTCAGCTTGTACTTATCTCTTATTGATCTTAAGAAACCAATGTTGTGAAGTTTGTGTTGTGCCACATCGACGAGGACATAGACATGATCGGACTCCTATATATGGTATTGACCAACCATAAAATCTTGAACTTAACTTTTTGGATCATATGTGACAAAAATGACTATTTCATTTAGACCTTTTCCTACAATATCCACTTTTCCACCTTTACATTTCTAAGTATATCATACCATTATCTGAGGATGCTTCGGACTAAATCGAAGATGAAATTGTTCTAAAGTGTCCAGATTTTGATAAACCAAGTATGTACAACACACGAGAAGGATAAAGTAATGAACAATTCAAGTACTAGATGAAGCTTACCCTGTGATATGCGCGAATAACCATCAGGCCTGCGTACTCACCAGCAGCACCGGCGTTTGGTTGCAGCGAAAACGAATCAAAACCAGTAATGGTACACAAGAGGTCACCCAAATTATTGAACATTTCCTAGCAAAAGTAAGAGAAGATCAAGACAACTTATCGATTTTACAAGTATGTAGTTAGACAGAAATCTATTGCTAGAGCAAGAAACTGGAAACCTGATAACCCTGAGCCTGTTCAGTAGGGGCGAAGGGGTGAAGGTCAGCGAAGTTTGGCCAAGTAATTGGCATCATCTCAGTTGTGGCGTTTAGCTTCATCGTGCATGATCCCAAAGGAATCATACTGTGGCAAAGCGATAAATCTTTTGATTGCAACTTGTGGAGGTACCTCAACATCTCATGTTCGGTGTGGTACCTAACAAGAAGCCAGAAAACAAGACAACGGTCGGCATAGCATTCAATGTTTTAAGATCTGAATTGTGAAGTAAGAGACCAACATGTTAAAGATCGGGTGGGTGAGGTAAGGGCTCTCCCTTGTCAATCCAGAGGGGATCGAAGTCTGAACCTCAGTTGCAAGAGATTCTGCAGAAAATGTGACCTAACGAACGAGAAAAAAAGTATTCCTTTTTAGGTTAGAACGATCGGACAGAAGGGTACAAAATTTGAAAATATTAACAGCAGGCAAGAAAATCATGTTACTAGCACTCACAGATTTGCCACCAGCAAAAACCTTGAAAAGCTTATCAACATCCTTCAAAGTGGTTGTTTCATCGAAGGAGATTGTAATCTAAACACGCAACTGATTTCCATTAGTCATCTTTCGAAACATCACAAACATGTTGTAAAACAGTTTACAAGACATAGTGCTCTCACCGTGTTAGAATCCACGACGCGTAAATTAATCTGATTCTTGTATGCTGCATCAGCTATAGCATTAGCATCAGCACACTTAACCTTAACAGTATCGAAGAAGGGAAGGTCTTGAACTTCCACTGTTCCGAGTTTCTTAAGCCCCAGAGCTAAAACTCCGGCAAGGCCATGAACTCGTTCTGCAATAGATTTTAGTCCCTGAGGTCCATGGTAAACGGCGTACATGGCAGCCATGTTTGCTAACAGAGCCTAGGAAGAAGAAACATGGCTTGATCAGCTGAAGCCAATAAAAGTCACCTAGAGCTAAGCTCCTGAAACAGTACTCAAGCTTTGAACTCTGAAGAACATACTAGAGATACCAAAATCACTCTCTAATATCCATACAAATTCTGTTTTTCTATCAACCTAAAAAATAAAAAATAAAAATAGTTCCGAAGTTTTCTAAATAGGACTTCTCTAATCATGGGACAGTTTCAGCACTATAAAAAAAATGGTGATATCTTACTTGGGCAGTGCAGATGTTGCTCGTAGCCTTGTCCCTGCGAATATGTTGCTCTCTAGTTTGCATCGCCATACGGAGGGCTGCCTTACCCGAGGAATCAACGCTAACACCGATGATTCTACCAGGCATCATCCTTTTGTACTCCTGAGATGTAGCCAAAAACGCAGCATGAGGACCCCCATACCCCATTGGAACGCCAAACCTCTGAGATGAACCAACCACAATATCAGCCCCCAGTTCGCCCGGTGGCTTCAAAATTGTCAAAGCCAGCAAATCCGTGGCCATCACAACCTTGACTCCACTAGCATGAGCCTTCTTGACGAATTCTCCATAGTCCAAGATTTCACCCTCAGTTCCTGGGTACTGAACAAGGACTCCACAGACATCCCCAGAACTATAATCTATGTCCTTAAGATCGGAAGTCACAACTTTTATGTCAAACCCATCAGCTCTCGTCTTGCAAATATCAATGGTTTGGGGATGACAGTTGCTAGCAATCACAAAGGTCTTCTTCTTTCCCTTTTGAATGTTGTTACACATAGCCATAGCCTCAGCCGCCGCAGTTCCTTCATCCAGCAACGAGGCGTTTGACATGGGCAAACCTGTGAGCTCGGCGATCATAGTCTGGTAATTGAGCAGTGACTCGAGCCGACCCTGTGAAATCTCTGCTTGATATGGAGTGTACTGAGTGTACCATGCGGGATTCTCCATGATATTCCTCAGAATCACAGGAGGTATATGAGTGTTGTAGTAACCCATGCCAATATATGACTTGAAAACTTGGTTTTTGGACGCTAAATCCTTCATATGATCAATCATTTGGCTCTCAGTTAAACCTTCGTCGAATTTCGAGAATTTCATCGAATCGATGCGTATGGCTTTAGGCACAGTTGCATCAATAAGAGAATCAAGTGAATCAAAACCACATGATTTAGCCATAATTGTCTGTTCCTCCGGCGTCGCCGAGTTGTGACGGCGAGCGAAAGTGTCGGTGGGCTTCAATGCCTCGACAGAAATACGACGAATTTGGGAACCGAAACAGGACGAGACCTTCCTGTTGTTAGACGATGCCATTTCCGACCTAATGTTGCTTGCGGAAGAAGCAAACGGAGACAAAGAAGAGACATACCTCCCCGGCGAGTACAGAGCCGGAGACGAAGCACCGTCGGAGAGAGAGGCCTCACGCGCGGTACAATGACGTTTAGAATTGTCGACAAGGCGTTTCACGATTTCCCTGTTAGCGAGTCTCCTTGCGCGCTCCATGGATGTACGGACACAGAACAACGATAAAAGAAGGTTTTGTGTATATATATGTATATATTTTTTTTTTTAATTTTTGGTGGAAGAAATCAAATGGGTCGTCGGAGAAATGTGAGGAACTTCAAGAAACAAGAGAAACCTTTTAAATTTCCGCCATTAATGGAATCCAGAGAGAGATACCAAAGATGTGGATGACACAGTAAGTGAATCTATGTATGTGTGTGCTTATATACTATCAGCAAAATATCATTTTACAATTTCTGAGGAATAAAGTATTCCAAAATGAGTCATTATGAGAAATAAATCATTTTCCTCATATATCTGTCAGTATCAGTTGGTGGTGAATCACTGTGTAAGTGGAAACTTTGGAAGACAAAAAGATATAGACACAAACATATATCTATATACGTATACGCGTGCATGATCAGAGACACCTTTTTGACGAAAAATTACGATTCTTTTTTTTTTTGTGGAAGGAATTGAAGGGAAGCAGATTGGAATTCAGTGGACCAAAGTGAATTTTATTTTGATTCTACGAGCAAAAAGAAGACAGATAGAAAGAACTAAGAAAATTATGACCTAAAAATTTTCAATCATTCGTTGGCAAATTGTGTTTCACATACCACCTTATCTTCATACCCTAAACCTTCTTGAAATAGCATTAATTATGAAAGTAAAACAAATTATTTTGTTGGGGTTTGATACTTGTTTGAAATGGAATCAAATTTAGAGTCTGAAACAAATTTTGTTGGGGTTTAGCTGCTCTTATATTATTAATTATTGAAGTTTATGATTCTGTGAGTGGAGCCAAATTTGAGTCTTATGAATCAAATAAGATATTATTTGTCGTGCCCAACGAAAAATAAATAAATTTATTTTTCAAAAGAATATTTAAAAGGAATGGCTGTAGTTAAAAGGTCATGAAAAAGTTCCAAGACCCACTACCCACTTCATATATTTTTTTGGCGTAAATAAAATCCTATTACATATATACTTTAAAATAAATGTCGTTATGTAAGCGATGAAAGATAGAGATCCATCGTTATCATCACCACCATCATTATCATCACCGTATCATTTCCTTTCTGTGGACCATGTTCTTCAAGTTCAACTACAAACACAAACATTTTTCCACTTCTGACTGATCCATCACTTGGAACCTTATAAATGATGAAACTTTTTTTTTCCTTCACGAAGATTCCAAACATAAGCCCTTACTCTCTGGTCGCCGGAGATTCCCCAAACAGGATGTTTTGAGGACACAGATGTTGGACATAACATATTCTGGTTAAAACTTGAAACTCAAGAAAACAAAAGGCTTCACCTCCCAAATCGATAGCCTGTATCTTCTTCATCAATCAAAGACGGATAAATGGGCGCTGCCGCGGCTGCAGCTATCTTTTCCCGGAGATTGAATTTCTTGGCGATCAACGGTCTCACGTCTTCAACTCCTATCAAGCTCTCCAAAAATGGGAGAAGTAGCAGGAGTTCTTGGTCTGAAGGGTCGTTGAACCAGCTCTCTATAGGCACTCCGTTGTCTACTTGAAACCCAAATGCCTAAAACATAAGAAAGCTTTAAGAGATTTATATTGTAACAATCAAGATCTGAATACAAAAAAGAAAAAACAAATTGTTTGCTTCGGACCAGTGCACTAAAAGGTTTGCTAATTGGATAGTTCGGTTCAAAAGCCATCTCGAATGTATCCCTTTCATCCTTTCAAATGCCGGATGGGCTACCATGGATTGCCCCATAAATTACTTGTAATCATGTCAAAGAAAGATACGGAGCTTAGCAACTCCTGCTCCATAACTAAGGCAACCATGGCGATATTAGTGGTAGCATAGCATCAATTAGATGAACGGTGATGATTCTAGCTACCGATTTCAATCTGTCTAAATCATGGAGAATTCTTCATTTCAGTTAGTGGTATACCCCAACAGGCTAGTCTAAATCAACCGAACAAAATCTCCAACAATGAGCATTGGTCATTCAGAGGTATGTATATCTATGATACAACAGTGTCCTAAGTATCTGCCATTAACTTTGATTGAAACGTTAAGGGTAAAAAGTCCACATAAAAGTGACAATGAACACTACCTGTGGGGAATTGTCGACGATAATAACCCGAGACAAATCACGTCCGAGAACTGACAAGTCCTTGAGATAGTTACCGTCAAAGAAAACACAAGAGTCGCGGTAGACTCTGTGTCGGAATAGCTTCCTCTTAGGGTCAATAACATTGAGAAGTTGCTCTGCATAAATACTTTGACTAGCCGTAAAAATAATGATCTCAAAAAGACAAGAAATGCTCTCCATAAACTCTATGAGGTGAGGACGGCAGCGGACATATACTATATGTTCCTCTTCGTTAACATTTACTGGGAATGTGAAATCCACATCATCACATGGTTCCAGAGTTGAATGTACCAGAGTTTCTGTCAACACACAATACATAAGTATCAGACTATAGACTGATAGAAAGGAGATGTAACCAACAAATATATGAAGCAAAAGCGTTTAAATGATAGCCTTACATACCATCGAGGTCAAGGACAAGAGAAATAGGAGGGCAACTTCGGGTTTGTTTAGGAAGCAACAGAGGCCTGAAAGTCGGGACAACAGAAGACAAATCCGGCAAGTTCTTTATAAACAGATATGGATCAAACTCATCCAACTCTTCATCTTCTTCGTCCTCCATGCATACTGAAGTTATTATGGAATCTTGGCCGCATTCATCAACGCACTCCAACTTAGTGCTCTTCATCACTAGATAAATTGCGGAAACGGAATCCAAGTTACATTTTGAATCTACAGAAAGAGATGGATCGTAAAGGGTACCGGCAGAATGTATAATCTGGGAATATGTAATTCCATATCTCAACATTAATGGACAAACCCAGCAGAATGTGTAAACCCATAAAATATTTCAAGCAACCTTTTTTTTCCCACTCTGAAGTACACATTTGTCATCACATGATACACGAATATATTCACATATACACTCGAAATTCATCCAGTTTTCTCCATATCAATTAAACACTATGCCTCCAGTTTTCTCCATATCAGTTAAACACTATGCCTTCCAAAGTATAAGTTCACCTCACGAGGGAAATGCCATAACTTTCAATAGACCTCGAAATCAACAAACGAATCGATAAAATTCCAAAACGCTCTTTTTTGCAAGAGTAACCTGTACAGTTAACTTCAAGTAGAAACAACAAGTTTTTACCCTCTCCCAAAGAAGCCTCTTCTCCTTGCAACTACGGACGAATCAAACTCGGGTGTGAAAACAGATCCCTAAATCCGTAAAATTAGTCGAGAAGTTTGCAGAGCTTACCCAAAATCTCTGGATAATCTGGGAAAGAAAACAGATCTTGGGTCAGTAACTGACCCTTTCTAGATCAAAAAGTGTTGCAGAAAGCTCCTAAATTTGAAATTTTGAAACGGTTGCTTTGGCATTCGAGGATAGATATACAGCTAAGAAAGTTGTGTTCTTGTAGAGCCCAGAAGAAGCAATTCGAAATCACCTCGTGAAAAGTGACCCAAAAATATATTTTAATGTTGAAAAAACTATCGAAGGGAACCAAATCCGACAGAAAACGAACCGAACCTGACAAGCCCGAGAAGATGCAAAAAACTCAAAATATGGCTAAATTTGAGAGAAAAGAGCTCCAAATTCACAATGACAATAATTTTCAGATATTTCGATTTGTTTTAAGCTTCTTTTGTGTATAGTTTTTCCTACGTGAGTGAGAGAAGTAGAAGGAAAATAAATTAATTTGAAAAAAATAGTGGAAAAATTATTTTCCACGTTCTCCGCAAATTTTCTCGGCAACCAAACATAAATTTAAATTTTCAGAAAAGCGCCCAACCCAAATCAATCTCGCAAAAAAAAAAACAAGAAATTCAGAAAAAGAACTCGGATCGAGAAAAAACCAGAGACGAGAAACTCACCGCAAGAGATTCTCCGTTGAAACGGATATCTTTACCCTCTATCTCTCTCCTTCGAGAGCATGGAAAACAAAAGTGGAAAATCTTTTCCGGGACGGAGAAAAACTATAATGTGGAATGAAAATAGATTTTAAAGCCCCTTCAATCTCTAAAATTTACAATGATCCCTAGATATTTCTAAAAGTTACATCTAAACCCCTAAAGGGACAACGGTGACGTCATCTCCTGCATCACATTGGCGGAGTTGGTGATAGGGACGTCAGCTTGCAAACCATTTTAATTTATTTTTATTCATCTCGTCGACCGGCTTTTAAAAATATCCAATTACATTCGTTTAAATATGATTTTGAATCGACAACATTCGAATTCGAATTGATTCGCGAATAGATAATTCATTTCAGAAAAATTAATTGACCTCAAACACTATTTTGCAAAAGAAAAAAAAAACACACTACCATTTAGGCCGAACATTACAATGACATAAAAATGAAATGATAATAATTATTTTTTTTAATATATCGATTCCCTCCATCATTTTTTATTTATTTATATATAATTTGACTGGGGTAACTTCAAAAATACCCTCGTAGGGCTAAAACACTTCAAAAATATCCTTCCCGGAAAAGAAAAAATTTCTAACTTCAAAAGTACCCGTATAAATGTTGATATTCCCAAAATATCCCTGCGACTTTACGACCCAGTTCGACCCAGCGACCCAGTTTGACCCTGCGACCCTTGTCCCTCTGCGACCCTTGTTCCTCTGCGACCCTTGGACCCCTGCGACTCTTGTCCCTCTGCGACCCTTGTTCGGTAAACAAAGAAATGATATAACTAAAATTCAAAATCGCTAACGAAATAAGAACACGATATTCAAGTTATCTAATAACTACATAATATAATAATACTAAATTTACCAACAAAATAACACCACATAAATAGGACAAAATTAATTCAAATTCTAAAATTCATAAACCCTCTATCATTTATTTTTTTTTATAAAATTAATAACATATGGACTAATGCTTATGGATTGCAGTTTATCACAAACCAACTTACTATACTAGATGATATCCGTGCGTTGCGCGGTTTTTTGATAATTACATTATATGTTTTTTAAACGTTATATATAATTGATTAATTTAATTGTTATGTTTGATATATATATATCGGTCAATACAAAGGCCAAAATTCTAATTTTCAATGAAAAACTTTAAACAATAGATTTATAAGATGTGATATAAACTAACAATGATATTTATTCATAATTGCATTGAAATTTTAAAATGTAATCTGTTTGAGGTAGTGATTGCATGATTTGGACTGAAGTTTTTCACATGATTTTTTTCTATTTGTAACTGTATAATTTTTTAGGACTAAATTTA
>CM071870.1:27210538-27226674 GCA_036759665.1 Gynandropsis gynandra | reverse complement strand
CTGGTGCGCGCGCGCGATTTTCACAATTTTTTCGATCCAATTTTCAGAAAATTTCGAAAAAAAACTAATCCTAAACATGCAGTCGCATATAGCATTCACCTTAGTTTGGTTCTGATAGTAAAACAGTAGGGTTGATTTCAATTGCGGAAACGTGTTTTATCAACCCGAATTTTAGATCTAGTCATGTTCGGATTAGTTTTTACAGATTTCAACGATGAACCAACTTAGAAACAGTTTATGTGATACCTGTTGCGTTGAAATCGATGATCGGATGTGAGGCTTGATGGTACAAGCCCTCTACGCGTATCCACGCCGAGATCGAGATTGCTTTGATGCGGGATTCGGAAGAACGAAAACTGTTTTTCGTTCTTCGGGTTTTTCTTTTCTTACGGCTAGGGTTTCTAGGTTTAGAATAGTGTAATATATTAACGAAAACCTAATTTTCGTTTCTTATATAATTATTAACTTTTAATAATTACAATTTTAACTCGAGACTATTCAAATATTACATAATAGGCATATTACTTTCATTCAGCCTCTTCTGTATGCTTGAACATTAATCCGTAGTCTCGTGTATTGTTTATGTACCTCAAAACTCGTTTAACCTCCTGTATGTTCTTTTATGTTGGTTTTGAGTTGAATCGTGACAGGTATGATACGGCGAAGGATATGTTTGGTTGGGTGGCAGCTAGATAGAGTAGGCCTGCAACCATACTCCAGTAAGTAGTCTGCTCTCTAACTTCTTTCCATCTTCGATGTTTTCCCATGGGAAGTGAGTGGTGTACTCACTCCTTTTTTTATGTTGCATCTCGTATTTCTTCAGAATAGTCATTGCATATTTGCATTGACTCATAAATATCCATTCCTCTAGATATGTCAGCTCATATTTCCAAGTCAATTTATCTGCCTTGCTCTCGGCTCAGCAACCACTCCCGGTTCTGATGATATCGTCCACATACAAACATACCACCAACACTGCATCCTCTAGCAATTTAATGTACATAGGTGCATCGCAACTACTCCTCTTGCATCCCTCAGATATAAAGAATGCATCTATCTTATTGTACCATGCTTTAGGGGCCTATTTAAGGCCGTGGAGAGCTTTGTGTAACTTGTACACTTTCTCTTCTTCACCTTCAGCCTCATATCCTTGAGGTTGTTCCATGTACACATCCTCTGTTAATTCACCATTTAAGAACGCTGACTTAATGTCAATTTGGTGTAAGTTCCCATTCATCTGTGTTACCACTGTGATCAAGGTTCTTATCGTGTCATGCTGAGATACCGGTGCGAAGGTCTCACCATAATCTAGGCTGTAAGTTTGGGAACACAACCCTCTTGCCACTTATCTAGTCTTCAACTTCAATAATTTACCCTCTTCATCAGCTTTTACCTTGTACAACCATTTGACGCTGATAGCTTGTGATTTTCAGGTCTATCAACAAGTATCTAGGTCTGATTCTTGCTGATCATATCGATTTCTGCATCCATGGCCTCCCTCCAGCCTTGGATTCTCACTGCCTCCTCAAAACTTGAAGGCTCATAATAAGATAAGTAGCATGCCTCATGTTGTTCTACATTTTCTGTTTTTGTTCCTCATCAATTTTATAAAGATCACTAACCCTTCTCATCCTATGTATAGGTCTGGAAGACATGTTGTCTGTACTCCCTCTTGTCTCGGTAGACCTCAGCTATGTGTCACTCAACCGGAATGGCACAGCCGCACAGGCATGAATTGAGGTAAGTTTTCCCTTCGATCTAGTTGTCTAGGAGTATCTTGAGTTTCAGCAATTTGTTGTGTTGGTGGGTGACAGTTAGTTTTGGTGTAGTGGCAGTTAGGGGTTTAGGGTTATAAATTCCATAGTGGGATGAACTTGGATTCTCAAACTGGTGTATGGTATCAGTTTGAGAATTCTAGTTCCAGCTTTTTCCTTCCTCAAAAATGATATTTCTTGTAACTTCTATTTTTTGGTTGTTTAGCATAAACACCCTGTACCCTTTGCTTAGGCTACTGTAACCCATAAAAATTTCCTTCATTTAAATCTCATCTAACTTTCTTCTCTTTTGTGCAGGAATCAATACATGGCAGATACAACCGAAAATCTTCAAGTGAGCCACTGACAGTTTGTGGCCACTCCACACCTCAAGAGGTGTCTTATCTTTCAATGCCTTTGTAGGCATCTGGTTTTGCAGGTAAGCTGCTGTAAATACAGCTTCTGCCAAAAATTTATTCGGTAGTTGTTTATCCTTTATCATGCTTCGTGCCATGTCTAACAACGTTCTGTTTCTTCTTTCAGCTTTGTCATTCTTATGTGGCGAGAAAGCTACTGTGAGCTCCCTCTGGATCCCCTTCTCATCTAGCAGGTAAGTAAGTTCTTGAGAATTAAACTCACCTCCCTTGTCTGATCATCAGAGTCTTTTTCAGTTTTTTGTCCGTCTGCGTCTCAACTAGGTTTAAAAACTTCTTAAAAATCCTCAAAGTGTCTGACTTCAATCTCAAAAAATATACCCACACCATATATGAGTAATCGTCTGTAAACATAAGGAGATAGACATTACCATCTAGGGACTTGTTTGCATAGGCCCGCAGATGTTAGTGTGAACCAACTCCAAAATCTGTTTTGTCTGTTATCTGCTTGCTTAGGGAACTCTTCCCTGTGTTGTTTCCCTTTTACGCATGCTTCACATAGTTCCTTTGTTACCTTAAATTTAGGTAGACCTCTAACCAACTCTTTATTTACCATCTCTTGCAGGTTATGGACTCCAGCATGGCCCAACCTCTTATGCCACAGATCAAATAAGTCTTTCCCTTCTTATGCCATTCTTCCTTCTTCCTTCGAGTCATCCCACTTAAGTGGGTGCTTTGCTAACGCTTCTGGAGCTCCAACGAAACCATCTTCCCTCTCCCTTTGGAGACTGATATGACGGAGCTTTTGTCTGCATCTTTAACCTGTAGTGTTTGAGTCGAGATTAGGATAGTTACCTTAGCTTTCCTTGCCTGAAACTGGTCTAAAACTGGTGCTTGTCTTGCTACTGTTAACTTGTGCTTGCTAGTGCTTGATAATGCTTAGTGATGTTGTGCTTTCGCTATATGGTCCCTAAACCATAGAGCTCTGATACCAATTGTTTTGCTTTTTAGGTTATGAAATGATTTTTGAATTCATAACCCTCTTACTGTTTCATGTTGTTGTTTTGTGCAAACATAAAAAAACAAAGAAACTGAATTGAAGTGTAGAATTCAGTAGGTGTTTGTGGTTTTTGAGTGATGTTTTGGATCGGAAAGAGAAATTTGTGAAATTAGGGTTCTTGTGCTTGTGATCAGATACACACACTTTACAACTCTTTCTTCATACATATAATCAAAATGCAGGTCATTTTCACTCCATGCTCAATCTGGAGTTACAATTGCACCTCAAAATGCAACCTAGATAATGTCCAAAATTATACATAGTAGTTCTGTAAAAATGCAGGAAAATGTCTTTTGATTTTGTTTAATTTTGGAGGTGGATTGGTCTTCAGACTTGGACTTCTCCACGGGCTTCATCTTGGGCTTCTTCACGGGCTTCACTCTTGCGCAGTGGGTCGCAGCATCAATTTTGGCCCATGATAATTTCTCTTCACGATTGGGATCAGGTGCAATTATCACATTATTTTTTTAGTACCAAACCCTAATTCTCTCCTCCGCCGATCGCCATGTCCTCGCCTGAGCCGGCCACCACCATCAGTAAAATCCTTAAATGAATCCTAAAGCCGAGTTCCTGAGAAGGTGTTATGTGAGTCAATGGAATGAACATGTTTATGACAGATTTGGTTGCCTTGTTATGGGCAACCTATAAAATATAAGTAGAGATAATGCAACTAGATTGGCAATGAATGATGACGTCAACCGGCAACACAAATGGCATCTACAAATGTAGACATCAAGCAGAACTATAGGAGTCTCTTAGGACTGTCAGTAACTACAAAAATCGTCGCCCCAAATTCGAAGAGATAAATTCAGAGATGGTTATTTAGTGAGATGAGGACTCGATGTTAGAGCTGTATCGAGGGTTGCAAAACTCGAAGCATAATCAAGGAGAAGCCACGCCAAGAATCCTATCGCACCAGTAGACTCAATCTCCAACATACATTGAAAGAGTTAAAGAGTGATAAGCCAAACAAATAAACTAAAGGGGTAAACCCAAAAAAAACTCTCACAAATATATTTTAATAAAAAAACCTTCTACTTTCAGCTGTTTATTTTAACTCATGTATAATATTTTTTAAACAAAATAAACATTTAACAGCAAATGTTTAAACGGCAAGTGACGGAGTCTTGCAGACAGGGAGCTGCAAATAAGCTAAATCAACCACATTCTTCAAGAAAGCTTATGCAGAGTAAGCAATTTCAACACCATCTTTCAACAGAGGAATCTGTTGCAACCCAAATACTACTATTATGCAAAGCCAAACTCTGGATTGGATGTTCCTTAGTGCACATCAAAACACTCTCTCTTATTGCCAAATCTCAGCCTCCACCTCCTCTGCCCGATAGATCCGTTCGAGAATGGCTCTGGACTCCGCGATCCTGTCCTTTCTGTAGAGCCAACGCGGAGATTCAGGCAGCGAAAGCATAAGCACGAACTGAACCACCGCAGGTAGTCCCGCCACTCCCAACATCCACCGCCATGTCCCCGGAGTCTGTGTTATTATTACAAGTTTCAGAAAGTGAATTAAATGAGACGAAAACAATGTTTGGGTCGCAACTTACGTGGACGAAGGCGAGGTTGATGAGGAAAGACAAGAACTGTCCACCAATGATGGGGAGACCATTGGTGCTAACGAGAGCGCCTCTGATTCTCGCCGGAGATGCCTCGGAGATGTAAAGCGGCGACGTCATAGACACCATTCCGACGCCAAACCCGACAAATATTCTTCCGATGATGATGACCCACGGGGCAGGAGCGACGGCCATGACTATAGCCCCGACGAAAAAGAGGACATATGCAATGAGGATCGACATTCTCCGGCCAAACTTATCGTTCATCCATCCACTGATGGCAGCACCGACGATGGCACCGGCAACTGCCATACTGACGATGGTTTCCTAAAGCCATGTTTTCTTCTCGACTTGCTCGAAATCATCCTTAATGTAAAGAAGAGCACCAGAGATGACTCCTGCGAAGATTCATGATCATCAAAGAATGGTTTAATGTGAAATGCAGAAAGCAGTGATTCCACAAGAGATTTACACGAACCAGTGTCATAGCCGAAGTGGAGACCGCCGATGCTGGCGGACAGAGCAAGACGCATGATGTAAGGAGTCTCTTCCATCCCCCTCCGTCAATAATCAGTGGGTCAACCCCCGCCATCGCTGCCGTTTACGTCTCTTTTGAGACCCTTTATCTGCAGAGTGAAAATGGGAGGAGGCTCAAACCCACCTGATTTTGATCACAGACTTCATTATTTCATTACTGTAGTTGAAGAAAAGAAGCAGGTGAGGTGAGAGATAAAACGACGTTTATGCATTTGCTGTTAAATGTTTATTTTGTTTAAAAAATATTATACAGGGTTTAAAATAAACAGTTGAAATAGAAGGTTTTTTTTTATTAAAATATATTTGTGAGGGTTTTTTTGGGTTTACCCCTAATATATAATAAAAAATAATTATATAATATATTCATATTAAGAAAAAACAAGGAATAAATATTTTTTCGTCAATAATGATAATACTATTTGTTACTCGTGCTACATGTAAAAACCATTATAATAAAATGTTTTGCTAATATAAACTTTTTAGTAGGCCTGGGAAAAATATTCGAAGTATTCGTATCAGATTCATATTCGAACCGAAAATTCAAATATCCGCTGACATAAATACAAATACAAATATTTGAAATCAGATATTCGAAAAATACAAATACAAATAAAAATACAAATAGTAGACTCAATTATCCGAACTATTCGTATCCATAAGTATTAAATAGAAAATTAGTTATTATATAGATACATATATAACAAAATTGATTCTAATGATCAAATTGGAAATAAAAACATTATTAATCTTATTTAAACATTTATTATATAAATATATAGTCAAATAAGTAATATATTTATGATGGGAGGACTAAAATATCAAATATTTTAAAATAACTAATATTGTTGAATATTTAATTTATATTCAAGATTGGTTCTAATCCAAATGAGTTGGATAATGTATATAGACATTACAATATATGAAAAAATTACAGAATTCACTAAATATATAACTTTTTGCGTATTTTATTTTAGTGTGTAATCTAACCATTTGTTTCATTGTTTTAGGTGAATTGATGATGTTCGTAGAATCATCCACGAAACTAAATTTAAATGACTGGTGTGGAGATGAATGTGAATATTTGGTGTTTTGGTTTATTTATATTATATATATTTATATCTTTGTGCGATTTGAATTTTTAGTTTTAGATTATATTTGATGATTACCGATTTTTTTTATTAAAATATTTTTATATATATTTTATACGTTAAAAGAATTTAGGTTCAGATACGAATATCCGTATATTCGACAAATATTCGTATTTACAAATATCCGAATTTACAAATACAAATACTAAATTTAGATATTCGCCGAATACAAATACAAATACAAATAGTCTGATATTCGCATATATCCGTTATTTGTCCAGCCCTACTTTTTAGGAATTGAAATTTCATTGTGAAAAAATGATGAATAATATTAAAGTGACATAGATGTTGGATAAATTTCGTAATGCGAGTTATATCTCATTACTGAAAAGGTTAAGTAAAATCGTCTTATATAATTATTAACTTTTAATAATTACAATTTTAACCCGAGACTATTCAAATATTACATAATAGGCATATTACTTTCAAATGCAAATACGGTGATTGCGTTTTCTAACGACTCCGAGCGACATTAAAATCGACTGGTGGAGTCGCAGTCGTCCAAAAACACGTTGAAATGTAGATTTTAAAAAGCTGAAATTATATTGCGTTACATTTGCGTTTTGAATAAAATTACCAAAATACCCTCGTGTCTATTCCTTATCTCTTCTCTCTTTCTATTATAATTTATATTAATCGTAAAAATATATATATATATATATGTATATATGTATTGTATATTTAAATATTTTTATAATTGTTTAATTTTTAATTTATTTTAAATATTTAAAAATTATAATTAAAAAGTATACACTAACAAAAAAATTAAATAAATTTTTTTTCTTAATAGTTGACTATTTTTGTAATTTTGTGCAAAATGCAATTGCAACAATTTTTTTACCATTCGCTTCTAGTCGCAGTCGCCCACAAACACAACAATTTCACCATTCAGACAAAATAAAACACAACGCCACCAATCACTGACAGAAACGCCGCCAAGCGCAAACGTAAACGTTGTGTTTCCATCAGTCAAGCCCATAATCACCTGCATCGCATATTCTCTCGTCAATTGCGTTGCCTATTCACCCATTGATCGCGTCTCATCGCCCATCACTCACAATGCCCGCCTGCCCACCCATTGCCCGCATCGCCTGTCTGCCTGTCTGTCTCTCACATCGCTCATTTGTTCATTCGTCACTCGGATCGCCCATCCGTCCTCTCGTCCCTTACGTTACTCAATCACCTACGTCGCTCATTCCTTCCATCGACTATTCGCATGTGTCCGCTTGTTCACTCTCACCGCTCGGTCGTCCATAGTCTGTTCCCACATTACATTTGTTGGTGTCTGCATACAAATAACTTTGAATTTTTGTGGAATATGAATATCAATAATATGGATATCCTTATTTGCCCCTCTTTGCACATAAATAAAGATAATATTTTTATCTGCCCATCTTTGCACGTTAATAAAGAGAATAATTTTAAAAATATAACTATTTTAATTTAATTTGTATGTGGTTATTTATTGAATCTTAAACTATTATATAATTATGACTTAATGTAATGATTAATTATTATAGTGTATTTCAAAGATTTTTCAAAATTAAATTAATTTTCTATCAATATTGGGATGATAAACAATTTACGGAATTAGTGTAGATAATAATATTACATATTACATTAAAATTAATAAAATGTAACGAATTAATTAAAGAACAAACCAAAAAGATTATTTTTGAATAATTTAAAATCTTTTATAATTATTATATGTTACAAAACTCATTTTAAAACGTTTAGATAATAAAATAAAAGTAAACAAATAAAAACAATATAAATCAAATAATTGATGTTTTTGGGTTTCTTGTATTCCATTAAATAATAGTGCGTCATCTATATGCGGAAACAACAAAATATATTTTTAGAAAGTATTTGAATGCTATTTTGAATAGTTATTACAAACATACTTGTTGGAGAAATAGATTATTTAAATTTTTATTAAATTTTTTCTAGTGGGCAACGATTGATTGTATATTCTATTTGTTTAAACAATTTTATTTGTTTCAACTCAAAAAAATGAGATGATTTATTGAAACATAGATTCAAGACTTATTATTATGTAATAATTTATTATTTATGCATGTATTAGATATGAATATGACTAAAATTGTAAACAAATATTTATTATACATATTAACCTCATACATGTTTGAGCATGTCAAGCATGTTAGTCTGGAAAATGTGATCAACAGCTTCAACAGTAACACCAGTACCACTCTGAGGCATCAAAAATACACAAACAACTCGAACTGTGTACTCATACACAAACTCTTTGATGCGTATCAAAGTTAAACAAATTTAACCTAAACTACCCGCAAGTGCATGACACGTGTGTAGTACTTTAGGTGTCGATCCCAGAGGGACTACGCAACACAACCTAAACTCAAACTACGAATCAAACTTGCTAACGGACGAATATTGGTTTAAGATCGAAATACTAAAAAAAATAAACTAACGAGTTCTAAACAGTGAGACAAACATTCTAGGAATCCGGTTTCACCACAAGACTACCGAAACCAACAATCAACCTATCTAATCATGCAATCCCGATCAAGTTATCTAAGGCAAACGATTGTAATATGATATCTACCCTCTCTCAAGGCATAGACACGTGATCTAGTCAAGTTATCCCTTACTTTCCTGCCTGACTCCTTAAGCTAAACCCATAAGATTTGTGTTTCATCCGTTTTACCCTCAACCGCTGCTACCCTACTTTCGTGGCCTAACCTCGGTTGTTCTAAACCTGATCTTCTAGGACTAGAATTCTCCTTTCGGTCCTTCTCCTAATCCCTAACACATGCATCTATTTGGCCTTCGTAAACACAAGTCATTCAAGCTCTCAGACAAAGAATAGATAAACGAAAACGGGAAATTGCATTCAAAGATAAATCAAGGTGGTTCCGGGATAGCCATGGGCTAATCCCTTCTCCTAGAACAAACAAACTACTCGCTCATGCGTCTGTAAAGAAACATAAACAAAGTAGAAAGTCAATCGAAGTAGAAAGTCTAAGGAACATAAAAACCAAACGAAACCGAAGTCTTGAATTGACTCCAATGCCCCTTGAATGTCTCCTTCGCAAGAGTCTCATTCTTCTTCTCCGATTCTCTCTCTACTCTCTCTCCTCGATGAATTCTCCAAACTGACTCTAACTGAATCCTCTTCGACCCCTAGCTCCTCTTCTTCCTTTTCCTTCTTCTTTCTTTCCTTTTCTCCTGGTTTTTCCTTTTGGCCGTTCACTTCTTTTCCTTTTTGTCGCAGCAGCCACCGTTTTTCCTTTTCACGTGTTTTCCATTCTTGATTATGTTGGGCAACGTTTCCATTCCTTTCTCTAGCAAAATATTTCTTATTCCTCTTCTCTAATGTCGTTTCCTTTTTGTATAAGTAACCAACGAGTTCCTTTTCGTTTTTAGACAAATTTACTTATCTGGTATTTGCGGGTGACGGACGCGACCCGCGCGGGCTGAGTGTGTGCCCCGCGCGGGCGCGGCGTGCTGTGTGCGAGGGAAGGAAAGCCTTCTCGTGCGGGCTAATGAGTTCCCCGACGCGGGCTGATGGTCATGGTAAAGCTCGTGCGTGCTGAGGACTTGCTCGACCCGTGCTCAAGTTGCTGGACGAAATGCTGAACCAAAGGCCCCTCGTGCGGGCTAGGGCGTGCCTCGCGCGGGCTAATGCTCAAAGTGAAGCCCGTGCGTGCTGAGGACTTGCCCGATCCGTGCTCAAGTTGCTGGGGGTGAAGCCCCTCGCGGGCTAGGTGAATGCCCCGCGTGGGCTATGTTATTCCTCGTCGATTCTCGTCCTGTTTGTTCTGTGATGATTCTCGATGTTAGTACTTTGTCTCGTGTACGTCTTTTAGCTCCAAAATGAACCGAATTTGCATTATAATCTGTAAGAACACGAAAACACGAAAGCGAGTAAAACAGATACAAAATCATACGTAACCATCGTATCTATATCATAAACATCTCTTAAATCATGCGAGAAATAGAGTAAAACAGATACAAAATCATACGTAATCATCGTATCTATATCATAAACATCTCTTAAATCATACGAGAAATATGTATAAAAATGAGATGATCACTCTCCAAGCATCAACCCCATGACTTCCGTAGGAACCCCAACTCTTCCTATAACGCATAACATCATGAAAAGTCAACAACCCCGGTGAAAATCCTTCAGCTTTTCTGGTGTGGTTGAATCACAATAGAGAGGAATTAACATATAGATATATATGAAGCTACAACCAGAGGTTACAAAATCCAACAAAAAGAAAAACCAAATTCTAACCAAGAAAATGATAGAGGCTCTAAAGTCGCTTACAAATCGCAAATCACACTGAGTCATCAGCCAAGAACGCGCCATTGCTGCCTATGGATGTCGCGACTACGCTTCTTAAGAGTTTTGCCATATTTGATCTTCTTCCTCATTATATTTTTCTACAAATCCTCGCTCCATGGGCTTTTCTATTGGGTACACAAGAGGTACTGACCTCGTAATAATCATCGACTAAGCCATTGATTGTATACAGAAACTCATTACGCATGGAATAAAAAACGAAGTTCATAAACGTTATCATCCAGTTTGTCAAAACCTGTCCGAGAAATTCACCAAAGAGTAACACAAAAAATTACCTAATCTCGAGGGCACGGTTGAAACAATCAGCGGTTTCGGTGAAATTTTCCTCCTTCAAAGCTGTCAAGCCTCTCTTCGTTAGCTCATCGGTGAACTCGAGCGAACATCAGCTCTAGAATTGTAGAATCCCACCACTTGTATCGCTTGACTCTCTTGTCACGTCTCCTCACTACACTCGCCCTTGGTTCACCGTCGTTGCCTCACCGTCCAAATCTCCTCACCCAACCGCTACATTTTCATCAATTTCCCGTCGCACAACTGCTTGGGGCGATTTCTAGGTTACCGGATGATGCCCTTGTCCTCTGGAAATTATGCAGATGTATATCAGAATGGAGAAGCACCATAAAATAGATAAATGGGGATGAACGCAAAAAATAAATGCAATGAAATACGTGGAGATGTGGGAGAGTGGGGAATAAAAAGACACCATAAATTATAGATATAGGGATGAAACTGAAGACATAAATGGAAATTCATTTACATGAATGGAACCCGAGAAAGATTATCAGTCTATACCAAAACGCCTCTCTTCCTCTCTACTCTTCAACGAATGTTCATCCATATTTTTGTGTTAATGAATCCATCTTAATGGATATTAATGGAAAAAATAAAGAAAAATTTTTCGTAATTGAAAATACTAAAAAATAAAAATAAAAAATTTATTGACCTGGAAGATGAGAACTTAGAACTTAGTATTTTCACCAATTTTAATTTATATATATAAACTCTCAAATTTAATAATTTTAAATTAATAAAATTCAAATTGTATTATATTTGTTTTTTTATTGATCATGGTTATTTAATTAAAACAAATTTGATTTTTCTAAAATAAAAAATAAATTTCTAAATTGATGTTAGTTAGGAAAATATTCTATTATTATTTAATAATTAAATATTAATATATCTTTACAACACAAATTTTATTGAATATAATGATTTAATCAATTTATATTATAAGATATTATTTATCTACAAATATATTATATAATAGATATATTATAAAGTTAGGTTTGCTGACTGAGATTATTGAATATAATGATTTAATCAATTTATATTATAAGATATTATTTATCTACAAATATATTATAAAGTTAGGTTTGCTGACTGATCTGTCATGTCACTATTGAGGTCATGTCACTATTGAGGTCACTTCACCACATCGTAATAAACTCAAATTTTAATATATAAGATTTTTATAAATATATATTAACGTATTAGTAGTGGTTTATTATTATTATTTTATAAAAATTTGAAAATTTAAAGACATTCTTTAATTTAATAAGATTTATACTGAATTAATTTAATTAACAAAATTAGAATTGCGGACTAGACTAGCACGTCAACGGTTACGTGACTTCACTAGAATTGAGCAAAAACTCAACTTTTAATGTATAAAATTATTATATTTTGATAAATTCTAATATTATATATATATATGTAATAAGTGTTTTCATAAATTCAAATATTAATATTTAGGTGTATAAATATATATAATAGGTATGGATGTGTGTGTATTTATATATATTGAACAAAATTATATATTTCTTAATATTTTAAAAAAAATTTATTAATATTTATAATAGCTGTAGTTGGTTATTTTTTATAAAATTATAATATACATTTTTTTGTATATTATAACTCATGTATTTGTAAAAGATTGTGCAATTCAACAACTTATAAAGCAATTCCCAAATTGAAAAGCCATTGTTGATACCATGAACTTTGTTTGATTTTCCATTAAATTTTGATGGCGTATTTACCACGTCAAACAATTTTTCTGCAGAATCTGTTTAATTGCAAGCTTCTTTGTTGACAACAAACGATTTCAATTTATTGGCAGCGAATCTAATGTCGATTTCAAGATACTCTTGCCGAATCTGTCGTGGTATAGGATAACAGTTATTTTCGCAGCATAATAAAGAGAGAAATCGAAATGTTTTGGAGGAGAGAGAAAATTTATCGATAAGAATAATATAAGATTATCAATATTTTAAGAGTAAATTTAAAATTGAAACTATTTTTTTCAACGAAAAGTATTTTTGAAACATTTATGTGTCGGTCTGTTTTCTTCATTAAAAGAATTAGAAACAAGATGAATTGCTTCCGGTATGTGTCGGTGGTTTTTTATTATCATTATTTTTATCATATTTCTTTTGTTTTTAAAATTACTTTTTATTATTTTACCTTGTTAACCTTTTATGTTATTTTTAAATTGAAAGGAAGTTAACACAATTTCCGTAAATAATTGTTTATACTTTTAAATTTCATTCCGTAAATATCGTTTCCTAAATAAAGATTGTAATAAAACAATATTAATATAATTTATTTTTCAATTGAATTAATGAGTTTTTTTATTTTTTTCACATATAATGTGTTTCGTAGTTATAATACTAATATATTTGATATACTATATACGAAGTTAAAATCACATAATACAGTAAAAAATAAGACAAAACTTTCCAACTCAATAACTTTAATATCTGTTTTCTGTATTTTTGAAGAGACTAACACACATATATATATATAAGACACGGTTTTTAAAAATGGAAACTGTAGTATACTTGTATTATTAATAATTGGTCAAATAAAGAAAACAAAATCCATAAAAAGAAGAAACTCATTACAACTCAATGGAGACACATCAGACTTGGCGTGGAATTCATGAATTACACTCACAAAAGTGTAGTAAAAAATAATATATATAATGTCATAATTATATACTTATTAATACGATATATTAAAGCTATCAATATTCCAGAAAAATACTTCTGTATTGTCTCAATCTCTCCCTCTCTCTCTCAGTCTGCAGATCTGACCGGAGGAGAAACAAACAAACCACAGAATAAGATGACCGACCGCGTCTTCCCAGCTTCAAAGCCGGCGAACGGAGTTCCCGGCGGCTCAGTCACAGAAGCTCCGGCTCCGGTAACCGGAAACGGAAATGGAACGGCCAACGGCGTGGGTAACCAGAAAGCTCAAATGTACAATCCGGCGAACCGTCCAGTGTACCGTCCGCAGCCGTACAGCCGCCATCACCACCACAGATCGCGGCCGAGCTGCCGCCGCGTGTGCTGCTGCTGCTGTTTCTGGTCAATATTAATCCTACTGATTCTGGCTCTCATGGCCGCAATCGCTGTCACAGCACTCTACGTTATCTACCACCCGCGTACGCCGTCATTCTCCGTCCCGTCGCTCCGAATCGGCCGCGTTAACCTCACAACCTCCGCAGATTCATCCGTCTCCCACCTCTCCTCGCTCTTCAACTTCACATTAGTCACCGAGAATCCAAATCAGCGCCTCACCTTCTCTTATGATCCCTTCACCGTCGAGGTGTTCGCCGCCAAATCGGGAGTTCTCCTCGGAAACGGCACCGTCCCTGCGTTCTTCAGCGACAGCGGGAACAAGACATCGTTCCGATCTGTGATCGCGACGTCAACGGTTGCGCGTGAACTGTTCCCCGACGAGGCGCGTGAACTGAAATCAGATCTGACGCGCCCGCGCGTGGGTATGAGGATCGAAATGAAGACGATGGTGAAGATGCAGATGGGGAAGCTGTAGAGCAAAGGCGTGGAGATCAATGTCTCATGTGAAGAATTCGAAGGGACGATCCCAAAAGGTAAAACTCCAACCATCGCAACAACTACTTCTGAGAAATCTAAGTGAAAGTGGATCCCAGTCTGAAGGTCTGGAAATGGAGTCTCTAGGGGAGAGGGGGTGTTGCAAAATTTGATCAAAGTTCGGGTCGTTTTATAATTTTTTACTTTTCCGGGGTTTGAAAAACTTTTGGATAAAGGATCCAAACGAAGCTTCTGAAATTTAATTATCACAGAATTTATCGAAATTTTCAGAGAATTAAGGGGAAGAAAAGAACTATCACAATGATGAGTGACTATTGAATTGGGTCAAAATAGTTAAGCATAGTACTTATATTATTATTTCATAATTATTATTAACTGTCATATTTCTTGAAAAGGACATTGTAGAGCATGTGTCTTGAGTGTAAATCCAAATACCACGACGTCGGTGATAATTCAGGTGAGTAGTTATCCGATAATGTGTATGTTGTTAAATTATGAATCTCCATGGCTAATGTCTGTGTCTTGGAAGAATGGCAATTCTCCATTTCTTGTTTCTGATGTTTTGCTTCTTTATTTGCTATGCAGGTTGTGCATGATGATGGTTCTGTATCCTTTCACAATCATTGCAAACATTGGCTTAACTAATAATTTTTTGTCTCCAACTCTTCTTAGCTTGATACAACTTTTAAACATATATCTCATGATTCATTATAACAAGGACATATGGACTTGAGTTTTCAAGGAAATGGTGAGAAAAAGTGGAAATAGTTTGTTTAAGGAACAATCAAAGGTGTCTGATTGCAAATTCCTTGATTCATTCTTTTGTAGCTTCTTCCGTGTGCTATAAACGCGAAATGCACAGCTCTTGTAGATGCAGGAGTTCCTATGAAGCATCTCGCTGGTATGCACCTTCACCTTATGTTCTTACCAACACATTTTCGGTTAATATTCTAACTTTTAAATCGCCTTTTCAGTTGCTATATGCTGTTGCGATAAAGGATAGGGATATGTCATCCTCGATCCAAACAAGTTTAAAGAGGAGGTTAATAAAGTTTTGCTATTTGTTATTCTTTTCTGAGTTTCATTTGAGTTGATAAGCTACAGAAACCATGTGCTTATTTGAATTGCAATGGACAGAAAATAAAGGCATTTGCTTACCTAGTCTTTCCGAACTCAATTTTGTCTGCTCTGCCTAAAGAATCATTGCTCGTTGAAGGTAAGCCTGTTGAACACGGGATCTTTACATCTACCACCTACGGAGGAATGTCAGGTACGGTTGGAACTTCTCTTTCTTTCTTTTTTTATCGTTTAGGATAATCATTCGCATAGGTTTCTGTAATATGTAAAGTGTATATATAATATATATATACACTTTCTCTCTTGTCAGTTGTGTTCCTAAGTATAGTTTATTAACAAATCCCAATATATATTTTGATTTCATTCTGACTATGTATTTGTTTCAGTGGACGATTATTTGTTGTGCT
>CM071870.1:27191328-27210528 GCA_036759665.1 Gynandropsis gynandra | reverse complement strand
CTCCTATCTTAATATAGATGATAACCATGATCAGAGCTATCAATATCCGAGTTGCCTGACTTGTTGCTTCCTCTTCTTGGCATATGCATCTCCCCGAGGTGGCTAATGCTACTGCTCCTATGAGGGCGTCCGCCTTCATTTTCCTCCTCCATTCCCATTTTTTTCCCCAGTGACGTGCAAGCAAAAGTCCTAGACCCACAAATATTGCCAATGTGGAACCTCCCCCAACAGCAAGCAATGTCGCTAATACCCACATTCCTCCTTGCCCGTGTGGCATGGTCGTCCATGTTGGTTTTATATTACAGATCATGAGCAATAATCGATTTCATCTCATGATCATGCTTTTTAATCTTATTTGTGCTAAACAGAAAAGTAAAAATTGAATCTCTTTTGTATATCAGTATGATGATTTGTTGGAAATTTGCAGAGAATTTATGGTGTTTACAGTAGAATGAATTTGAAAAATAATGCTCTCGTATCCTTTCATTTCATTTTCTTAGTACATATATATCAATATGGAGAGACTTACATGTATAGATTTAATAATATGTATTTTCTCTATTTTACCCTGATGTGTTGGAGTTTCTAACAGAATTGAATTCTGTTTTGCAGGTGTATTTCTCAAAACCGTTCTGTAACTTGGTGAGCATTTGAAGAAGATATTCATTCTGGGCCTAATTTTATGGTTTCTGTTGGGCCTCCCGAAATTCTTCTGGTCCATGTTGCTTCTCCAGCCCGTTTAGATTTCAGCCCGGCCGGTTCCACATTCACTCGTCTCGGCCCGCTCCACATTCTTCTGACCTAGGGTAAGACTTGATTCCTCTTCAGTTTGTTGTGCAAACCCTAATATTCTTTTCTCTCCAGCAGCTTCACTGCCGCCAAACCTTAACTTGTCGCCTTCGCCGCCTTGCCGTTTTGCTCGTCCGTCGCAATCACGTCGGAGGAGGAGACCAACAGCTTCAGTCCACACGCCAGCGATATATACCACAACCATGAAGGGCATGGAAGCCCACATAACTTTATGTGTTATGGATAATAATTTTATCCACGATCCTCTCTTGTATGGTATGATGCTAACTAGAAAAGTGACTAAAACGAGCGACAAGAAAAGGGTTATGATGTTGCAGACCATGAACAACATGAAAGAAGTTTTCTCTCCCATTAATGTTTTATCGGTTTGCTGATCAAACCCAGCAGGAGGGTTTATTCTTCTGGGATATGCAACCGTGACAATCAAAACAGCAACTACGATTACCGTCTTCCTTGTATTACGTAACCCTTCATTTTGGAACTCTATATGCTTTTGACGTTTCAGCCGGTGGGTTTTTCGGCGTTTGTTCTCTGTTGGACTCTTGGGAAATCCTTTGGATTGTCACACATGTATGACATGTTCGTATTGTTCTCGAATGAGATCAGGTGAACCTCGTGGCAATTGATTACACCTCTTGGCTCTAGCTTCTAGCAATGCAAGTAAGATCACGAGAATATTCGAGTTGCTAGCATCAGCCTCGATGACATCGAGTGCCGTGAATCCCTTCGGTTTATCACATTCAAATCGAGTCCTGGCTTAACAAATTTGTTAACAAATTCGATAACAAATCTCTTAAACTTGTTAAGCGCGGGTTCGATTTGAATGTGAAAAACCGAAAGGGATTCACGGCACTCGATGTCATCGAGTCGTGATCTTACCTGCATTGCTAGAAGCTGGAGCCAAGAGGTGTGATCAATTGCCACAAGAACAATACTAACATGCCATACATGTATATCAACCCAAAGGATGTTCCGAGAGTCCAACAGAGAACAAACGTCGGAAAATCTACCGGCTGAAACGTCAAAACCATATAGAGCTCCAAAATGAAGGGTTATATAACACAGAGAAGACGATCATCGTAGTTGTTGTTTCAATTGTCAAGGTTGCATATTCCGGAGGAATAAACCCTCCTAGTGGGTTTGATCAGCAAACCGGGAAAACATTAATGAGAGAGAAAATTTCTTTCATGTTGTTAATGGCCCGCAACATCATAGCCCTTTTTTTTGTCGCTCGATATAGTCACTTTTCTAGTTAGCGTCATACCATTCAAGAGAGCATCGTTGGTGAAATTATTATCTGTAACACAGAAAGTTTCATGACTGTGGCATATATCACAGTGTGTGGACGACCATGCCACACGGAAAAGGAGGAATGTGGGTACTAGCGACATTGCTTGCTGTTGGGGGAGGTTCCACATTGGCAATATTTGTGGGTCTAGGACTTTTGCTTGCACGTCATTGGGTAAAAAAAATGGGAATGGTGGAGAAAAAATGAAGGCGGACACCCTCATAGCAGCAGTAGCATTAGCCACCTCGGGGAGATGCATATGCCAAGAAGAGGAAGCAATGAGTCAGGCAACTCGGATATTGATAGCTCTGATCATGGTTATCATCTATATCTTGATTATTGGGATTTCAAATCTAGAGAAAACCCATTGTAGATTCAATTCTAGCATTTAATTTCAACATAACAAGTTCGTTCAGGCATTCAGTTGTTTTCAACATATCCTATGGCGAAGTAATTGGAGTCGGTGCCTCCGAAGACGGCAGAGGAATAGCCATCGCCGGCGTAGAGAGAGGATGGTCAGAAATTGACTGGCGAAGTAGGGAGAAGGGATCGTCGGCCGTGCCTCCGGCTCGCGTGGTGAGGAAGAGGGCAAAGGGGAGTGAGGATGTACAGACCAGAGGAATAGCCATTGCCGGCAAAGAGAGAGAGACGGTCAAAAATTGCCTGGCGACGAGGGAGAGAAAGCTTCCTGGGTTCTTCGACAAGGAGGTCTACGACATCCTTGACATCGGCGCAAGCCCTCCGAAGACGGCGGTGGAAGCGACTCTGGTTCTTTGCCTAGCTCCGGCGTCGACATCAGCGAAGGAATTGGAGTCGGTGTCTCCTCTTCCTACTCAATCCTTACATCAAATACCCTTTTCCATTGAACGGACCCTAAATTTGGAATTTGTCTCCATTTCCAGAGCCTTGATGGAGGAGCGGAGACGGGAGGAAATCGAAGCTACTGAGGGGCGGGAGAGTCGGTGGAGATTGCGGAATTAGGAAGAACCCGCACGATTTAGGTTGCCTTTTCCACCCGGTGTTTGAACTCCTCGATAAGGTAGGATCCTTTTTTCATTGAAAGAAACCTAGCAAATACCCATTCGTGCTTTTCCGTTGAACGCTGCCTAAACTGGCGCAGGAATTGGAGTCGGTGCCTCCGAAGACGGCAGAGGAATAGCCATCGCCGGCGAAGAGAGAGTATGGTCAGAAATTGACGCGAAGAGGGAGAGAAAGCTTCGTGGGTTCTTCGACACGGAGGTCTACGACATCCTCGACAGCGGCGCAAGCCCTCCGAAGACGCGGTGGAAACGACTCTGATTCTTGGCCTGGCTCGGGCGTCGACATCAGCGAAGGAATTGGAGTCGGTGTTCGATAGTGGTCGGGGCACCGCGGCAAGAGAGGAGGGCTCTTAGTCTTTGGACAAATTTCGTTATCGAAGAGGCAGAGACCCAGTCTCTGGCCCAGCGCCACCATTGACGATCTCGACCGCTTGTCTTCCAAAAACCCTGTCCTCTACCTCCATTTTCCCAGGTTTTGCCATGTCATCACATTTTTGTTTATTAGGGTTTCTGCATTTCTAATTCTCGCAAGTTGCGGGTTTCAGGGTCCAATGAAGCTGTTTGGAAATATACTTTCATGGAATCTCATGTCTATCAATGACACCTATAAGGTATTTCAAATCGAGGAAGTTCAATAATTTTGACTATCTATGAAAGTTATCTCATCTTTATTTTATGGTTTTGTGAGATAATGTCATACATTTTTTTATTTGATCATTTGACATCGACATTGACGAGTTCCTTTTTCATGATCTGTTTCAATACGGAAGACCAGCATTATCTCCATGGTCTGAAATTATTATTTTGTTGGTGAATGTTGAAGAAAAGTAGTATCCAACCATGTGTGAATGTCAATATTTATGTCATTGTAACATCATGACTCTTCGTCCGTGTGGTAAGAAATCTGGAATTTATATTCCTCAGATGATATGTTTATATCCCGAAATCATGTTGTTGTGTCGTATGATTTTGTGTTGTAAACTACCTGTGAATCTTCTTAATGCTATCCTATCCGTCGAACTGTGTTGAGATCTATGAAAAAAAAATGGGTTAACAATGTTTGTGCAGGCATCCATGGTGGGTCACAAATATGGGGTGTTGAGATGGCGCAAGAGCGGAAGTGAGTATTATGGAGAGATTTGTTTGTTTCAATATATACATATATAGGAAACTCCCGTAAAATAAAATCACATGAATTTGTTTCAAATGGACACAATTACACTACAATATTTGCCGTTTATTACATAGATTATTATGTTTCTTTAGAATAGCTGATACAATCTATGTGATGTTCATTCATGGGTTGATTTGGAAGTAATTATTATAGTTTGTGTATTATTTTGGTAGTAACGTGATAATTCAATTGAAGTATAAACATGAAAAAAATTAGTCAAATGTATAGTGCTTTTAATATTTTAAGAGTTCATGTTGTGTAGATTGCAATCTTTAAGTCTGTTTGAAGGGATGACTGCTGGTGCATGCAGCAAAATTATATTTTACTTTTTATAATGATGTTATGCACCTTTTCCACGTAGTTAGGTTGTTCACAGTTTATGTTGTCCATGTGCAATAGAGGACACTTGCGGTGTCGAGGAGCGCCGGGGGAGGAGTCTCTCTCTCAAGCGGTGGAGATTCCAGCGCCATTGACGCACCCTTGGATCCAGTTATTTTGGCGTACCCCACTCAGGAACCGCCTTGATATCTTATATGCGATTTCTCAGAGATATGAAGAGGAAGGGTTCCAGGCTGCCCTTATAAAAGCAGTGCACCAAAGCCTTGGTAATTGTTTTACCGCATCTGATTATACATCATGTCTCGAAGTTGACTTTGCTACCCTTTTGTAAGTAATTAATTTCAGCAATTGCGTAGTACCATATCCCACTTGAGGCATTGATCTGACAATGACTAACGTTATTCATGTGGGGAATGTGTGGTGTATTTAGCATCTTGCCAATTTGTGGACACCTTTTGTTTATTGAATTCAACCATCTTCTCACCCACCTGTCTGCATTTTCTTAGAAATATCTGACAAGTGTGTGTTGTATTTTGTAGTCCTGGGAAATGGACATTTAGTCTCTTCTGTCTCTGATTAAGTCTTAATGAAAGGTAGCCCCTGATATACGTTGGGATCTGACAAGAGAACCTTTGTCTATCAACTCAGATACTTACTAAGCACAAAGAAAGATGCCATCAAGCATGAGGTCACCTAAGAACACAGTTTTGGAAACAAGCAATGATGGCCTTCTATCTGAGGTGACTGTGGGAGAGACTCAGGATGTTGTACACACTTACGTATTTGGCACAGGCCTACAAAATGAAGTTGGAGAATATAATTGCTTTCTAAATGTTATCATACAGGTATATTTATGCACATAGTGGTTCACATTTCCTGGTATTCCATGTCTGTATCAGCTAGCTTGAAACAGTTATTATTCCTGAATCCTGATTTCTCTGTTCTTACTCTTTATGGCATCTAAGATAGTTCTGAGCTGTATTCTTACGGAGATCAACATTGGAGCCTCATCATGTGGGGGATCCTTGCGTGGTTTGTGCAATGTATGAAATTTTCACTGCTTTAAGTGCTGCCTCAACTGAAACACAAAAAGAACCTGTGGCCCCTACATCGCTCAGGCTAGCTTTAAGCAACCTGTGGCCCCTACATCGCTCAGGCTAGCTAGCTTTATGGAATCATCATGTCATTACCCCTATCGATCCAAAACTAAGCCTTACTATTTGGTGGGACTGGCATGGTCACATGAACGATGCATCAGAAGTATAGAGGTAAAGGCATTTCTGTGGTTATAAACTTTTACCTTATGGAATCATCATGTCATTACCCCTATCGATCCAAAACTAAGCCTTACTATTTGGTGGGACTGGCATGGTCACATGAACGATGCATCAGAAGTACTTACAGAAATCTACGACCGCCTTCATGGCTCAGTTGCTCCATTCTCAAATGTTTCTGATACATAATCTTCTAAGAGCAATTGTATGGGTTCATGGGACTGCATAAACCTCACATGTATTGCCCATTCTCTGTTTGGCATGGACATTTTTTATCGAATGAATTGCTTCAGCTGTGTGTTGGAGTCTAGGCATATGCAGTACATTTCCTTTTTCCATAACATCAATGCTAGCTCCCTACGCACCATAAAGGTCATATTTTGGCACACAAATGTTGGCAAATTTTAACTTTTTCAGATAATTACTTTGGAAACACAGAATATTTAACCTCTTAACCCACTTGTCTTTGCCTAACAGGATATGTGCGCAGCGAGTTCGTTTGACGAACTTTTAAATTTTGTCGTGATGAACCATAAACTAGCGTGTGATCCTGAAGCTGGTGGTTATAGAAAGTCCAATTATATCCACCATATTATTTCAACACCACCGTGAGTTTTTACTATGGGTATGCTTCATACATTTTCGAAGAATGCTAACTTTTCCAGCTTGTTGATAATTACCTTTGAACTTCAATATATTATTGTTGAGACTTGTAGTTATGGGCTGTCAAAGCACTTGTGAAACATCATACGACATAGCAGCTACTAGAAATGTCGAAAGCGGAGCAAGAAAACGTAAGATTCCGGTTTGGAGCATGACGAGATGTCTGCAAATAAGAAAAAGAGTCGTCGTTGATGGATTAGGATCATCACGATAACACTCGCCGAGGACATTCGTCTATTGTCAGGCAATAGCAAGGGTGGCTTGCACATGATGGCTCGCAGGTAACTTTGACTCTTTTTTTCCTAAACAAATTGTGTCTCTCATTTTTTCAGTCCGAGCTGCCTTCGAATTTGAGTTTCTTTGGGTCTTATCTTCTGATTTTTGCTGATTGTATGTTTGGTTTTCGGGGTTAGGATTTGGTATTTCCAATGCTTTTGATCTCAAAGGAAATGATTAGATTTTTTAAATTTGTTGGATTTTAGATTTTTTTTCATATTTTGGAAGGAGATTATCTTGCTCTTAACTGAAAATTTCAGTTCTTTGAAAATATCAAATTGTAACCAGGTCTTCTCGACACTAGGGTCTGGAAGAGGTTGAGATTCTCTAATTTTGACGTTGGATATGTTCTATCTTATTGGATGGCACATCCGAGATCAGACCGGATTTTTCAACACCCTAACCTTCCACCAATTTTAAAATGAGATCCTCTCTTCTATGTCTCTCAAGGTTCAATCTGTTGTTATTTTATGCCTTCTTGTAGGTGAGCCTACTGATAATGCGGCAAGATTCTATAAATGGTTCATTGAGGTGTGATTGTTTCATTGGATATGCTAAAACTAATAGCTTATTAAGATGTCAAATTATGGGTTTTTTTAGAAGTTTGCTATAGTTTTATAGGGGAACGACAATGAAGATGACTAAAAGATATGAAAGTATGCACCATTCTTAAACATTTTTATCGATTGTTTGTTTTTTCTCATTGAAGTTGCTTAGGGATGAGGGTGCAATGCATAAGGTTATAGGATTGATAACTTTTTTAAAGAACCATATGAATGTAGATGAGTGAAGAGAACGACCCAGTACACACGAAGAAGTTCACATTTGGGTTGAAAGTGTATAAAAAACGGCAAAAGATGGAGTTATGAATGCATTGGAGAACCGATACCAAGCGTCAAGAGGGTTAAGACTCCACAATTGTTCATTTTCTTCAATTTCTCAATAAAATGTATTCTTGATCAAAGCATTACATGTTCTTTTATTTAAGGATACTTCTTTCGTTAGTTATGTTTTTTTTATTGTAATTTGAAATTTTTAGACATTTCTTTAATTTCATAATTAAATATAGATCTTCGATTTAATTACTTATGTAATTTCGCCTTAACATCCTTTGCTTCATTTTTTAGTAATAATTTTGACATCTATAACAAATATATTTAAAAAACCAACAAGAAACTAATTTTTTAAATCTTTTTATTAATTTAGCCTTCAATTACATATAAAAACAATCTAAAAACTCAATTAATCAACAATTGATTCTTGAGCTGATATTCCATTTCATGGGAACATTAATCTAAATTTTATCTGTTTTAGACATTGTTTCTAGATAATCATCAGGAAATTTATACATCCATTTAGAGATCATTTGAACAATATTTTGGATACAATAAAAGTTTTTAAAGTCCATCTTTTATTAATGTATTTTTTGAATAACATAAATTTGGACAAACAAAAAGGGTCAAGAATATGGCCACCAAGATTACAAGAAACTATAGAAATATGAGAAGTAAAGTGAGTGTCGACTGGAGAAAAAATGTTATTTAAAACATTATATGAGGTATGACGGTTTTTTTCTTGGTTCTAGCAATCTTAGAGTATATTCTACTATATCTCTTGATTCATAACGATCTCGCTTTTCGAGTCTTATTCAAGTGAAGGTCGAGCATATATTTATATTTTGTTTATGATCAAAACTAAAAGGTAGTAGCATCAATATTGTTCATTAGCTTCGGGTTTAGGATTTGAAAGGTATGATGAGAGAAATAGCTTTTGGTTTCTTGGTTTGTTTTATATGGATTCAGATGTCCTTGAATTCTTTAGTGATGGTGTCAACATTTGGATTCAATTTTCACATGATGTCTTATATCATCTTGCTGCCACTTCCTATATTGTGAACCTTTGGATTCAATTTCCATCTACAAACATTATTCCTTTCAATCATGGTTTGACTAATATCTTATATTATTCTCAATTGCAATTGGAATACTGAGCACAAGTTAGAAAATAAACGATTGGATAAACTGGATAATAAGCTAGAGAAGAGTGTTGAAAACAAGAGAAAACGAGAAGCTAGGGTTTGTTTCTTTGTCTCGAGTATTCACGTCTCTTACTTCTATCACATAACAAAAATCTTAACATGAGATGTGATAATGGTTGTAGCAAGAACTTATAATGCATGATTCAAACAAATCTAAAGAGGAAGTGAGTGAAGATAAGAACTTTTGTGGATTAAAAAGGAATAAAGACAAAGCGACAATTTTTAAACCAATTTAATGGACATATATAATCATAATGAGACTTTGATATCTTCTTTATTATCCTCTTAATTAATATTTTGTATTATTATGTTGTTCGTGTTATACATATATTGTTATTTTGCTTCTTTAAGAAAATAAACAAATTTCTAAGGCGAAGAAATTGTGATTATTCAATAAGTTCTACAAAGTCACATCATTATACTTATGTGATGATGTGTTCGTTTTGCTACTAATTTTGTGTATAAATTATTCAAATGTATAAATTATCCAAAACATACAATCACTTTCTCCGAACGAACTACATTTTAAAATTTCAAATATATTATGAACAAATCTCAGTGTTAGTTTACATTACATCTTACAAATCTATTGTTTAAACTTTTACATTGAAAATAATAACAGTGTGTTTGTATTGTCCGATACATATATCAAATGTCATGAAAATGTTTAAATTAATAATATTATGTATAACATTTTAAAAATACAATTTAATTATTACAAAAGAGTAGGAGTTTTACATCTTTCATATGAAATCATGGCATTGCCGATGACAAATGTCATTGTTTGTTTACATTAAATCTTATAAATCTATTGTTTGAACTTTTACATTGAAAATTAGGATCCGTGTGTTTGTATTGACCGCTATATATATCAAATATCATAATAACGTTTAAGAAACATACAATATAATTATCGTAACACAGCGCAACGCGCGGGTATCATCTAGTTGTATACAGTTTCTTAGTTTGTTCTTTTAAATTTTAAAATTTTTTCCTTAATTATACTAATATTTTTGTCATTATGATAGAATTCAATCATTTTTAAAATCTGAAGATGTTCCAAAATTCAAGCATCTAATTAGTGAAGGAGAATGTTACAGTATTTTTAATTTTAATTTGGTTCCTAACTTTGGTTATATAAGTCATCAAACCAACCATTGAAGATTAATTTTTATTCTATAATATTTATTAATCCTTGTGATTCTATCATAGGCTCGCCTAATGGTTTCGTTTCTAGTCTTTTTTTTTATTTTTATTTTTTGAAATGAATTAAATATTGATATATATATATATATATATATATATATACTAAAAAATTTGTAGTACATAGATTCTATTATCGGGCGGTTATTATTATTACCATTATTATTAACAAATAATCTTTTCTCTTTTTCCTTTTCTCAAGTACAAAAATTTATTGTAATTGTTTGTTAATTCTTCATTATATATTTTTTATGTATGTCTTTTGTTATTAACTTTTTATTTTTATTTAAAATTTTTATTAGATTATTAATAAATATATTTTCCATGTAAATATTATGTTTATAATATTTTATAAAATAAATATTATTTTAAATTTATAAAATAAAAAACATATACTAATATATCGCAATAAAAAATAAATATAACTTCAAAAATTATGAAAAATTACTTAAATTATTTCAACTAAAGACTTTTTTGGTTTTCATTTTCATCTAACATTAAATATATTCATTTTTTTATTTTCATCTAATATTAAATATATTTAAAAGTTAATATATAATTTACTATAAAATAAAATAATTACTAGTATATATAATATTACAAATACCTGCAATTCTAAATTTTCTTAAAGATTACATCAAATCATTAACATATATACCCCTAGAATTATTTTTTTTATCAATATTAAAATTGATTATATAAAGAAGTTTCATCCGAATTAAGAATAACATTATCAAATCCGTTTATAAATCATTGAAAATTAATGACATTCTAAAATTCGTTTATAAATCATTGAAAATTACAAATAAATTGCAGGCGTCGTTTGTGATTTGTATATATTAATCTTTCTAATTCTGTATCATGTACCAAACCATATTAACTAAAAACATAAAAATAATACACAATATAGAGCCCGCCAAATTTGAAAAATTGATAGTTCTCGATAAATAAATAAATATATATATATATATATATATTTCATTGTCTCTCTAATGAAAGGAGATGACAATTTCAGTCTTATATTTTTTTTTTCTAATTTACGTTGAAATTAAGATCTAGATAAAATAGGCCGAAATGTAGTTGTACGGACAACATAACAAATTCTAGAATATTTGTATGCTTACGTCATCCCATGCGTAAGCATGCTTACTTTTTTTAATACATTTGTTTGTCTTTAATACAAAATTTGAAAAAAAAAACATAAATAAACTTTGCCCGACGTCGGTAAGAAAATATGTTTCTCCATTATAAAAAAATATTCGAAATAGATAGAAGTTATTAGTAAAGTAATGCAGAGTTTTGAAATAAAAAAATTCGTATGAATATGTAAAACAAACAAAAGATGCGTACCATTCATGAATCTGAGTAAGATAACACATTACAAAACAAATGAAATTGTGAAAACCAAATTTGAAATAATTAAAACTAAAAAAAAAACGGAATTATATAGAGAAATGGTCATTAGAATTTCTAATCGGTAGTGATAGTTTATCAAATAATTATTTGGAATCTTGAGAGTATTTAGTGATAAATTTTATAAAATTATGATAAAAAATAAATATTCAAATATTGTATAAAAACATTGTATTTATCATATCATTAAATCCATCTTGCATTACAAAATAATGTATAATAGTTTTTAATATTGACAAATAATAAAAAAAAATTATATAGTTTTGTGCTATTTCAAGGTGATATAGTCTAACATTATATATATATATATATATATTAGTGTTCTAAAAAAACGTTATAGACGACCGTCTAGGTCCGTCTAGACAATTGACATCTCCGGACGCCCGATTAATCACTAGACGATCTTTTAAAATATTATACCAAAACGACATCGTTCTGTCGACTTCTCTTTCATCCTTGCATTCGTTTTCTTCTATCTCTTGTATCGTCTCTTGTCTATTATCTTCGCTCGAATCTCTTATACTCACCTTCGTCTCTTATCGTCACCTTTAATTTCGTCCTCGTGTTCTCATATGCTATCGTTTTTCGTCTGCATTCTTTCTTATATCGTTTTCACCTTTATCTCTTGTCCTCGCTTTAGTATCTCATATTTGTTTTTGTTTCGCCTCCACCCTCGATTTCATCCATCGTCTTCGTTTCTCATCTTCACCCTTGCATTCGTCTAATATCGTCCTTGCTCAATGCCCGTTTCTGGTAATTTATTTATCTATAATGTTGTTTGTCGTCGTAAATTTGATAATGTGAATTTAACAATTATAAATATTTCTTTTCTATAAATATTGAATTTTACTTATTTGTTTTTTACAAAATTAAATATTTATAAATGTTTTAAATTAAATATCTAATTATCTAATAATAAATATTATATATATATTTATCAACTTTTTCTATTTTTAAAGTTAAAATCAATTTTCAACCCTTAAATCTATATAAGTAATCTCCACGGTTGATTTTAGTATACCTAAAATTTTTTTAAGGCCATCAGATCACCACAAAATAATCGACTTTATTTTTTCTCTCTTCTCCATCCTCCCTTTCTACCGACCATTGTTTTCTCACGGTTGAGCGAGAGGGAAAGGGAATAAAAAAATAATATTCTAGAGTTAGGGTTGTAAGGTTAGGGTTAGAGTTGTAGGGTTAGGGTTAGAGTTATAGGGGTCTAATAATAATATAGTTAGGGTTGTAAGGGTATAATAATAACATAGAAGTAGGGATGTTATGATATAATAGTATTATTTTATATATTATCTTATATATTATTATTTTATTGTTAAAATTAAATAAAAGATTTTAGAGATTGTTATTTTTTTTAAAATTTAAATAAGAGTAATTAAAATCAAATAAATTATTGTTTCATTTAAATTTTTACATACAATTTTGAGTACATTCATTTTTATTATATTTAATTTTATTATTTATATTTATTTGGACATTTGAAAAATACTTATATCAAATATTTAATATATCTTATAAGAAATGTCCAAGTATATTATTTATATTGTTTCACAATTATAAAGATTTATATCAAATATTTATTAATATATTTGTTTTTAGATATTTAATTTTAATTAGAAATATTTATCAAACATTTAATTTATATAATAGTATACATTCACAAATTATTCAATATAAAAAATATTATTGAGGTTAAAATAATTATTGAAGAATGATAAGTATATAGCCTGAGATTATATTTAATATTAATAAATACTACATTATTTATTCGAAACAATTTCGATCATATCATATTTTTAATGACAATAAAGATAATGCAAAGATAAAATCTAAACAAAGTTAACATATACTAAATTCATCATGTGTTTATTAATGATCAATTATATGTTGTTATGTTTAAGAATAAAGATTAAAAATTAATTGAAAATATTGATACTTACATATAAAATACTCGAACAGTAATATAATTCAAATTAAATTAAATTTTACATAATTCAAATTAAAATACTCGAACAATAATATAATTCAAATTAAAATACTCGAACAGTAATACTTACATATATTGATTGAAAATATTATACTTACATATAAAATACTCGAACAGTAATATAATTCAAATTAAATTAAATTTTACATAATTCAAATTAAAATACTCGAACAATAATATAATTCAAATTAAAATACTCGAACAGTAATACTTACATATATTGAATTCATCATGTGTTTATTAATGATCAATTATATGTTGTTATGTTTAAGAATAAAGATTAAAAATTAATTGAAAATATTGATACTTACATATAAAATACTCGAACAGTAATATAATTCAAATTAAATTAAATTTTACATAATTCAAATTAAAATACTCGAACAGTAATACTTACATATGTTGATTGAAAATACTTGAACAATAATATAAAAAATCATTTATATAATTCAAATGAAATTTTACATATACACAAATTACTATTTAATAATAATAAAAACAATTTCCTAACCAAGTTTGTAAAGACTACAGTGTAGGGATATCGTTCCCTATGAATAATATGTCATCTCCATATAACATAAGAAAAACTATGGTGCTCCCACTAACTAAATTACTATTTAATAATAATAAAAACAATTTCCTAACCAAGTTTGTAAAGACTACAGTGTAGGATATCGTTCCCTATGAATAATATGTCATCTACATATAACATAAGAAAAACTATGGTGCTCCCACTAACCTTCTTATAGACACAAGGTTCATCTTCGTTTTTGATGAAACCAAACCCTTTGATTGCTTCATCAAAACGAAGATTCCAACTCCGAGAAGCTTGCTTCAATCCATAAATGGATCGCTGTAGCTTGCAGACCTTATCAGCATTTTCTAGATCGACAAAACCTTCAGGTTGTGTCATGTATACATCCTCAAGAAGCGTTCCATTAAGGAAAGCTGTTTTGACATCCATTTGCCAGATTTCATAATCATGGTATGCAGCTATCGCAAGCAAAATCCTTATGGATTTGATCATCGCAACTGGTGAAAAAGTTTCATCATAGTCTATACCATGAACTTGTTTAAAACCTTTTGTTACCAAACACCATTTATAGGTATGAACATTACCATCCATGTCGGTTTTCTTTTTTGAAAATCCATTTACAACCTATGGGTCTAGCCCCTTCAGGTAGATCAACCAAAGTCCATACTTGGTTTGTATACATGGAATCCATCTCGGATTTCATGGCCTCAAGCCATTTCCCAGAATCTAGGCTCGTTATGGCCCCTTGGTAGGTCGTAGGCTCATCATCTTCCATGAGCATTACATCACCATCTTGAGTCACCAGAAACCCATATCTTTGTGGTGCACGATGTGATCTTATAGATCTACGCATAATTTGTGTCTGATGAGCAGGTTCCACATCAGTTTGTGGTTCCAGTTCCTCAACTAATTGTGGTTCCGGTTCCACAACTGCTAGTGGTGTCTGCTCAGTTTCCATCTCAGTGTCATCAATATTTTCTTGTGGTCCTTGAATTTCTTCAAGTTCTACAGTATTCCCACTAGTTCTTCTAGAAAGAAACTCTCTTTCTAGAAAAACACCTGTCCGGGCAACAAACACTTTGTGCTCTGAGGGTTTGTAGAACTAGTATCCTTTAGTTCTTTTCGGATAACCCACGAAAATACACTTATCTGGTTTAGGGTCGAGTTTGTTAGACGTCTGATGTTTAACATAAACATCACATCCCCAAATCTTCATAAAAGATATACCATGACGTTTCCCAGTCCATATCTCATATGGTGTCTTTTGAACTGATTTAGATGGAACACGGTTTAATATAAAAGCAGCTGTTCCAATGCATGTCCCCAAAGCGAATGTGTAAGAACTGTTTGACTCGTCATCGACCGAACCATGTCTAAAAGAGTTCGATTTCTCCTTTCAGAAACACCATTCCATTGTGGTGTAGCTGGTGGAGTAAGTTGTGAGACAATCTCACAGTCTTTCAGATAGTCAACAAATTCTTGGCTTAAATATTCACCTCCTCGATCTGATCGAAGTTTCTTGATATTCTTGCCAAGTTGGTTTTGTATTTTATTTTTTGAATTCTTTGAACTTTTCAAAAGATTCAGATTTGTGTTTCATCAGATACACATATCCATATCTACTGAAATCATCAGTAAAGGTAATAAAGTACAAGAAACCACCTCTAGCTTGTGTATTTAAAAGTCCACATACATCTGTATATATGAGATCTAATACACCCCTTGCCTTTTCATTTTGTCCCTTAAAAAGGGCTTTCGTCATCTTGCCCATTAAACAAGATTCACATGTTTCAAATGATTCAAAATAAAATGAATCCAATATTCCATCTTTATGGAGTTTAGAGATGCGGTTCTCGTTTATATGGCCCGAGCGGCAGTGCCAGAGATATGTCGGATTAGAATCATTAGTTCTAACCCTTTTAGTATTCACATTATCGATAGGCATATCAAAGTTCAGAACATAAAGGTCATTCATCAAATGTGCAACACCATATACCATATCATTCAAATAAATAGAACAACAATTGTCTTTTATTATAAATGAAAAACCTTTGTTTTCCAAACAAGAAATAGAAATAATATTCTTAGTAATGGTAGGCACATAATAGCAACTCTCAAGTTCTAAAACAAGCCAGTAGGAAAAGTCAATACATAAGTCCCTATAGCTAATGCAAAAACTTTTGCTCCATTTCCAACTCGCAGGTGGACTTCGCCTTTTTTCAACGATCTACTTCTTCTCAGTTCCTGCACATTATTACAAATGTGAGAACCAAAGCTGGTATCTAATACCCATGAAGTATAGGTAGATAAGTTGACTTCTATAACAAAAATACCTGAAGCAGAAGTCTCACTTCCCTTCTTGGTCTTTAGTTCTTCCAAATACATTGGGCAGTTCCTCTTCCAATGACCGGTCTTACCACAGTGGAAGCAGTCACCTTCCTTAGCCACCCCACCTTTAGGCTTTAAGGCTTTACCAGACTTGAACTTGGGCTTGTGACCCCTTTTGTTCTTGCCTTTGGCATTGCCTTTGTGATTCTGAACCATCGGAACAGTTTTGGGCTTGCAGAATCATCAATAAATTCGATCATAGGTATCTCGTCTCCACAAACTTTAAAAATTAAGGGCATATTGGGACACAAGAGGTCGAAGTGATGTGGATAATGGAGCTACACATAAAAAATTTTCAACTGAAGTAATTCAATGTTTAAACCTTCAAACCGAGGGAATAATGGGGTATGGAGTGTTTCTGGGTATTGGAGTAACGGTTAAAGGAAAAGGTATTTGCAAAATATTCGTCTTCAATTACAAAATTTAGAGTTCGTGGTGGATTTTCTTTGGGAAGTGCCGACACTATTCTTGGTCTTTCGTGGCTTCTGACTTTGGACAAAATTCAATTCAACTTCGAGCAACTTGAAATAAAGTTCAACGGGGCGCTACTTGGGTTACCTTGCGGGGAGACCCTACTCTAAAAATCTCATTGGTATCACTTAAGACATTATGACATGCGATGGAGGTGGGAAACCTACCTACATGATGAATCTATGTTCTTTTTCCACGGTAGCAACAGACTCAACATCAATTCCAACTGCAATCTTGGATGTTTTGGAGCAGTTCACGAAATTTTTCAATCTCCTACCAAGTTACCATCACTCTGTGGTAATGGATATGCCATCATCTTTAAAGTTGAGGTGAGTCATGTCAACGTTCGATCTTATCGTTATTCTCATGTTCACAAGGCAAAAATTGAGATATTGTACATGAGACGTTACAAGCGAGTATCATACGACCAAGTCACAGTCCATTTATAGCCTTGTGCTTTTGGTAAAGAAGAATGACAGTAGTTTGCGGTTTATGTGAACTATACCACACTTAATCGTGGTATGATTCTAGATATGTTTCTTATCCCTGTGATTGATGAATTATTAGATGAATTTCATGAGGCTATTATATTTTCTAAATTGGATTTATGTTCCGGTTATCACCAAATTTGCATGCAAGAGGAATGATAGTTAAACAACTTTTAAAACACACGAATTATCCCGCCACTTTTCAATCTCTCATTAGTTTGACCATACTTTCGTCATTTTGTCTAAGTATTCTTTGAAGATATTTTAATTTACAACAACACGTTTAATATGCACTTGTCACACCTTACTCTTGTTTTGGAGAAATTATGAAAACATCATTTATTTGCTAATTGTAATAAATGTTCTTTTGGACAACCGCATATTGAGTACTTGGGCCACATTATTTCGTAAGAGGGTGTGGCCACAGATGTAATGAAGATTGAAGCGATGACAAAGTGGCCGATTCTTAAAAATTTCAAAGAACTTCGGGGATTCTTGTGCCTTAGGGGATACAAATCGACGGTTTGATAAAGGGTATATGTCGATTGCCAAACCATTGACGGAACTTCTTAAACATTATTCATTTTTAAGGATCGATGATAGAGAAAGGGATTTTCAATCACTTAAGCAAGCGATGGTTACGACACCAGTGCTTAAATTGTCAAACTTTAAGGAACAATTTTTCTTCAGAGCGGATGCATCGGTTTCGGGACTCGGGTAAGGATTCATGCAAAAACAATGATCTTTAGCTTATTATAGCAAAAGCTTATCGCCTTTCAATTGTTTGGAGTCGGTTTACGATATAGAGTTGATGGTGATCGTTTGTTCGATTCTCAAGTGGTGACATTACTTAATAGGTAAAAAATTTTGGTATGCATAGACCAACAAAGCTTGAAATTTCTCTTGGAACAATGGGAGGTAACACAATTAACTAGAAATCAAACCTAGTAGTTGCTTTATCCATAACTGGAGAAGAATAGATGGCAAAGATAAAGGGTTTTAAGAACCTATAGGGTTGAAAGGAATGCTTGAAGAGCTTGGATTCTAGTAGAAATCAGTAAGTATAAATTGTGATTCTCAAAGTGCATTGTGTTTAGCCAAGAATAGCACGTATTATGAAAGAACCTACTTTAGGGAAACCGAGAGGAAAACACGCAGCAGAAACATAGAGTTTTTCTCGGTTTTCCCTTTGGTGAGATCTGATTTGGAGATAGATTTGATTAGTGTTTCTTCGCACATACCTTGGTGTGTGCTAAAGCTCGGATCTGTGAGTCACGAGCAGCAGTGAATTGCTCCTGTCTCTGTCGGTATCCACAAGGACGAAGGAGAACTAGACAAAGTCGAAAAACCTATTTGCTAGACTAGGATTTCGACATCTAGATTATATTGGACGAAGTGCCTTTGCCCTTTTTTTTTTCTATCTCTATGAGAACATAGCTTAAGCACTATATTTATAGGGAAAAATTGGTTTAACCCTAACTTAAAACCTTAATTAGGGTTTTGCCTATTCAATTCTAATTGGTCGTATTAGGCCAAATTAAATTGAATTCACAATTCAATTAGAATTGGCCCTAATAACTTGAATTATTCTCAATCCTATTCATGATAGGATTGGCCCAGTTACATGTCCAACTCCATTCGTCTTTGTGTGCGACCCAATAGGTTCTCATTACGTTGATCACAAATAATAAGCGGTCTCTAGAAACACATCATTATTTCCTAAGCAATGAAAATTTCGGTGACTCGACATTACCAATCTTGTGATTTATGTATATTAATCCTTTTGTCCTTGATGTCT
>CM071870.1:27127890-27167998 GCA_036759665.1 Gynandropsis gynandra | reverse complement strand
CTCCCTCTAAACGCCGCGTTACCGAGCATTTGGATGAATGCCGGTTGTAGCTCCACGCGAGCGTCTCTCCTAGTAATGCACGATAAGAGTTGCGTGTGTCTAGGAACCGTGTATGACCCATAAGTCATCACCGGTTGCACTTGTTGCACGTTTGGCACGTTCAAATCTCGACGTTCTGCCATTAGCTCTTCTTCACTCTTATCTACACACGGTGGCTCGATTACTTCCTCGGTTTGGAAGTCTAAGTGCACTTGCGTGTTATCAACCGGGTTGCTTGCACTAGCTCTCGTTTCTTGACTTATAGTTACATTCACCTCCTAGGTTTCAGTACCAAGTATCATATCTCCGTGTATACCGATTATTTATTGCTTGTTTGATAGATTTTTATCGTTCATTAGATTCCACACGCTTATACTCCGCTGTCAATTTTTTTCGCCTTGGATAAGTCTTGACTATTTTAGGTTTTCATTGACATGAGTACATCGAGATCGATGGTTCGGGTCTAAGTGGTGGGTTGAGGCGTTATTCTACGTCCTAAGGGTTAGATTGATGCGTGTTCTTCATGATAAAAAAAAAAAAGAGAATCAGGAAATAAGCTTTAATGGCGCATCTCTTCACTCCTCTAAGGACGCGCAACCTTATGAGTGTGCCATAGGCAGCCTGGGTCTAAGTAGAAAGCCACCCTCTTCGACTTCGACGTCCTAGGAACAAAGCGTGGATTTATAAAAAAAAAGGAGAAAAGAAGAAAGAAAAAGAATAAAAAAAAAAGGAATAAGAACGAGAATTGAGCTTAATGATATCTCAAGTTTAGAAGAGTTTGGTATGGAGATCGCTTGGACGTTGTTAGGAGTACGGATTAGACTTAGGTCATTGGTAGGATTGCATGGTTCGAGACTTTTCGGATTGATAGAAGTCTGAACTTGGTACGCTTAGGCTTGCGTTCATGTGACGCGTTGTTTTGCATGATGGCTATTCCTTTGATGTATTTGTGCTAGTATCCGATGTTGTTTAGCTTTTCTAGTACTCGACTCTAGGTTTGCTCGAGGACGAGCAAAAGGTTAAGTCTGGGGGAGTTTGATAACACGTAATCCGTAGTAGTTTTTATGTCATTCTTAGGTATAGTTTTTATTAGATTTATTAGATTTCATTCATTTATCGAGCTTATTCGAGGATTTCATCTACATTTCGTGTTTTGTGTAGGAAATGAAGATATGAGGAGAAACACGAGAGATATTGGCAATCTAACCCCGAAAATGAAGTTGTGTAACAAGGTTCGACTTGTGCAAGGCCACGGATGGAAGTGAGCACTCAAACACCGAGCGAAAGGAGCGGAATCGACATTTCAAGACATGCCCGCTCGGGTGGATAGGGAGTGCCCGGTCGGGCTAATTCATGCCAAGCAATCCCGTAAGTCTACACGACTCGGGTGCTCAATGGACATGCTCGGGCATAGGTGCCCGCTCGGGTGTATTTGCATTGCCCGCTCGGGCCAATTCATGCCAAGAAGCACCGTGAGTTTTACCCGCTCGGGCTCAATACACACATGGTCGGGCACGAGTGCCCGCTCGGGTGAAAATGGATGAACACGCTCGGGCACAAGGCTTGCACGAGCGGGTACAAGGTGTGCCCGCTCGGGTCCCTAGATCTCAACAACTTTCCTAAGTTTTGGAACGGCCGAATCAAGGGAAATTAGATCTATTTAAAGAGGATTCGAGCTAGAACAGAAGGGGGGACGATTCAGAGGCATTAGAGCACGAATTGGAGACATCACGGAGGACGGAACGAGGGATCCGAGGCATGGAGGATCTATTGAAGACATAGGGAGTCATCTCTTTCTCTTTCTATGTTGAATATAGATTTGTTTTGTGTTTCGTTTTCTGAGTTCATGTTCATATAGATCTATTGCCATAGGATAGAGAGTATTGCCAAGATGTAATGGAGTTTCGTACTTAATGAATGGTGGAACTTAATGCTTTCATTACCTGTACGCCACTTGAATGAATGAAATCGGTATTTTATCATGTTTTCAGATCTCATGGTTGTTCTTAATGCTTTCTCTACCTGTACGCCACTTGATTGAATGATGATAGAAGCCTAATAAACCAACGCCAGGGCATTAGACTTCGGAACTTAGCCATGATTTAGGGTTTGCCGGTTTAGAATCTACGCCAGGTCAATCGGTTAAATCTAGGGATTAGGATAGCGGTCGTAATGCGTCTATCCATGTAAGATACGCAATGGATACATTGGTATATGCATGGTAGATAGTGGACAAGTCTACGCCAGTCAGTTCCTATAGGAGAGCTTGAATTCCCTGAACTCATGATAGTACCTTAGACCAATTATCTCGTTAGAACTCCGTTACATTGTCATGCAACTCTCGATACCTATGGTGATTAGTCTTAGAGTCATTCCTACCTATCTTTAGTTTAGTTTGCATTTAGGTTAGTTTGCATTCCACTACTATTTGATTCATCACGTCTTATTCATTGGTCTAATAGCTTTAGAATTGCATCAATTCCTTGTGTTCGACCCTAGTTGCTACACGATCCGTATTCTTGCGGAAGCGTTAGTCTAGGTAATTTATTACTTGAGTCTACGCACATCAAGTTTTTGGCGCCGTTGCCGGGGAGTTGATTACGATTTTAGGGTTATTATTACTTTTGATTAAGACATAGTCCTTTCCGGAGTCTTCATTTATTTTTTCGTTTTGTTTTGTTTAGAGTCATAAAAAAAATAAAAAAAAAAGAGAGAATTATTACCTCTCAAAGCTTAATTGAATTTTATTTTTTATTTTGCGAGGTAATATGAACAACAACAACTTTTGGAGTGCCGATATAGCTGAAACGAACTATCAATTTTCAGAACCTCGTCATATGCCATATAATTCATACCGTCCATCGAAACAATCATGGGAACAAGACGTTTGGGGAAACACCGATGGTGTGCTGAATAGTCAATATGGATTTGGGAATTTTCAGCCATGGATGCAACCCCAAATTCAGAATTATCCATCATATACACCCCCATGTCCGCAACAAGAGGCCAACTCCGATATTATGTCCATGCTTGCCCAAATCTTACAAGTGCAAAAAGATCAATCCAATGAAATTAGAGCGTTGAAAACGCAACAAGAAGAGATGCGAGCAAGTTGTAGAGACATGAATAATGAGTTTAAAGAAATGATAATGCACGTAAAGATCTTGGACAATCAAGTTGCACAACTCGCTGCAAATTCCTTTGAACCACAGGAGGTTTTAATGGAAAGTTTAGAAACGGATCTTGGTGAGCATGTCAACGAAATTTGCCTAAGGGATTATTTGACGAAGTATCGGCCCATTGCAATATTTGAAAGAGGTGAAGCATCTATCAAAGTTGCGGAATTGGATGCCAATGAGCTTAAGGAGAAGCTTGAGGAAAAGGAGGAGCCAAAATATATCAAACCGGAACCTAGACCACCTCCCTTGCCGTTCCCACAACGTCAACGCATAAAGACGGTAGATAAGCCAAATCCCTCAATGAGTGACAAAGGAGATGAACCTAATATAGGAGTGGATAAGGCTATGGGCATTGATAAGGCTATGACGAAACCCGAGATGGAAGAAGAGTTCAGCTTGGTGAACACACATGAGCAACCATGCGTTATCGATTTTGTGTTCCCCAATGGCATCTTTGAGAGTTTAGCCGTGGAAGTTTGTGACGAATTTGAGAACACGGATTCCCTAGATATGAATCTCTTAGCAGCTGGAGAAGATTCATACAAGGTACAAAATGAGCTATTTGATAATGAGAAGAAAAGGGAATCCACAGAACGAGCCTTCCACGCGACACTAGCCAAACGCGGCTCAAATCAGTACACGAACGATCCCGTAATGCCGCGAAGCTACATCCAACGTCCAGCACACAATTGGGACGTTGACAAGAAGCCCAAGGTGAAGATGAAGCCTTCACCACAAAGGAGCTCCACTAATCCGCGTGCCGCGCCCTATCGAACATATTATGCACGCGAGACTCTACGAACGCGACGACGTCGAGGACGTCCATCTAATGGGTAGCATTTGGTCAGGCTCGAGACCTTAAACAAGCGCTTATCGGGAGGCAACCCGACTTTTCCACTTTTGCATTTTTCATTTCATTTTTCTTTTGGACTATTTCTTTTTCTTTTCATATTGATGTACTTGGTGGAATCGTATTCCTTCCTCTGGATTGTGTGATTCTTTTCACAGGCTTTTCAACGTTGATATCATCCTTGAGGAGGAGACGCATACAACGTCCGGACACAAACACGGGATTGCAAGATACACAAGGTGCACACGTTCTAACCCTTATTCTTCCCGTTGTTTGGTATGCGAGTTTCTTCTAGGTTTTGAACACCGGGACGGTGTCTCATTTAAGTCTGGGGGGAGTACTCGTCGAGTATTGTCATGTGATTAGGATTGGATTATTAAGGTTAGATTTTGAGTTTTGTTTTTAGGAATATACGGATGGATACCTAGCATGAATTGTCGAGCTTTAGTCATTATTGTGCGACTTTGTCGAATCATGAACTAAAAAGTCTAGGTGTGTTTAGAAGTCTTCTTGATTTCCGATTAGTTGAAGTAATTGTGCTTGAAACCATGACTTATAGTTACATTCACCTCCTAGGTTTCAGTACCAAGTATCATATCTCCGTGTATACCGATTATTTATTGCTTGTTTGATAGATTTTTATCGTTCATTAGATTCCACACGCTTATACTCCGCTGTCAATTTTTTTCGCCTTGGATAAGTCTTGACTATTTTAGGTTTTCATTGACATGAGTACATCGAGATCGATGGTTCGGGTCTAAGTGGTGGGTTGAGGCGTTATTCTACGTCCTAAGGGTTAGATTGATGCGTGTTCTTCATGATAAAAAAAAAAAAGAGAATCAGGAAATAAGCTTTAATGGCGCATCTCTTCACTCCTCTAAGGACGCGCAACCTTATGAGTGTGCCATAGGCAGCCTGGGTCTAAGTAGAAAGCCACCCTCTTCGACTTCGACGTCCTAGGAACAAAGCGTGGATTTATAAAAAAAAAGGAGAAAAGAAGAAAGAAAAAGAATAAAAAAAAAAGGAATAAGAACGAGAATTGAGCTTAATGATATCTCAAGTTTAGAAGAGTTTGGTATGGAGATCGCTTGGACGTTGTTAGGAGTACGGATTAGACTTAGGTCATTGGTAGGATTGCATGGTTCGAGACTTTTCGGATTGATAGAAGTCTGAACTTGGTACGCTTAGGCTTGCGTTCATGTGACGCGTTGTTTTGCATGATGGCTATTCCTTTGATGTATTTGTGCTAGTATCCGATGTTGTTTAGCTTTTCTAGTACTCGACTCTAGGTTTGCTCGAGGACGAGCAAAAGGTTAAGTCTGGGGGAGTTTGATAACACGTAATCCGTAGTAGTTTTTATGTCATTCTTAGGTATAGTTTTTATTAGATTTATTAGATTTCATTCATTTATCGAGCTTATTCGAGGATTTCATCTACATTTCGTGTTTTGTGTAGGAAATGAAGATATGAGGAGAAACACGAGAGATATTGGCAATCTAACCCCGAAAATGAAGTTGTGTAACAAGGTTCGACTTGTGCAAGGCCACGGATGGAAGTGAGCACTCAAACACCGAGCGAAAGGAGCGGAATCGACATTTCAAGACATGCCCGCTCGGGTGGATAGGGAGTGCCCGGTCGGGCTAATTCATGCCAAGCAATCCCGTAAGTCTACACGACTCGGGTGCTCAATGGACATGCTCGGGCATAGGTGCCCGCTCGGGTGTATTTGCATTGCCCGCTCGGGCCAATTCATGCCAAGAAGCACCGTGAGTTTTACCCGCTCGGGCTCAATACACACATGGTCGGGCACGAGTGCCCGCTCGGGTGAAAATGGATGAACACGCTCGGGCACAAGGCTTGCACGAGCGGGTACAAGGTGTGCCCGCTCGGGTCCCTAGATCTCAACAACTTTCCTAAGTTTTGGAACGGCCAAATCAAGGGAAATTAGATCTATTTAAAGAGGATTCGAGCTAGAACAGAAGGGGGACGACGAAGGGGGACGATTCAGAGGCATTAGAGCACGAATTGGAGACATCACGGAGGACGGAACGAGGGATCCGAGGCATGGAGGATCTATTGAAGACATAGGGAGTCATCTCTTTCTCTTTCTATGTTGAATATAGATTTGTTTTGTGTTTCGTTTTCTGAGTTCATGTTCATATAGATCTATTGCCATAGGATAGAGAGTATTGCCAAGATGTAATGGAGTTTCGTACTTAATGAATGGTGGAACTTAATGCTTTCATTACCTGTACGCCACTTGAATGAATGAAATCGGTATTTTATCATGTTTTCAGATCTCATGGTTGTTCTTAATGCTTTCTTTACTTGTACGCCACTTGATTGAATGATGTTAGAAGCCTAATAAACCAACGCCAGGGCATTAGACTTCGGAACTTAGCCATGATTTAGGGTTTGCCGGTTTAGAATCTACGCCAGGTCAATCGGTTAAATCTAGGGATTAGGATAGCGGTCGTAATGCGTCTATCCATGTAAGATACGCAATGGATACATTGGTATATGCATGGTAGATAGTGGACAAGTCTACGCCAGTCAGTTCCTATAGGAGAGCTTGAATTCCCTGAACTCATGATAGTACCTTAGACCAATTATCTCGTTAGAACTCCGTTACATTGTCATGCAACTCTCGATACCTATGGTGATTAGTCTTAGAGTCATTCCTACCTATCTTTTGTTTAGTTTGCATTTAGGTTAGTTTGCATTCCACTACTATTTGATTCATCACGTCTTATTCATTAGTTTAATAACTTGTATGTCGCATCAATTCCTTGTGTTCGACCCTAGTTGCTACACGATCCGTATTCTTGCGGAAGCGTTAGTCTAGGTAATTTATTACTTGAGTCTACGCACATCAGGTTCCAAAGTCTAATCCCCTGGCATAGATTCATTAGACTTCTAATATCATGCATTCCAGTGGCGTACAAGAATGAAAGCATTAAACACAACCAATCAATCTGAAAAACGATAAAATACCGAATTCATTCATCTCAAGTGGCGCACAAGTATGAAAGCATTAAGATCCACCATTCATTAAGCACAAGACTTCGTTACATACTGGCAATACTCTCTAACCCATGGTAATAGATCTACTCAGACATGAACACAACAAAAGAAACAAAAGAGAATACTAAATTCGACATAGAAAGAGAATAAGATTGCTCCCTATTCATCAACCGAGTCTTCAATAGCTTGCTCCCGCTCCCGATCCCTTGTTCCGTCCTTTCTTCCTTTTTCAATCTTCCTTATTGTCTCTTAATGATCTCCTTCCGAATCTGGTTTTCCAGATCTCCTTTCTCATTAATTGGCCGTTCTAAAACTTAGGAGTTGGTTGAGAAAAATGGGGACCCGAGCGGGCACAGCCTCTACCCGCTCGTGCAGGCCTTATGCCCGATCGTGTACCCTCTTCCAGCCCGAGCGGGCACCCATGCCCGAGCGTGTGGCTCTTCAGCCCGAGTCAGGAAAACTTACGGGGAATCTTGGCAACAATTAGCCCGAGCGGGCACTCCTTTTCCACCTGAGCTAGCACACCTTCCCGATCGTGTTCCTTGAGCGCCCGAGTCGTGCAAAGCTACGAGGGTCTTTTGCCTCAATGCCCGAGCGGCACACCCTTCATGCCCGAGCGTGCATGTCTTGATTTGTTGTTTCCGCTCCTTTCGCTCGGTGTTTAAGTGTTCACTTCAATCCATGGCCTTGCACAAGTTGAACCTTGTCATTCAACTACGTTTTCGGGGTTAAATTGTCGTAATCTCTCGTGTTTCTCCTCATGTCTTCGTTTCCTATACAAAACACGAAATGTAGATGAAGTCCTCGAATAAACTCGATAAATGTGTGAAATCTAAGTAATCTACTCAAAACTAGACCTAAGAATCACGTAAATACTACAACGGATTACGTGTTATCATTCCACATGGTTATCCTTCTTACAAATCTCACACCATTTCTTACCCTTAAACTTGAATTATAGTTTCCCAGATGTCTTCTTACTTGTGTTACCCTTCTGAGTATATTTCTGATTTTTAGCCTTGGCTTGGAATGCTCCTTCTAGCCCTCCATGTCTCTCATCAAGTCTGAACTCCTGAGACTATAGAGCTATAACAAGCTCTCCTATTATCAGTGTGGATAGGTCTTTAGTTTGTACTATGACTCCCACATAGGGATCAAAACATTCTTGTGAAGAACACAACATCTTGGATACCAGGGCTTCTTCTTTTATATCATCACCAAACGCCTTCATCTCATTGCTCAGTTCAGTGATCTTATTAGTGAAATCCTTGATGATCTCCTTCTCCCCTTGTTTGAGAGTGTAATAATTTGCCCTCAATCTCTATAATTTTATCATTGCAGCTTTTGGATCACCTTGAAACCTTTCTTTCAGCAATTCCCAGGCAGCCTTTGAGGTATTACATATGGATAATGAGCTGCAAATATCTCTTCAGGTACCGCACAATAGAGAAGTTGAAGTGCAGTCTTATCTTTCTCATCAATAGATTCCCACAATGACAATTCTTTCTTCTGTTTCTCTGAAGGATCTTCACCTATCTCATGCAATTTAGGAATGCCTTCAGTCACAACTTTCCAGAGCCCCTTTGATCTTAAGGTAGCTTTGATTTTAATTACCCATAAACTTTAATTTCTCCCATCAAAGACTGGAACTGGAGGCTGGTTCTGCATAGCTTCTTCTTCTAACCAGCAGTAAATCAATATCAGTTTATGAGTTTAGAAAGGATACCTCGGCTGTTTTTTCTAACCTCAGTTTGAAACCCCTTGTGCTTCTTCTTGTGTGCAGTCTAGTGCTTCAGCTTTGTGCTTGGTTTGTGCCCTTGTGCTCCCTCACGACCTTGACAACCGGTAGGGCTCTAATACCACTATTGTTAATTTGGGGACCTTAAGCAGCGATTCCACTGCATCTATTGATCCCCAATTTAATTCATGTTTTCTGATTTGTGCAAGCAGAAAAAAAATACGACAAGGTGATGCAGATTTCCAGCAATATACTTGTCTGAATTTGAACACCCGAGAAGAGAGGAGAAGAGAAAAGGAAGAAGAGAGGTAATGTAATTTCTCTTAATAATACCTCGGATTAATCTTCCACTACAAAAGGATATATATATATATATATGTAGATGTCATTGTTAGCATATTAATTCTAGCAGAACCATTGCAACACAACCTTACTAATAATGGCAAAACAACAGGTTTTGTTTAACATCCTACAAAACCTATTTTACTCCTTGTTTAGTAATATTCCTTTTGGTCTTGATCTGGTTGCTCTTGTGTATCTTCATGTCTCTGTCCATGCTCAAAGTTCATGCTCCAGCTCCTGCTCTAGCTCCTTGTCCATGATTTTTCTTTGTTTCATTTTCCCGGCATCATTCCTCAGCTCCCTGTTCTGGTGTCTTGGTCTTAAACGAAGATTGGTCCAGCGCGTACAATCCTTCCACAACGTTATAATCATATAATCCCAAATTAATAGCGAGATATTGTGTGATAAGGGAAACAATACCTCCAATGCATATGGATGCATTATGTGGCTCTTACTTGTCGATAAGCTTCTAGATATGCTGAGAAATGAATGACGGTCAGTCGATATCTCTGATTCCGCAACCATCCTCTCTGCATAGGTTCTAGAGTTCGACTAGCAATATAAGGAAGCGGTATGAATGAAGTTGGAACTCATAATGATGAAATGGAGGTACCCCAAGGCTGGATATCGGATCCAAGTGGCTTTCGTCCGTTGCTCGTCTAATTACATACCTCGAACATGTGCCAAAAATGCTTAACCTGGTTTTTGCAAAGATGTGGGAATCTCATCAACCTTTCTTCTTCTATCCCCAATATCCACCTGAAATCTTCCATACTGATGCAATACTCTTGAATTTATAAAATGAAAGTCCATGAAAACTTTATCTACACTCTTGTCCTCTCGAACGCAGCTTTGCAATGAGGAAAAGAACTCTAAGGTGATACTATGATATTTTTAAAGTTCAATCTGCAACAATTATCTCAATTCGAGTTGTTCTATGAGTTGGTCTAGCTAACATCACATTCCCAAAAGTCTTTGAATGTGTACTCATGGGGAAATTTTGATGGCGGAAGCCCTTGCTACTGAACTCATCAGTATCTTCGCTTGTGGTCTTTGTGTCTATCTTTAGAGATCTTGGACTCTAGTGAGACTTTTAATAATCCATAGATTTGTGATTGTTTGGATAGCTCCACTCTTCAATGGTGGAGGAACTTTGTCTTGCGTGGGTGGTGTGCTTGACGAAGAAGATTTCAATCTTGCACGCTTAGACATATTCTGAAAAAATAAACTTTAACAACATATGAGTTACAAAGAATAAGAATAGGTATCATAGTGTGCATCCTAGAATTCTATCATGCATAAAATTTTAAATTTTTGTTTGGCTAGAGAAATTACTTGATTAGAGTGATCTGATCGGGCATTTTGGCTGAACCCTAATCCACTTCGAGTGCTCAATAGGTCATCTTCTTCCTCGTAAAATTGATTAGTTGCTCAGTGCGGCACTCAGCTGTGCATTATGAGACAAACTGAGAAAGACATACAATTATCACCATTTGCTACCTAATCCTAAACTTTAATACCTAAATTTCCTCCTACTAGATAAATATGCTGAAAACTGGAGATTTGAGCATACCTTGAGTATTTTTTAGATAAAAAACAAAAATGTTAAGGAAAAAGGTTAATTTTCGTTGTTCCCTCCATATCACCAATTCTCGTCGTCCTCATCGGTGATTCGATAGTGGAAGTCGAGAGATCATCTCAATCGCTCATTGAATTTGGTGGTGTTTTGGGAAAATGATTCGGTTCAATATCTTCACTATGGTCCTCAAATCAATTTTCAAACTTGGTATCGCTTCCACGCATTTCATGATGTAATCAATCCCCGACTAAAATGTAGATATTGCCTAATGACGATGTAAATGGTCCCATAAAATTGTTTCCTCGCATACCAAATGGTTCCACTTTAAGGATGTAGTTCTGAGTTATTTAATGACGTCGAGAAATGTTTTCAATCCTTTACTTTAGTCGAAAGCTAAAACAACTTTGTAAACGTCTTTGAATATGTGGGCAAGAAAATGTCCAGCCTAATCCGAGGAGTGACAATAGAATATGATGATTTGATATCTTCCTACAAAATACAACATTTTCAAAAGCCCATCGGTCCCTCGTTTTAAGAGAAAGGATTGTCCCAATAGTAGTCTCGGATTTCATGGACGAACTTCTTCCTCTCGTGATAATTAACTCTGGCGGTTGAATTTTCCTTCATAAATAGTTGACAATATCTTTATACCATGATATGTTTACAATTGTGATGACGAGAACATTTTCATCCCTCATTGCATCATCGACAGAAATGTCCTCCAAGATCTCAAGACGAGATAAATGATCAATAACTCCGTAAGAAAATCAAGTTTTAGGGACTGAAAAATCGGTCCCTAAAAAGGTTTAGGGACGGATTAGGGACGACCAGCGGTAGTGCCCAATCGCACGACTCCAAATGCTATCCGTCCCCAATCCGTTCCTAATTAGGGACGGAAATTTCAGTCCCCAATTAGGGACGGAATAAGTAGTCCCCAAACAGTCCCTAGATTGGGGACGATTTGGTTTCGGTCTCTAACATTTGGAGATGGACCACTGAATCCGTCGCTAAATTTAGGGATGGGCAACTGCCATCGCTAAGTTTAGGGACGGCAAATACTGCCCGTCGCTAAATTTAGCGACGGCAGTTGCCCGTCTCTAAAGTTAGGGACTGCAAAGCCCGTTGCTAAATTTAGGGACGGGTATCTGCCGTCGCTAAATTTAGCGACGGGCAATATTTGCCGTCCCTAATTTTTTTAAATAAAAAAATTAAAAAAGTTCGATTACATTAAAAGATAAATATTAGTACATAAAAAAAAATTACAAACCATACATATAACCAACATTTTTAATCCTAAGTCGTTCTGATTAGTCGTGGTCGGAATCACTGCTCTGAACTGCATCCCAATCGATGTTAGACATTTGCGCTTTCATAATGCGCAGAAGCTTATCCATACGCCTATGTGATCGTTCAGCATGCTTTCTTGATAGTTCAGCATGCTTTCTTGATAGTTCAGCCTCCTTTCTTGATAGTTCAGCCTCCTTTAGAGCTTGTTCAACCCGTTTGTCGGATTCTTGGAACCTTTCGGATATTTGATGTCGGAGCTCGTAATCCGATAATTTTTCTTTACCTTTGGATGAAGTTGAATGTTTTGAGGCCATTGCTCCAAGTCCGAAAATACGACTTTTGTATGGCGTAACTTGTTGTAAAACAAATATCGAGAATTAATAACATTTATAAAAGTGAAATTAGATCATAGTAGAATGTCATTATTACCTCGAGATACAACTCGTTGTACTCTTCCTGACTAAGAGTAGTTTGTGAGCCATCTTCTCTCGGGGGAATTTGCAATACTCGCTCCGCTGCCATGTTTTCAATTTCATCGTAAAGGCTTTTTGTCTTAGGATCCACCCACGAACCATCTGACTTCTTAACGTGCGTACGTTCCAACTATTCTAGATACGATGGTTCGGATCCCTTCTCTTTCGCCTGAAAAAAATAAAAAAGACATAGTTTAATGAAATGTTAATTTTTTATAAATGCATACAAATTGAATAAAGCTTACCAGATCTTCGTATACTTCCACAAAAGAACGAGATCCTACCGTGTGTACGCTTATCCCATATCCTGCTCTATCAGAACGCCGGGATTTACTTGCTCGCTCGCTATTTGCCTTAAATTCTGGGGAATCCCAATATGTGCACATCTGATCCCAGATATCTTCCGCCATCCATTTGGGTTTTCCTTTTATCTCTCGGTTTGCGTGACATTTACCTACGATAGACTTGAGACGCAAAGCCGCATTTCTTTCAAATTCGGACTTTACTAGTCCGGTAAGGGCGGGATTCCAATAAAATTTTTGCTGAAATAATAATAAGCTTATTATATTTAAATTGTAATTTAAATTACTTGATAAAATTAAAAATTGTTTAAAACATACCACAAATGATTTCCACCATCGTTGCTTAATATCTGGATCGGTATGTGTCCAATTGTAACACGACCGATCATAATCAGTTGTTATCGTAGCTGTTATGTGACGATTAAGTTGATTAAATCCAAACCTACAAATCACAATGAAAGATAAATTAACACTTAGTTAACTATTTATAATTAAGATTTGAAATTGAGTATACATACCATAGTCCACCGCTTTTTCAATCAAGGTCTATAAGAGGAAGCTTGTGTCGTTCTTCATCCATTGCTAAAATTTCTTCCACTGTTGGTTCCTCGTATATATCCGATCGTGATGCAGTACTTGATCTGGCGGTGGTTGCATTTGCGGATAATACGGCATATATTGCCCTGATTGTACGATCCAGTGTTTCGGAAGAAATTTGGATTCATGTAATCATCAAACCCTGAATTGGAATGTCGGGAATGAGATGAAAGGTTGCCACTTTTCTCGGACTGAGGGCGGTTTCTCGTTTTACCGCCTCTTTCAACGCGGCGCGACATACTGAAATGTGAAATTAAAATATTACGAAATTCTAAATTCCAACGTACATTTCTAAATTTTGCAACTTCTAACATCAACGCATAAATAAACACCTAAATTCCATGCTCTTACCTTAAAATTCCTGCTAACTTAGAACCAATTCCAGCGAAATTCTATGCTCCTACCAAGATTTTTTTCAACTAATCCATGAAATTGACGGGTTCAACACGAGACTGGTATCCCTGACCGAAGGCGGCGAACGGGGCGGCGAAGGAGGAGGGGAGGGCGGCGACGACGGGAGGGGAGACGCAAGGGAACGCGGAGGCAATGGGAGGGGAGATGAGTTTGAATGTAGGAGGGGAGAGGCGTTCGAACGCGGCGGCGACGGGAGGATACGAAGGCGGCGGCGACGGATGGGCGTGGCGAACGCGGCGGCGACGGCGAGAGATGCAAACGCGGCGGCGACGGAGGAGGAAGGGGAAATGGATTCGAGCGTGAAGAGTCTGAAATGGATTCGAGAATTTATAATAATTTGGGGACGGGGGGACAAAATCTGTCTCCAATTGGAGACGGGGGGATAAAATCCGTCTCCAATTGGAGACGGCTGAGGCCCGTCCCCAATTGGGAATGGCTCATCCGTCCCTAATTGGGGACGGTTCAACCTTCCGTCCCCAATTCTGGGATCGGTGATTGATCGAGAATCGGGATCGGGACGATTGACCGGGACCGGGATCTGGATCAATTCTTCTGTACATCCATTGTCTAGAATCGAAAATGTTCGATCTGGATGAAGATGCCATTATATCGCAAACACTATAGAAGATATACGGTGAAAATATGAGAATTGCTTATGAAAAACGGATCAATGGTTAAGGGGTTAAATAGATTATTTATACACGAATTAGGGGCGTATTAGGGACTAAGAGATTAATTTTCCGAAAAATCGTCCCGAAACCGTCCCTAAAACGGTTTTTAAAGTCCTAAATTTAGGGACGGTCCCAAATCCGTCTCTAAATTTGGAGACGGATGACCTGCCCGTCTCTAAATTTGGAGACGAATGACCTGCCCGTCCCCAATTTAGGGACGAGAGAAACTTCCGTCTCCAATTTAGGGACGACTTACTCATCCGTCCCTAATTGGTCCGGAATTAGGGAGGGATTAGGCACGACTCTTCTGTACCCAAATTTGGGGACGGATTTCATTTTCCGTCCCTAATCCGTGTATAATGCGTTCCTAAATTTAGGGAAGGAAATGTCGGTCCCCAAATTCCGTCCTTAATCTTGAATTTTCTAGTAGTGTTTCCTATCTTGGATCTCTAGTTTAAACTCTTGGAGCAATGATATGCATCGAATGAGATGAGGTTTTGCATTTTTCTTTGCGAGCATATATCACAAGGCAACGTTATCTTTGTAAATGACAACCTTCGACCCCACGATATAAGATTTAAATTTTTTGAAAGCAAACACCAACGTTAGCAAGTCCTTTTTTGTAGTATAATAGTTCACTTGTGTATCATCTAGAGTCGTTCGTGTAATAAATGTCGTATAAAATCCGGTCTTATCTTTGTTCCAAAACTAATCCAACAATGTAATCACTAGTGTCACATGTAAGCTCAAAGGGTAGCTTTTAATATAGTGGTTCAAAGATTGAGGTTTATATCATTTTTTTTAGCGTTTCAAAAGTTTTCATCATTTTTGCATTGTAATCGAATGACATGTCTTTGCTCATCATTTCTGTAAGTGGCCTTATTAGCTTTGAGAAGTTTCGAATGAATTGACAATAGAATGCCTCATGTCCTAGGAATTCCTCACGCCTCTATCATTTTTCGGCGGTGACAACTTCTCAATAACCACAATCTTTGCTTTATCGATCTCTATGACCTTGGCCAATATATTGTGCGCAATCGTTATTACTTCTTATACTATGAAGTGCCATTTGTCCTAGTATAGTACGGGGTAGTCGTCTCTGTCTAACAATTTACAAAGATTTATAAGAGACACATCAAAGAAGGTTTCATAGACTGAAACACTATCATGAAGATCTCCATAACATTCTCGAAAATGTCTGATAAGATGGAATTCATGCACGAGTGGGCGGTTGAAAGGGTATTACAAAGGTCAAACGACAAAGATAGAAAAACGTGCCATAAAGAAATATGAATGTCGTCTTCTCTTGGCCGTTCAGATGTATCTAGATTTGAAGAATCTTGAATAGCCGTCTAAGAAACAAATATAAAAATGCAAGGCAATATGTTTAAGAATTTGATCAATGAATGACAACAAAAATGATATTTTCTAGTGTTCAAATTCAATTTCGGGTATCCATACACATTCTCCAACCTATTAATGTTCTCATTGGTATTAATTCATTTTTTTTTTCATTAGGGATTACCGTGATCCCTCCTTTTCTAGGTATGACTTGGAAAAGGGTAACCCAAGAACTATTAGATATCGGGTATGTACTATCCGCCTGTAATAATTTCAAACTTATTTCTTACTCCTCATTCATGGCCAAGTTTAGCTTATGCTAATACTCTAAATATGACTTGGAGTCAATCCCTAAGTAAATTCAATGAATACATAATGAGGGCTTCAATCCCTTTAAATCCTCCAGTGTATACCCTAATGATTTTTTATATCTTATAAGGTGTTCACCAATGCATCTACATGGATGTCATCTAAATTGACGTTAACAACAATAGGATATGTGGATTCAAGATTGAGAAACATGTACCTCAACCCTTGTGGTAAGGATTTAAGATCTAACTTTTAGAAGTTAAAGATACTCCAATCTAGTTGGGCGCTTTTCATTTCCTTTGGAGATGCCTTCGATGTGGTAATGACCTCCACATCATGGGCATGCATGGTTTCAAGTAGTATGAATCCTCCCCCAGCTGAACTTGGTGAAGTGTGGTTGTCTAGAGGATTCGCTTGGCTAGAGCAATGGTATTGCTTGATGAGTTGACAATGTGTTCAACTATCCAATCCAAGCAAACGTCCTAAACGACCGAGCATATGGGGTTTGTAGCGCCCTATTTGTTTGCTTAACCATAGCCAAAGTATTGCTCGGGCGAGCAGTTTGTCAAATCACTTGCTACTTTGACATCTTGGAGTAGTAACGCGTCCACTTTAGTATAGTTTGCATACATTCAATCTTATGAAGCCAAGAAGGTCATCTCCAAAAGGTCCATCCCTTATCTCTTCAATAATATCACCCACGAGAGCTTCCAAAATATCGATGAAACATATGAAATCAACCGTTGATGGTTTGTTTAGGTTCTATTCTAGGGTGAATTCAATAGTTTCCTCACCAATTTTTATCGTTACAATTCGTACTCTCATGTGAAGGATGGCATCCTTCGTGTTAAGAAACACACATTTGAGGATGATCGGTACTCTTGCATCCTTATCCATGTATAATACTACGAAGACCACCAGTACGTAGTACTTTTCGATCTTCAAGGGTACGTCTTTAAGGATTCCCAAGAGACACTTTATCGAAGAACCCATGTAGGTTTGAGCTCTCCGATGTTGAGTTTCTTGTACCTTAACAACGGGAGAAAATCGTGCCAACACATCAATCACAAAGAGTGCGATCAATATAAAAATTGTCTAATTTACATGGGATCGAGAAGCTACCAAGATTTATCCATTTAGGGGGCAGGTCATGTTGTATGATGGTGCTATATTCAAGATTGAGTGTCATCGTTTCCTTCCCAATAACACACTTTTTGGATAGGATGTCGTTTAAGAACTTCATGTAAGATTTCGTTTGCATGATTGTTTCATGAAATGGAATCGTGATTTTCAGCTTTTTAACCATCTCCACAAATTTTGCGAATTTGTCGTCGTCGCCGTTCTTTTTCTTTTGTCAAGGCAAAAAAGGTAACATGGGTGTTATTGCTCTTAGTGGAACATATTCCCAGTCCTTTTCTATTTTTTGCTATCAACGCGAGGGTTGTGATCTCCACAGACCTAGGAATATTCGCAGAAGTAGACATTGTAGCTTATCCCTCTCAACTTTATGATAAACATGTTCACCTAGCTCCTCCCCGTTTCTTAAGGCAATGGTGCTGGATTTCTTCTAAGATCTTCAAATTCATGATGGATTTATTCTAACATCTTCAAATGCATGTTGGATTTCTTCTATTTATTGCCCCATCGTCTTCTTGAAGTCCTCGTTTTCAACCTTCGTCTCGTGCAGCTTTGCAATATGTGATTCTTTTTCCTACTACAATTTAGAGAACATAGACTTGATCTCACCATCCCCTTATTATTTTTGTTGTGCTCACAATTTCCCCTTGGTTGGTATGCCGGGTTGTGGTACAACGACATGTTTTCATCGTTTCTACCCTGCAGTTATCTTGGGACATGTAAGGCTAAACGGTCCCCTTTTTGCATGTTATGCTTATTGAAGGTGTAGTCTTTGAATCAAGGTTGTCCAACACTTAATTTACATCTTTGTTTATTTCCTTTGCTGAAGAAAGTTTCAAATGATCGTCTTGATGCCTTTATAGATAGAAAGAAGGTGTTGATATTCCTTGCTTCATGGTGGCTATCTAAAGCTTCAACTCAGCTAGTTTGGCCAGGGGGTTGAGACCTCAAATCTCTATCTCTCTTGATGGAACTCTCTTTACAAAATTTCTCGGAGCATTCTTCTCACTAACCATCTTTTTAATTTGCTCTTCTAACTAAGTAAAATAAAGGTTATAAAATAAACCACCACATCTTGTTGTAAGTTAGATATAGATGTTCTCTCGAACTCCCTCAGTAAATGTGGGGATTCGGTATCTCTAAACCAACCCATGATGTGGGCACGCACATTGATAGCGTTTGAATCTTTTCTAAGCCTCGTATAGTGTTTTTTCGTCTTTCGGAGCAAAGGAGTTGAATGCATTCATTGAAACTTGTGTCTTGTAAGGTGGGAAAATCTCAACAGGGACCTTCCTCAAGTTGAAACCATATGTGGATAGAGTCTGATGCCAAAGTATACAACAATTCCTGTGCACGATCCACAAGAAAAAACGAGAAAGCCAATAACATGTCAGTCTCATCCGTTACTCCTTGGACTTGCTTAAGTGAGCCACACAACATCTTGAACTTCGTCAAATGGAGATTCAAATCCTCATTTGGTCTCCTTTAAAACGTAATTTAACTCAACATGTGCAAAAACAAAGGTGAAATTGAAACTAACTTTGATTGATGTTCGATCATCGAATACGAGATAGGAGTTTTATATACTTAGGAGGTACGCTCCTTAATTTTTCTCCTTTAGAATCATGTTTTCAACGTTGTCGACCATCAACGTTCTTCTTGCTTATCATCAAACATTTCCTCTAGGATATTCTAAGTACCTACTAATAAAACAAGAATAAACAAGACAAGAAGAAATTTAAATAGCACACTAAAAGCAATGAAAAAAAATTGACCAAGATTCATAAAATCAATAACTAAATCGATTATAGTCTCCAAAAATGGCACCAAAGACTTGATATATCATGTGATCTAATGCATTTTAAGTTTTAATATTTATACCTAGAATAACAATTCTGCAAAGATACAAATCATGAAGTAACAAGATCAAACATAAGGGCTAGAAGGAACATAATTATCAATTTCACAAAAAACATTTGACCATGAACAATAATGTATAACACAATATTTACAATGAGAAAATGGTTTTTAGATTAGATGGTTGTTTTAACATATATGAATTCATTATAGATTAAAAAACTATTTCTTTGATTTTATCGGGGAATTCAATCATATATTACAAACCTACAACCTTTTGAAATCTACATCCTATTTTAGCAGTCCAATAATTGACATCTCTATCTAATGATCTACATACCAAATGAGCTATCAATATATATACCTTCTCTCGAGGTCTAGATTTCTATCTAAACATCTCAATCATTGATGTCTCCATATAATGACCTACATGTGAGATACATTATTGCTCGTTATCCTCATTTCAAAACCAATTAACCTACCTCTTCATATGATCATTCTTTTCTATATAATGCATACGATCTGATATAATCTAACGTCACCATCTAAATTATACATTGTGACAGTCAATTCCACTAGTCATTTAACAACTAAAAGAATCTAAACATGCATTAAACCATAAAATACAAAGAACAATGAATCTGATCATTAAGTACATTGGAACTGAATCCACAACACTCTAGCCTAAAGCATGAATCAACTAAATAGATCTACATCTCGAGAATGAACTAAAGTAAGAACAAAAAGAAGGTTGAGAAGGTTCAGACGATCTCTTGATCAGCTCCCACCATTGACTCGCCTTTAACCCTTCTCCGCCAATAGTTTATTCTAGTGATGCAATCCTCTAGCATTTCACTCAATTAAGCACATCCAAAAGCTTCTTTTTATTATTTTTTGCCTTTCTCTCTTTCGAATGTTTTATCTTAATTTTTTAAAGTTTCTAGATACCTATTACCTATTCAAATTTAAAACTGTTTAGTGATTTTGAAATTTCGCTCGGTTGAGCTCCACATTGTTTGGACCGAGACATTATCATTTCCGTATACTTTCCAAGAAATTCGAAACTAACTTTGATTTGATCTTGCATTTTTCTTGATCGATTGCAAGGTCCTCGGGTGGAGCGATCCTACAGGTTGGAAAGTGCATTTGTCTTAATCAATAGCTCGACCGAGTGTTATAAGAACTTATTAGGTCGAGCATTTCCACATGTGTGATGTATATCCTTTCTTTCCAACCGAGTGTTTTATCACTCTATCTGAGCTATTCTGCTAGAGCTTTTGTGCATCTTATGTGAAATTGCTCGACCGAGTGTTGTAAGTACTCGGGCTAAGCATTTCTTCTATTTTTTGTGATGCTCGTTTTGAGTCATAACTTGTGTTGTTTTACGAAAATATCTAAAATATAGTAGAACCAAGTATTATAGAGTGAAAACAATGCGATCAGTTGTGTATTATGGGACGATCATACTCCCCATCTAGAACCTCGACATACTCATCCATGTCTTGAGGGTATGGATTACGAGCTGTATTTGGTCCCCTCCGTTGTGGTTTCCCACATGTTACTTGTTCTATCCGATCACATTGTTTGGTTATAGTAGTGAATTCTTGCATCATGCGTCCAAACTCATTCATCATCAATTGCAATTGTGTTTGCAATTGAGCTACTCCTTCATTTTGGATGGTTCGTCGTGATGATTCCTAAACTTGATAAAAAGGGAGATAGAGAAAAGGAGTGAAAGAGAAGCTCACGATCTCTAAAAAAGGGTGTTTTGCTTAATTTTTCACTTTCTCTTTCGTTTTTGTCTTGTATTTTCTTCTTTGATTTAGTCAGGTATTCAAGAACACATTTGAAGAAATTACCTGACATGTCTGTGTATCCTTTCACCATCATTCAAGCGAGAAAATTATACATCCTCTTAGCTTTAACCCTCGTGATCGGTCTGTGTGTCCATAGTATCTCGGCCTGAGTTTCATCTTCATTAATAATGAACTTCAATGTGTAGTGGGTTGCAAATGATTTAAAGTACAACTAACAAGGTTTGAAGTGAAATTCACTATGATATTTTATTATGTGAATAGAAAATTGTTATGTATTAGATAAAATTTTAAAAAATAAGGAGAATAAGGAAAATAAAAAATATTTAAAAATATTATTTCTATACTTTGTTTTCAATTTGAAATATATTAAACACAAATGAATCGGGTCTAGATGGTGGAACAATGATTCCACTTCAATGTCTTAAAGATATCAGATAATGTATTGTATATATGTGAGGTAGTTTGGGTCTAAATTGTGAAATTATTTTTGAACATGAGTTAATAAAAACTCTAGTATCCTAAAAGTGTAGTAAACAAATGAAGGCTCAAAATAAGTAAAAATTCTAAAAGATATTCCATAAAAATTACTAGGTTATAAGTTAGTCTGTATATTTGAGAGTTTGTAGTACACTTAGACTAATACGAAATACTTCTTGATATTTTTTGTTCTAGCGCATATTTAATTCTGGATTCAAAACCAAAATCAGATATTGCTAGCAATGTGAACTCAACCCATCTTATTGAAAAAGAACTTTTATAAGTTTTGCTAAATAGTTACATAGCGGATGATAAACCAATAATTTCTAATAAACTTTAAATTTTGAATTGTTTATATGGTGACAAAAAAAGGGTTAGCAACAATTTGGTAGTTTTTTCAAACTCTATGTAGTATATTTGTATCTTTTCACTAGATAAGTTATTCATTGTTAATCATTACTTTTGGAGGAGAAACAAGATATGTTTTATGTGAAATTCATCCAACGAGATCAACTGTGATAAAAAAATAAAGTGTGGTTCTCATGATCTAGAAATTTAGCAATACGATCGATAAATCAACCACGTAGGAACCCATGCAGATGATGTTGATGTCACTAGTGCTTAATCCAAGCATTTGGAAGATTTGACCACTTTTTAATGTATTATCCCAATGTCGATGAGTTTGAAAATATAGCGACAACATTAAGACTGACTTTGTCGTAGGTAATCGAGCATCTTAAGAAATGGTACAATTTGTAGAGTAGGACGTCAAGGTATTACTTGGCCAAGAGTGTGTTCAAGTTCAAATTGGTTGCCAACTCGTCTATGATATCCCATGTTCTTAAAATGATTGATCTTATAAAGCAATTTGAGAATTTAAGTTGCATGCTAGATAAGAAGTTGTCACAACATTTGGTCATGCATCCGTGCTAGAAATTTTTTTTATCGTTCATTGTTAACTATAACATGAAAAAGATAACCATGATCTGCAGGAGATGTTGAATTTTTTGATTGATTATAAGAATCAAACAATATCGAAGATGACTAAGGGTTCAAGAGTTGTGATGGTCGTCAGCTCCTCTTCTAAGAAGAGGAAAGGTAGGAAGTGGCTGAAGAAAAGCCTTCTATGACTAAGGGTAGCGTGACCACACCTTAGGCCAAAGATGGAAAGGCCGACCATATCGAAGCTGACTGTTTCTTCTGTAAAAAGTAGGGACACTGGAAGAAAACTTGTAAGGAGTTTCTTGTTTCAAACAAAGTATGACCTAAATGAAAAATACTTCAATGATTTATTTGGATACTATTGATTATTTTTGTGTATAACATTTGGAAATTTTTGCAGGGGCTGAGGATTAGTAGAAGACGAAAGAAATGAGACTTCAACCTATAAGTGGAGAATGACATAAACGTTGCATCGATTTCTCTTTATATGACTATGAGTAAGACGTTACCTTTAGAGGATCTTTATTATGTTCTCAAATTTATTTCGAAGATAAATTCTTTTTCTATGTTGGATAGATGCAGATTTCAAATTATATTTTCTAAAAATATTTGCTCTAACATGAACTCTTATCTGATGCAAATATTAATATTATTAATATGCAAGTTTTTTATCACAAGAGGAAAATGGATGCTCATTTGAATCGCAATTTTTAAGTATTGTAGGCTCGATCATATCGGAAAGGGATTAACTTGTTGTGATTGTTATCTTAGATAATATGATAATAAATCATATGCAACTTTTAAATCCTGTCTTTGAAGGAAAATGACCAAATCTCATTTGATCGGAATAGGAAAAAGAGCCATGAAACTGTTAAGACTTGACATACATATGTACATGGACTGATGAGAGTTCATGCTAGAGGAGGAAACATATTTGATCATGTTCATTGATAATATGTTACAATATGAATTTGTGTATCTTATGAAACACAAATTTGAATTACTTAAAATGTTCCAAATATTTTGCATTTATGTGGAGAAACAAACGAGAAATGTCATCACGGTGTTGGAATCTAACCGTGGAGAAGAATATTTTAAGTCAAGAGATACACAAAACCCAAATGAGATGAGTAAGCGAGTGATCAAGGTTTTGGGGTGTGTGAGTTCATGTGGTGTTTAAATTGGAAAATAATTAAGGTGTATAAATCATACACAAGTTGTGTGACATACTAAGGGAAAAAGACTTTATGGTTTGCGTTGTGATAGACTTAAAAGTTAACTAAAGGGTGAAGTAGATTTGAATCGGTTAGGTGTAGATGGTTTGAAAATATTTGTATTTGTATGCATCTTATATAAATAAACAAATTGTTCTATACAGTGGTGTGAGACCACCGTGAAAACATTATTATTGTCATATTAAATTTATAGGTTTTTTTTAAGATCATATTTATACAACGTAAATACATTCATAGTAAATTGAAAAAAAAAAGGTGATGAAGAGACTTCTCTAATATATCTCTTAGATATAACGAATGGTTGTTTCGAGTTTGATTCCATTGATCATCGTTAAGGTTGTATCTAGGGATATTGATACATTCCAAGTTTAACAAATATTAATCTAAACTATCCGCAAGTGCACGATACGTGTATAGTATTTTAGGTGTCGATTCCATAGGGACTATGCAACATAGCCTAAACTCAAACTACGAATCAAGCTTGCAAACGAACGAAATATTGGTTTTAAGAATGAAATACTAAAAACAATAAACTAATGAGTTCTTAACAGTGAAATAAACGTTCTAGGAATCCGGTTTCACCATAAGACTTACCGAAACCAATAATCAACCTATCTAATCATGCAATCCCAATCAAGTTATCTAAGGTGGATGATCCTAATATGATATCTACCATATCTCAAGGCATCTCTCTAGTCAAGTTATCCCTACTCTCATGGCTGACACCTTAAGCTAGACCCATAAGTTCTATGATTCATCCATTTTAGCCTCAACCTCTACTACCCTACTTTGTGGCCTAGCCTCAGTTGTTCTAAACCTGATCATCTGGAATGTGAATTCTCCTTTTGGTCCTTCTCCTAAGTTCCTAAAACATGCATCTACGTGGCCATCGTAAATACAAGTCAATGAAGCACTCATATAAAGAATAGATAAACAAAAACGGGAAATTCCATTCAAAGAAAAATCAAAAGTGGTTCTGGGATAGCCATGGGCTAATTCCTTCTCCTAGAATCAAACGACTACTTGCTCATGCGTTCGAAAGAAAACAAAATAATCGAAATAGGTAGTTTAAGGAACATAAAAACCAAACGAAACCGAAGTCTTGAATTGATCTCCAATGCCCTTGAATGTCTCTTGCCAAGAACTCACGAACCAGTCTCTCTCTGCAACTTTCTCTGCAATTCTGCTCTGTCTCTCCGTGTTTGTCGTGTGTCTAACCTCTGTCTAACGTGTGTAACTGAATGAAACTCTTCTTCCTTTTACCCCTTTCTTCTTCTTTCCTCTTCTCTTTCTTCCTTTTCTTCCTTTTCTTCCTCTTTCTTCTTTGACTGAGTCTTTTCCATTCTTCTCTCGTGATCCTCCTTTTCTTCTCCATAGCTGGAATATTTACTTTTTTGTGTTGCAGGTTCGCGCGTCTCCATGCCCGGCTGTGCAGGATGTGAAACCCGACCGGGCATGTCCCTTGAAGAGCTGCTCGACCGTGCTGAAGGAAGAGCTCGGCCATGCTTGATGTCTAGCCAATGCCCGACCGTGCATAAGGTTAAGCCCGATTGTGCAGGTGGTCCTTGAGGTGTTGCCCGATCGTGTTGATGATAGAGCTCGGTCGTGATGGTTCTCCTTGATGAGCTTGATCGTGCAACACATGGAGCTCGATCGTGCATGGCATTGAGTGAACGATTGGACTGATGGTCCTTGAAGTGTTGCCCGGCCGTGGTGAAGGAGGAACTTAGTCCTGCTGATGCTTGTGGTCTGGTGAGCCCGGTCGTGCACAACATTGAACTCGACCGTGCTTGCATGGTAGCCATTGCCCGTCGTGCAATGTAGGAGCCCGGGCCGTGCGATGCTTTCGGGGATAATTTGTGACATTAATGCCCGACAGTGCTTGATCTCCAACCCGACCGTGCATGATGACCAATGAAGTGCCCGACAGTGTAAGGCACAATGGTTGGTCGAGCATATTCACATCTTGCCTGTTATTCTCCCTTTCTCGTTCCGTTTGTTCGGTTATGATACTCGATGCTAGTACTTTGTCCTATGTACGTTCCTTAGTTTCGAAATGAATCGAATTTGCATTAAAACTTGTAAGGACACGAAAACACGAAAACGAGTAAAACGGATACAAAAATCATACTTCAACATTGCATCTATATCATAAACATCTCTAAAATCATGCGAGAAATACGTGTAAAAACGAGACGATCAGATAGTAAATGGGTTGGTCTGAATCGACACTATACAATGATGGTTCGTTTCAAAATTATTGATATTAGAAAAACGAAGTCATGAGGTATGAGTTTGATTCCATTGATCAACTAATATCTATGTGTTAATTTATATAGAGTATGAGTTATGAGTTTATGTGTTGAGTTGAATATAAAATATAAACTTAGTTGGATTAGAAAAGAAATAGATCATCAATTATGGGTTGGACTAACCCATTCATCTTTTCTAATTTTGTCTATGTTTGAAGAGTTTTAAACAATGTTTTTCAATTTTTATTTTTTTATACATTTTTTGAATTATTTTTGGAATCATTGATAAAAATGAAAACTGATGACAGATTGAGAATAATTTCGTGTGTATATGAACTTTTACCTTTGATTTGCACTAGAAGATCTGAGTTTTCCTTTTTATAAGGATTCTTATGAGACTTGTTTGAAAGTTTAGAGATTCAAACCTGTGAATCACAACTTTTTAGTAGTTTTTGGAATGGCCACAATCAACCCCTATCCTTAGCTTTTCAAAGGATAAATCTTCCAAGAGATATGTGAAGTTAAATGAACCATTCATACAGTCATGTAATAGACGCGGGATTTTATAATCAATCCATGGCATTGTAAACGTGCAATAACCAATTAACATCAACAGTTTTCAAGAATTGTTCAATTAAAGCAACCATTAGTACTTCATGTATATAGAAATGCATAAATTGGAAATTAAAGTGGTAATGTCGTAAATTCAAGAATTTCATATCGAAAGTAGTCCCAGTTAATATGGACCGACTCTGTGACATTTAATTTGGACATATCTGTGTGTAAATAAATAGATACACGTATGTATGTGTTCGCCGTCTCAAGCTATATTTCACGTTGTTGTCTATTCTGTTCATCAGAAAACCTAAGTGGAGAGGAAAAAAGGTCGAGACAATGGCCATGATTACGGGCAACACCGCCAAGCGCCTCCCAACGCTCCTCCAGTCTTCACGCTCCGCAGCGGTTGCTCACCTCCACACCAGCATCCCCGCTCTCTCTTCTTCCTCCACGACGTCGCCGGCTTCATACGCCAGGCCTGGTCCTCCGACGTCTCCTGGCTCGCCTACGGGACTCTCGAAGCCTGCCGAGTTCGTGATCTCCAAGGTCGATGATCTGATGAACTGGGCTCGTCGCGGATCGATCTGGCCGATGACCTTCGGCCTTGCCTGCTGCGCCGTCGAGATGATGCATACCGGTGCGGCGCGGTACGATCTCGACAGGTTCGGCATCATTTTCCGACCGAGTCCTCGTCAATCTGACTGTATGATTGTCGCTGGAACGCTCACTAACAAGATGGCTCCGGCTCTTCGCAAGTACGGCCCTCTCCTTCCCTGTCTCGTGATTCGGATTTGGTTTGCAAATCTGATATTTATCTTTATTTGGTTCGTTTGTTTAAATCTGGGTATTGTCTGCGACGTATTTCGAGATTAGGGTTTGTTCGGCGAATGAAATTGGGGATTCCGATTTTCTCACCCTTGCTGTTTCGCTGCCCAAAGAATTTGGGGTTTTTTTTGCCTCCTGATTAGGTTCTTGCCGTGGGTGCGTAAGTTCTGTATCCGGATAAATGTTGGGCGCCCGGAATATATGTCCTGATCTTTTACTAGTTTATGGCTGGGATTCGGGCACCAATTGGTTTTGGTAGGATTTAGGGATGATATGTGTGTATATTGTGGAGGATGAAGACTCTCTTGTCTTTCTCTTTGCTTGTTTCGTGCGAAGATTGATCTCAGGATGGTCGAACTTGCTGTTTATCGTTGAAATCTCTGATTTCATTAAGCTAGTCTGAATTTTTTATCAGTATGCCGTGGTTATTGATGTTGGTCTTACCAATTAGAAGTTGGGAAATAGCTTCGGTGCTCTTCTCTTTTTTTATTGTAGCTCTTGTATTACGTCTTTTCTAGTTTGTAATCGAGGTCTTGTATGCTCATTCATCTGCATGATGAATTGTTATGGTGTATTGCTCACAGCTCTAGGAGATTGTAGGAAACTGGAGCTATTACATATTTGAATTTAATCACTCATTTTCTTAAATTGAGAAACTGATTTCTTTTGGTCTGTTGTATAAAGATTTGATTTATGCGGATACACAAGAGGGCATAAGTCGTTTGTTATCATGAACAAAGCTATTATTATATGTTATGCATGAGACTTAGGGAATTTCACGGCATCTCTGTATAGTTGAAGTATGTTGTTAACAAATGATTTTGGTTGCTAGCGAAGGTCACAACATCATTATGTCTAGATGCCAGAGATAACAACACATCTCACACCAACTTCCAAGCAAAAAGCAGTAGCTTTAATTAGACTAACCATGTTGTGGAGCAAATTCAGATGCATTAAAAAAGTGTTGATGTGGGTGATCATTGCTTAGGTTCCATGGACTGATAGAGCTATTTGAGCCAGAATCTAGCAGAGACTAGACGGCTATTTTACTAAAAAAAGTTCTGTTTTCACATAAAATTGATATATCCATATATTTCTCACTTCTACGGTCTTTATGGATTGATCACGAGTCGAAATATGGTTAGGACTCTTATGTGCCCTAAACTTTTACCTACTTTGGTTAATATGAATTTCGTATCATTTTCTCATTTTTGGTAAACCCTGGCGTGTATGTTTGCAAGAATGAAACTCAAAGGAATTGAAGGGCCGCACAAGCAGCCATAGAATTCTGAAACAATTTAAAGATTTAATGCTTCCCAAGTTTTCTTGCTTGAATATTTTTCTCTACAATGCGCAACATTTTGACTGCTTGGTTCAGGTTACTTAAATGTTTTGTGGCGGAAAGAACAAAACGTGGAGCAACGTTAATGTTTTAAGGTTTTGTTCGAGTAGACTAGTAATAACTTCTAATGTCTGAATTGATCTCAGGGTATATGACCAAATGCCAGAGCCAAGGTGGGTGATATCAATGGGAAGTTGCGCCAATGGAGGTGGATACTACCACTACTCGTACTCAGTGGTTCGAGGCTGCGACAGAATTGTCCCTGTTGACATCTATGTCCCTGGTTGCCCCCCAACTGCAGAGGCATTGCTCTATGGCCTCCTCCAGCTGCAGAAGAAGATCAACAGGCGTAAGGACTTCCTGCACTGGTGGACCAAGTGAGGCGTTAATCTTCCTTAAGGGTGTTCCTGTCTGCGAGATTGGTTTTTCTTCATCCCAAAACTTTAATTTCGGTTTCAAGCCAATAAATGGGACATTTTACGTTTGTTCTTTGTGGTTGAACAAACCATGTGTAGGAGAGTGTTTGAAGCTTGTGCTCTCAACATAAATTAAATTGCTTGTCTAATGAGTTTTTGTTAACATTTAGCGTTACAAGCTATGTGGTGATTGTTGTTGGAGGTTTGTATACTCTTGGCATGTATTAGACGTATGGAGGTCAACCGGGTGGACCTGGTCCGGCCGAGCCCTCAGGAAACGTATCATAGAGTTGAGTGACAGACAACCTTGGACGAAACCCACTTCTGGTCGGTGATAATGTATCCATATTTCACTAAGTTGTACTATATGTATTAAGTTTCACCAAGAATTACCTGACTCCCACAAAAATCTATATAAACTCGTACCTATATGCTTTGTTCTCTAGAGAAAATGATTTCTCAAAGCAAGGATCATCTTCGGGAGAAAAACAGGAACGCCAGAACTGAACCGAAGATCATCTTGATGATATGTCTGAATAGGTCGAAATTGCTTTCTTCTGAGACGTCAGTGGGGCTCCACATGGCTTTTGCTGAAGGTAGAGCTTCTGTCACTGCGTCTGCCAGGTCATTGATGAAGGAGGAGGTGAGACCTAAAGCTGGTACCCGGCCCCAGTTTTGGATCCCAGATTGAAGAGCTAATTCCCTGTACTCCATGTCTATTTCTTGGAGAGTTTCAATATGCTCGCTCACAAAACTGGAACCCATGAAAAAGAAAATGGTTAGTAACTAAAGTATGAAACCAAAACCTGCTGTCTGATTTTGGAAGATTGAAGGTTTTTGCTCACAGAAAGGTCATAAGTACGGATACTATCTGTTCTCACCTGACAGGAACAGCTAGAAGACTCTTCACACCTTTCTTACCAAGTTCAATAAGGACCTCATCGGTGTACGGCTTTAGCCATTCAACAGGTCCAACCCGACTCTGGCAAGGATCAATTCACAGCTTGAGATATGATAGTGCCAGAATAAAACTATCGAGGATAGAGAGCCACGAGACAGTCACACTGAACCTACCTGGTATGCCAACTTATGGTCGTTATCAACTCCTCTAGCTTTCAGCTCTTGCATTATTAAGTAAATGCATTCTTCCATCTGATCCTCGTAGGGATCTCTAGCATTCTCCACATAGCTGACTGGAACGCCATGAGCACTAAAGAATATCATGACCTAGATTCAAACACAGATGAATGATTAGTTGAGGCAATGTCTCGACTAGAAGAGTATGATCAATAACAGCAGAAAAAAGAAAATGAACATTACCTCCCCAGGGTTGGAGAATTTTCGAAGTTCCTTCTCAATCAGGTCTGCCATAGAATTGATGTAACCTCGCCTTTGATACCAGGACTGTATAATAGCAATTGGGAGTCCAGCTAGGTGTGGATCTCTCCTGAATAATAAGTCATATTACAGTCAGTCTGTAAAAGTTAAGTGATGTTCCCAAACCAGTAAAGACAAAACAATGAATCTGCTTCGTCGTGCAGACAAACCTAAACAAGTGTTGGAGCACACGGATGCTCGACCCAGTGGTGGAGATAGAGTACTGGGGGTATAGTGGTAGCACAACAAGTCTTGTAATCTTGTCTCTCTTAATCTGACAGAATATAATTAACCTCTTTAGTCACAAACGTAAAACTCGAAATAAATGCAACTAACGCAGTTGAACTCAAATACATCAGAACTGAGGACGGGTAAGATGGATACATGCTCTTCTAGTACGACAGATTCTTCTTACATATGTTTAAAAGATAAATACATACTCGAAATGTGAATCCCCACACCACAAAACCGATGCTATTTAAATGCAAGCATGACAAACTCAATATCAATTGGAAAACGAGCATCCTATAATGAATGACTCAAAAACATCCAGCTATCAGCTCACCTGCTGACCAGCCTCCTCGGTGAATGGATACCAGTACTGCATTCCGACATACACATTGGCAGGAATGTTCTTCGCTTCCAAGGCCATCTTAATGGCATCTGCCTGCTCATCAGTAATTTTGCGCAAAGGAGAACCACCACCAATAGCAGCATACCCTTCTTTTGATTTTGGGGCACAGACCACAGATATCAATTTCGCTATAGCTCCTTGGAGAAACTGAAATGGCCTGGGAAGCCGTATAATATCCTGCAGCAAAGGGTGGTCAATACAATGAGATGAGGAGAAGAGGCAAACAGGCAAGATAGTAGATATTCACCGGGTCTGCAAACAGGTTATACAAGAAGGGCTGGACATCATTAAGTGTCTCTGGACCACCAAGATTCAAAAGTAGAACACCAATTTTATCTTCTTCGGCAAGAGAACGAGTTTTAGCTGATGATTCTGCATAAGAGCATTCTCCAGCCACAGAGTGTGCTTCGCCAAACACATTTGTCTTAATACCAGAGCGATGGGTGCTCGATCCATTGCTCATAAGTACATTTCTGCTAGATTCACGGGTGGAACCTATAAGACCCTTATGTATTGGATTCCTGAGCATGTGAGATTTCACATTTAAATCGCATTTTACCGAGGAAAAGGACTGAACCCGAGAACTTTTCCTGTATATATATAACCATTGATCAGCCTCTGAAACTCCATTACCTCCTAAACAACAGCAATTTCTCCATGTAGTTTAAAACGAACCATTCATCACCCACCATAGTCCTACATAAACAAAGTAATCCAAAACCCAAAACAATCTGAAATCTATGGCCTACAATGAAAATCCAGCAAACCCAAATGAATGAATGAGGTCTAACAAAGCTGAACCAGTTCTCATTGTCAATCGCATCGTATCAAATCGATACCTAACGAGAGGACACAATCACCAACCCGCAAAACTAAGATCACCCAGTACTTGAGAACAGAATAGCAGAAGAACCCTAACCTCAGAAACCTGTAATGATCACGCTTCAAAACGAGACAAAATCCTGATGATAACGCCACCGCCTCCATAGCTCTGATTACGATCCTATAACAATAACAGCAAAAAGATTGTATAACCAAAATGACATAAATGCAAAATCAATGACTGCCACAACCTCTAGAACCTAAACCTAACGAGCCATGACTCACAGAATCTAATTTTTAAACGCTATAAACACAAAAAGCCCACCAGAACTAGATTTATAAATGCTAAAACAAGTTCCTGCTAGAATGCAACTTCAAAAATACAGATCCCACTGCAACACAAAAGTCCTGAGAACAAATTGGAGCCATTGAATTCATTCAAAGACATAAAAACTAAAAAATAAAGGAAGCTATTGAAAGCTGATGATGAAAAAAAGCTCAGTTAAAAGGGTATGATTCAAGAGCGAAACAACACACGAGTTGCAAAAAAGATGGCCTTTTCCTGAAATCCAAACTAGAGTATGATTACAAATCGATAAGAGTGTTGATCAAGTTGATCCAATTTATATAGGCTTTCATAGTGAGGCACACGACTTGAACCCTGTAGGCCATTGGGCGTGTTCAGACACGACCTATGGGCTGTACTTGTAAAACGTTTGCATAATATTCTGATGTCACATTCGAAAATCAGAAAAACAAAAACACAGCCTAAAGAGAGTGCGTGTCTCAAAAATCAACAAAATGTCGCATAGCCAAATAATGGAAGACTTAAAAGTCTCAAATTCATAAATTATAACAAAAACTATCACGAAATTGACAGTAGCTTTCCTAACAGCTTACACGTTCCAATAGCAAGAGCTATTCATTTACAAAGCTCAATCTGAGACCGTGACACGCATGATGCATCACACTACAGAAGGGTAAGTTTTCCAACGGCATAGAACGAGCAATCAAACATGAACACATCGAAAAATCCACATCAATTAGTCAACCAAAACTCAACACCCCAAGCTTCTGCGCAACGAAATTCATCAAATCCCTATATTATATAAATCACAGAAGCAAATATTCAACCCAATACACTATTTCAAAACCAGGAGTGACGATCAGAAATTACAACAGTAGTCAGATATCCCAGTAGTCTCTATTTCGGACACGATTAGAATGCACATTAAAGAGCACGAATCGAGCCAGTGGCGGGAGCCACCTCAGCGGAAACTTACTTGCAACTTCCCACAGGAGCTAATTCGGAAATCGGACCAAGTGACGCAAGAGAAAATGCGACGGCGAGAGGCTGGAGACACGGATGCGAGACGAACGGTCGACGGCGATAGACGAAAGAGACTACGAATCGCAGAAATATTGGATTCTCCAAGAATACGTATAAAAGCTCGATTGTGGCTTTAGGGTTTTCTTGGGCTTTGATCAAAATCAATATGACGAGAGAAAGTCGGTAGGAGAAGGTGATGAAAGAGGAACGAAAATAGGCAGAGTGGAAAATCACGATGACATTTTTACAGGTATCATACGCTAGATGCGAAGTTTATTCAACATTTAATATGTTTCTAGAAAAATGCAACGTCCAAAATACGACGTTTACATGCAGATGCACGATATGATATGGTTCGTTTTCTAATATATAAATTCTAATGCTTATTTTCAAATAAATTTGTATGTGTAGCTGCTAAGTAATACATAATTAGAGATTAATTAAAATATAATAAAAATAATTCATATATTTTAAAAATAAAATAATTTGTATTATATATAAAAAATAATGTATACCGAACACTTTAAACAAAATTATATATTTCGATAACGAAATTCTCCTCACAAAATATGTTTATGTATTTTTTATAAAAAATTCTTAACACAATATCTTATAACCAAATAATAGATTTGCCTACGTGGATAAACCACAGCCTATGGACCAGTCAAAGGTTTCATATTCTGAAGTCAAGTTCGTATTTAGATTATTAGTTCTTAGAGAAATAAAGTCAGCCAAACGGAATTGAATCCTTCAAATTGGGCATGGGGTTTAGTTTAACTAGTGACCGAACGAGCGAAATAAGTTTACTGTGAAACCAAAAACTGATAAAAGTTTTTGGAACGACTGCAAAGATCATGTCGATTAATCTATCTTTGTCACAACGAACTCAAATAACATGAAACGTTGATGTGAAGGATACAATTTTTGAGATATTAGTTACAATAAACGCATCAAATGCGGCAATCAAACCATTCATCTAGTTTATAGAAGGGAGTCAACTAACCAATTATGCATGGTTCAAAGTTCAAACTGATGATGCCAAGTGTTAGTTAAACAAAAATAATATGTTTTAACATCTTCAACTAACTCAGGGCAAAATGAATATTTCTACCGTAACAAACATTATAAAACAATATACATGGAGAAGCTGATTTTAATATGAGTTTGGGGTAGCTTTTCAGAGTTTGTTTTTCTTTGAATTGTTTGAACTCTCGTTCTTGTTGGTGTATCAAACGTATACAATGAAAAGATTCTTTCTTCTGAAACATAAAATTGATTATCGATCAATCTGAATTCGTAAAAGCGGTGTCTCCGTATTTTTTTCTCTATAATACATAGTTGTGATATCAAAAAAGTTTATCGATTTTTTTTAATCGTGTGGTTTTGTTTTCACGTTTAATTCAAGTGTTCAAGAGTACTACACAAACTTTGCTACCTAAAGCAACAATCATAATCAAAGCAGAAAAGAGGTGTCCCAACTGCGTCAGCCTTGTTGATACAAAGTTCGTCTTTCCGTATATATTATTAACCCATCTTATGTTTTCTCTCTTCTTTGTTCGGGTTGGTAGGTCTCGAAGCAATAAAGATTTTCTCCTTTCCTTTTTTTCTTTTTTTTTTTGTTTTTGTTCAATGTGTTTTTTTTGTCATTTGATTGCTTAACTTTTTCTCGGGTTTCTCAAATTCTAACTTTTTCATCTTTTTTCGCTGAAGATTTTTTTATCAATTAGCTTGCATGGCTTCTCAAGTTTTGCAATCAACTTTGCTTGTTCCAGAACTGATTTTCCTTCAAATTGAGGGCGGTTCTTCAAATAACTACTCTTCTTTGGCATTTTAACCTCAAAACCCCACGACAAAACCCAAAAAAGAAGAAGATATTTTCGTTCCCGAGCTATGAAAAATCTACAAGTTAAAAACACACAATTATCGTAAAAGGATTCAGTGTCACAAACCATTTAACTTATATTTAAAAATTGATAAAAAGGAAAACATTAAGCATATAAGATAGACAATATTAGATATATCAAGGAGAGCATATTGAACACATTACAATTATGTTCGAGATTCTGGTTCATTAGGTACTCTAGTTAATCATGTTATTGTGAGTTTAATCAGTTTACTATGGGTTACATGTATAACAACCATTATGCATGAATGCAAAATCAAGGACTGCCACAAATTTTGGGTCCTAAACCTAACTAACCATGAACTCATAGAATCTAATTTCTAAAAAGTATAAATACAAGCCCGCCAAAACTAGATTTCTAAATGGTAAAACATGAATCTGTTAAAGTGCAACTTAAAAAGTACAAATCCCTCTACCATACAAAAATCCTAAACATAAAGTGCAGGCACTAGTTTACTTCACCACATAAAAACTTAAAAAACGAAGCCTTTGAAAGTCGATGATGACAAAAGAGCTTCTAAACTTAGTTCCAAGGGCCAATCCTCATAGTGAGAAAACTCAACTTTTCAAGAGTGAAATAACACACAAGTTACAAAAAAGGAATTTTCCTAAAAGCCAAGCAACAAGAGTATGACAACAAATCGATAAGAGTGTTGATCCAATTTATAAAAGCTTCTAAAGATAAGTACACGACTTGATCGCTCTAGGTCATTGAGTTGATTTAGGCACGACCCATGGACTTTACTTGTAAAAGGTGAGAGTAATTTCTCTAACGTCACGAGGAGCACAAAAATCGAGCCCGACCCGCGGGCTTATCCAAAGTTTGCCCAAAAACTAGCGGATTCGGGCCTTAAAATGAAAGGCCCGATGTAAGTAGGCCTTCGAGATCAAGCTTTATAATAGCCTGTAAAATTATGGGCTGGCCCGCCAGGCCTTGAAAAAAACCCTAACGTTTTACTACATCTTCTCCCTTCTTTCGTCCCGCGACTAGAGCTTCCTCTGTTTCTCTCTTTTGTCATTCGTGTCTCTCTTCTCCCATCGCCGTGTCTCTCTTCTCTCACCGTTGTGTCCTCTGTTCTCCTTGTGGTGCTGCCGCAGCTGCATCGACTGCCTCTTCTCTGCACGATACCGGTCTTCGCTGTCGAACGTAGGAGAGAAGGTATCTTGATCTAATTTTTTCTTTTTTTCTTTGGTAGCGTCATCGATTTCATTTCAATTCGACCACATGTTTATTGTCTTCGTTGATTTCAAACTGTCGGTTGTGTGTCTTCATCGATTTCAAACCGTCGGTCGTGTGTCATCTTTGATTTCAAACCGTCGACCGTGTAGTATCAATCATAGGCCGTGTATTTTAATGTATTCATCGATTTTAATTCGTCGTCGTGATTCTTTGTCAGTTTCAAGCCGTCGATCGTGTACTTTCAATCGTAGACCATGTAGTTTCAATCATAGGCAGTGTGTTTCTAATCTAGCTTCATCAATTCCAGGCTGTGTGTATCCACTAGTTCGTGTGTTTCTGTAACTTAGGTTATGTTTGAGAATCTTTGTTGCTCGGTCGTGTGTTTCTGTAACGTTTGAGAATCAAACATGTTGATGTAGTAACTTTTATCGTGTTTTACTTGCAGATTTAAATTGACGATAATTTTTGTCATCCAACTAACGAAACGATGGCCATGATGAATAAGGATTTATTATTTGATTTTCATATAGTTTATTAGTTGCTTTATTAAATAATTATAGGTACTAACTTGAATGTTTTGGAATCTAGCATTGCCACGACAACAATTATGATGGAGGAAAATATGTAAATGAATCTATTTGAGTTTTGAAGTTTCGATTTGAGTTTTGAGGTTTCAATCGGTTATGTAATATTTTTATTTTTATGTTAGTTTGAAAATTTAATATTTTACGTAATGTTTCTTATGTAATTCGGAACACATAATTTCTAGGTCCTCGGTCCAGCGAGCTTTATGCGAGCTCAGGCCGAGCCACATGCCGATATTTTTATCATTCCACAAATCTAATATCTTTTAGAGCTAATATAATATATAATTATATGATATAAATACTACGCAACATAAAAATTTAATGTAATATAAACTAATTGTAGTCAAATGTCACATCTTCACCTTGACAACTCACAAGACCTGATTAGAAACTATAGATATGAACATTGTAAAATGTTGACCAACACCGATGGAAGTCTAGTTGATATAAAGCTAAAAGACAGTGTGTCCTGTTCTTTTCATTCAGTTTAGATCAAAGGGGAATTCAGGATATTAATTAACTAATTTTATTTTGTTCTTCCTCAATCGTGTACATGTACAGGTACAACCTAAATAGTAAGGGTCCATTATGCTTAAATTTGTTGGAGTTAGACGGTACCGCATTACGTTCACTGTGAACCGATAAAATATAAACTCCTTACTTGTGTGAACCTATGAGGATGATAATATGTCGTATGATAACTGAAATTGAACGACACAACCAATTTAATGTGGAGCACCTCTCCGTTGTGAGGAGTAAAAAACACGGGACCATAGTCCACCCAAAAAATCCATTACAATAATTTATGGGTTACATTGTCCACACAAATACAAATATAACAAGAGATACAACACTTAGATTTAAAGAATATTCTATGAATATTCCAATGCCGAAACACCTGAGTGAACCCAAACACTAAGTTATAACTTAGGCCATAAGCTATAAAGAGTATTAGAACATTACTGTACATAAGGGTATTTTTGTAATTTCTTATTCCGTAATTAGGTTTAATTCTTAACCTATTGTACTTATAGCCGTTTAGGGCTATTGTAATTCATCATTCAGAAATACAATTTTCAGATTCGAATTACCTTTCACATAAGCAACCCTCGTATCCTATTATTCCAGACAAGTTCAATCATTTTTTATCTCCTCTTGTTCTCTTCGATATATTTCTTGCTGGAAGTATCCATGATGCTATTTATAATTAGTAGAACCCAATATATAATCCAACCATACAAATCAAAGGCAAAAGGGTGCAGAATAAAACTACCAAATTTCAACTTAATCGGAGAAGAACTTTCCGTCCGAATTTTCAAACAATCGGAACTGTGTGTCTGAAACCGCACAAGAGGACAACCATAGTAATCAGCTCGTTTCTCCAAAATGAACCGTTGGATTGATAATCCCACAAGAAATAATCAAGATCTACGAGTGATGAATATCTCCTTCAAATTTCACACCGATCGAACTAAGGGAAGTCGGTCGATCGTTGCCTTTTAGCATAGACTCTCAAATTGTTTTCTTCTCCTCTCCTTCACTCTTTTCTAACTCTTGTCTTAGATGTTTTTCTCTTGTTTGTGTGTTCTTGCAAGCCAATAACAATGGGTATTTATAACAACTCATTTGCCTTCCAATTATTTACACAGACAATTTCACCAACTCATATGTTTGATTCTTGTGCAAAGAATCCATCTCGTCATTCATATCTTTCAGCCACTCATCTCTGTGTTCATTCTTTAGAGCTTTGTCAAAACTCTCTGGTTCTCTCCCTTCAGTAAGTAATACAAACTCACTATGGTTATACCTCGTTGATGGTATCCGTTCTCTCTCTGGTATTCCAAGAATAGGTGGATTCTCGATAGTTGGTGTCTCAACTCGATAATCATTACCAACACCATCATCAACCTGTACGGGAGCATATGTTCTGGGCGTATCAACATAAACCTCACCATCAATAGAATCCTGAACTAATGTTTAATGAATCATCCCCAAATTGATCAGCCTCTCACTAATCTGAGTTGGAATTTTACATTTCTCAATGTCTCTAATATTTTGATCTTCTATCAACACAACATCCCTACTCCTGATGAGCTTTTTCTCCACTGAATTAAAAAAAACCTGTATCCAAAATCATCCTGACCGTAATCGATGAACACATACTGTCTTGACTTCGTATAAAGCTTCGCTCTCTCATCCTTTAGAATGTGAACAAAAGTTTTACACCCAAACACCTTCAAATGACTGTATGAAACATCCATACCAATCCACACCTGCTCTGGAACATCACCCTGTAGCGGTGTACTAGGTGTTAGGTTCAAGACATGAACCTTAGTGCTCAAAGCTTCACCCCAAAAGGAATGCGACAAACATGACTGCGAAATCAAACATTTGAACCTTTCCATGATCGCCATGTTCATCCTTTCAAGCAAACCATTCAACTGCATCGTCTTAGGTGGTGTCTTCTCATGTCTAATACCCTTTTCTTGTCAATTGACGCGATCCCGATTGAATCGACGCTCTAGACAAGGTTAGGGTTGAATATGCCTTGCTGCAACGGATTGCACAAGGGTGTGTGGGGCAGATGGTCACACGAGAGATGCGGAAGGCTATCGATTTACCGGTTCATCTCCGATGGATATTATGCACCAACGAAGAACGAACAACCGTTGGATATTACACACCAACGAAGGTTGCTGGATATTACGCACCAACAGCCAAGAACTCACAAGAAATTCGAAGAAAATCAATAGATTGATTCAAAAGTTTGATTGACAAAGTTGGATGATCATTGTTCAAAGGGTGGCCGGCCATTTAGATAGAAACAAGGCCATGCAAATTCAAAAATTACATTAAATGCTCAAACTCCATGCAAGGCCTCTAATTAATGTCTTGATATCTTCAAACAAGAATATAATTTCTTGCTGGCCGTGCATATGGGGATGCGTTCTTCTTGGGTCTCGGATCATTAATTAGGTCGCGGGAATAAGTGATTCGCGGCCTCGTTAAAAACCGATCGTCGGAAAATCCCTTGGGACAAAACCGACGAAGGGAAAAGCGTACACGCGGGTCACTTAACCTAATTAATTACCGTTTCGGATTGAGCTTCGGCTTGAATGAAGTTCTTTAGGTTCGTGACTTCACGTGAATGTGAATACTCCTCATGTGCGTGGATGGTCGTAAGAATCCCGAAAATGGCGTCTTTGATCATCGCGGCCTTGGCTCGGATCACGGGACCAGCGGGTATGATCAAGGCTTCTTCCTCCATAGCT
>CM071870.1:27099159-27118319 GCA_036759665.1 Gynandropsis gynandra | reverse complement strand
TCTCGTTTCTTTCCTTATCTTTCTGAGCATCCTATCAATGTCGGGGTTGAAAACTAGATCCGCACTTCCGGTATTTCTCATGCACAAACTACCTGCACAAGAAAAAGAAGAATAACACAAAGATCACGTGAGATCCGAGAAGCAAACGAACTTGACTCTAAACAAATAAATAAACAAAAACACGAAAAAGCAAGAAACAAACAAGACTCCGGAAAGGATTAATGTCTAAATCTAAAAGTTTCCTAACTCTAAAGTCGTAATCAATTCCCCGGCAACGACGCCAAAAACTTGATGTGTGTTAAGCTCAAGTAATAAAACCTAGACTAACGCTTCCGCAAGAATACGGATCGTGTAGTAACTAGGGTCGAACACAAGGAATTGATGCGACTTATAAGCTATTAAACTAATGGAATAGACGTATAAGGTGACTAAAGATGGAATTGTGATTGAACTAAACTAAACTAAATCAATGAGATAAACTTTTAGCTAAGCACCATGGGTATCGAGAGTTTGCATCACGATGTAACAAAGTTCTAAAAGGATAATTGGTCTTAGGTACTATCATGAGTTCAGGGAATTCAAGCTCTCCTATAGGAACTGACTGGCGTAGACTTGTCCACTATCTAGCATGCATATACCAATATATCTATTGCCATCTTACATGGATAGACGCATTACGACCGCTATCCTAATCCCTAGATTCAACCGATTGACCTGGCGTAGATTCTAAACCGATTAAACCCTAAATCATGGCTAAGTTCCAAAGCCTAATAATGCCCTGGCGTTGGTTTATTAGACTCCTAACATCATTCATTCGAGTGGCGTACAAGTAATGAAAGCATTAAGATAAACCATGAAATCTGAAAACATGATCAAATACCAAATTCATTCATATCGAGTGACGTACAAGTATGAAAGCATTAAGATCCACCATTCATTAAGCATAAGACTTCGTTACAACATGGCAATACTCCCTAACCCATGGCAATGGATCTACTCAGACATGAAAACAGCAAAGGAAACATAAGAGAATACTAAATTCGACATAGATGAAGAATGAGATGACTCCCTATTCATAAACCGATGTCTTCAATAGATCCTCCTTGCTCCCGATCTGTTCTTCCGTCTTTTCTTCCTTCTTCCTTCCGCCCTAATGTCTCCGAATGTTCTCCCCTCCAATCTGGTTCGAAAACCCCCTTTTTCAGATCGGATTTCCCCTTAATTTGGCCGTTCCAAAACTTAGGAGATAGTTGAGAAATTCAAGGACCCGAGCGGGCATAGCCTCTACCCGCTCGTGCAGGCCACTTGCCCGACCGTGTGCTCTCCTTTTAGCCCGAGCGGGCACCATGCCCGATCGTGTGATTCTTGAACCCGAGTCGTGCAAACCTACGTGATTTCTTGGCATCAATTTGCCCGAGCGGGTACTCCAATTCCACCCGATCGGGCACTCCATCTTGGTCGTGTTTCTTGAGTGCATGAGTCGTGCAAAGCTACGGGGGTAATTGCAGCAATTAGCCCGATCGTGTACATTCCCAATGCCCGAGCGGGCGTGTCTTGAAATGTTGTTTCCGCCCCTTTCGCTCGGTGTTTGAGTGTTCACTTTCAGTCCATGGCCTTGCACAAATTGAACCTCGTCACTCAACTACGTTTTCGGGGTTAGATTGCCATAATCTCTCGTGTTTCTCCTCACGTCTTCGTTTCCTATGCAAAACACGAAATGTAGATAAAGTCTTCGAATAAACTCGATAAATGAATGAAATCTAAGTAATTACTCAAAACTATACCTAAGAATGATATAAAAACTACAACGGATTACGTGTTATCATGATGGTTTGGCACGAACCTCTTGCACATAATCGTCCTCATTTCCAGCCAAGTAGCCACTGGTTCTTCGCCATTTCTTCGTCGTGAAATCGTGAGTTGATCCCACCAACTCAACGCATAGTCGAGAACTCCGTGGCCGCCACCCTAACCTTTTTGGCCTCGGGGTATGTTTGGCAACCAAAAACTAGTTCCATCTTCTTTTCCCATTCTAGGTATGCTTCCGGGTCGTCCTTGCCGTGGAACGTGGGGATTTTTAATTTGAGACCAGCGAGGTCATCCCTCGGGTCGTCTCTCCGCTCCCTAGGCGCGCGTCTCCGCCATTGACTACTTTGGGACGAGGATGAGCTGCCTCGTTCGTAGTAGTTGCTGTCCTCCTCTAGCGGGTTCCTCTCACGTTGCTGGAATGCTGGAACGTTTCTTGGCAGTGGGGGATGTTCGACTTGAAACTCTTGACGAAATTCTTCCATCTTGTTGTTGATACTTTGCTCTAGGCGAGCCGCGAGAGCCTCAATGAGTCTCTCATTGACACGGCTTTGATCGCCTTCCATTTCACCCATGCTATCTTAGGTTTTTCCTTGCGTGAACCTACTCGTGAGCTCTTGCATACTTAACAAACGGAGCGGCCACAAGCGGAAAGAAAAACAAACACAAACCCTAGACAAAGAACAGGCACGGGTATAGTCGCACATGCACACGTTCGAATAAAGTTTCAACCGCACGGACTAGATACGTATGAATAAATTTTCAAACACACGTGCGTGGATGGTCGTAAGAATCCCGACAATGGCGTCTTTGAGCTTCGCGGCCTTGGCTCGGGTCAGGACCAGCGGGGATATGATCATAGCATCCTCTTCTAGAGCTCGGGCTCGGGTCACGGGACCGACGTATTTTGACCTTAAGCTCTTGACCTAGTCGCGTCTCGGGTCACGTTGGTGACGGTCACATCTCGGGTTGCGCTGTTGGCGTCTCGGGCCGCGCTTTGGGCGTCTCGGGCCGCGCTAACTTCTTCTTCTTCTGCGCTGCAGGTCACGTCCTCTTCTGCGTTGTTGGTCACGTATTCCGATTCCTCCGGGATCATATCATCAATAGACATCAAATGATCTAGAATGCTCACCTGCATTATCACTTCGGATACACTTCAGATTCTTTCCAGTTTGTTTCTCCACCAATGCTTGAAATTGCTTGAGAAACTCAGAACTTGATCTTTTGTCCTCATAGTATAAGCGCACAATTTCCTCGAATGATCATCGATAAGCATGAAAAATATGAGGCACCATCGAGATATTCTGTCTTCAACGGACCACACACATCAGAATGTACCAAATCAAGTATCTACAGTTTTTTTGACGGTTTAGTAGAATTGAAGGAAACTCTGTTTTGCTTCCGCGCAAAACAATGCTCACACTTCTTCAAGTGCAACCCATATATTCCATGAAAAACCTCCTTCTTCGACAATACAAACAATCCTTTCTCGCTTATGTGTCCGAGTCTCCTATGCCACAACTCAGTAGCGCTTTCACTCTCCAAGGCATTGATGACATCCTTAGAAAGCTTATCTTACATCAAATAGAGTGACGAAGACTACTCACCTCAATCTATAACCATAGATCCTTTAATAAGCTTCCACCACTGAATGTACTGCAAAACCCTTCATCATCAAGTCTTTCCGTAGATATCAAGTTTAAACGCACATCTGGAACGTGCTTAACTCCTTTAAGCACAAGTCTAGTACTAAGACTAGTCTCCAAGCAGATATCTCCAATGCCAACGACAAAGTCAAACCATCATTACCCATCTCGATGAAGACAAAGCTACTCGGAGTGTAAGTAGAAAAGAACTCACGTCTTGATGTAGCATGAATGGAAGCTCCACTATCAATGACCCAACTTGTCTCATGGCATGCGAGATTGATCATGTCATAACCAAGCATTATAAGAACTCTTATGCAATAGCAACCCGTTCCCCAGTTTCTCCATGTTTCTTTTTGTCATCTTTCTTCAATTTCCAACAATCCTTCTTGATGTGCCCTTTCTTACGGCAATAGTGTCATTCCACGGTAGATTTCTTTGATTTGCTCTTGCTCTTGTTCTTGCCTTTCGGATCTCGATCCACACTCCTCCCCCCCCCTCCCCCCGATTCAGTAACCAGAATATCTAAACTTGAGGAAGCACCTTGTGACTGTCTTTGTGTCACCTCATTCAAAATCCAGTTCTTGGTTAATTCCATCGAGATTGCACCATTTGGAGCTGATTTCGACAGAGACATCCTGAATGTATCGCATGAATCCGGAAGTGTACTAAGAATCCACAAACTTTGAATCTCATCTACAAAGGGAACCACCATGTCAAATAATTGATTCAACAGACCTTGAAACACGTTCAAGTGATCTGTTACTAGAGTCCATTCGACGTACTTCAAATCAACCAACTTCTTAATGAAGTACAACTTGCGATTCCAAGTGTTTCGAGTATACAACCGCTTTAGCTTCTTCCATAAAGATCGAGCATTTATCACATGATTCAAATATTATCATCCACCCAATGTCTAATCAATGCACATACTTTATGATGAAGAACCGTCCACTACTCATCGATTTTACCCTCGGGTTTCCCTTCAACACCCAACGGGAGCTGATAATCCTTCACTTGGAGTAAGTCTTCCATCTTACCCTTCTACATGTGATAGTTGAGAACATTCAACCTAGCCATACTACTATTATTTCCCTCCATCATTCAACACAAGTTCACAGGACAACCAATCGATGCACTGATACCACTTGTTGGGGTTAGATAGTACCGCGTCACATTCACTATGAACCGGAAAAACACAAACCCCTTGCTTGGGTTATCCTATTAGGATGATAATATCTAGTATGATAACGAAAATTGAATGACACAACCCATTTAACATGGAAAACCTCCCCGGTGTGAGTAGTAAAAACCATGGGTCCATAGTCCACCGAACAGTCCACTACAATAATTTATGGGTTACAATATCCACACAAATACCAATATAACAAGAGATACAACATCGAGATTTAAAGAATATTCTGTCAATATTCCAATCCAGAAACACCCGAGTGAACCCAAGCACCAAGCTATAACTTAGGCCGTAAGAAACCCAGTATCCTATGATTCTTGAAACCAATGTCTAATCCAACCTTCAAAATCAAAGGGCAAAGGGTGGAGAATACAAATACCAAAGTTCAGCTTAATAAAAAAGAACTTAGCGTGCAATTTTTCAATCAACCGGAACTGCACATCTAAAACCGCACCAGAGGACATCCACAATAATCAGCTTGTTAATCTAAAACCGACTGTTGGATTGATAATCTTACCAGACAGAATCAATATCTACAAGTGATGAAAAACTCCTCCAAATATAATGCTGATCGGACTAAGGGAAGTCGGTCGATCGTCACCTTTAGCACAAACACTCAAACTGTTTTCTTCTCCTCTCCTTCACTTTTTTTCTATCTCTTGTCTTGGATATTATTCTCTTGGTTATGTGTTCTTGCAAGCCAATATCAATGGTTATTTGTAAAAACTCATTTGCCTTCCATTTAATTACACCTACAAATTAAGCAAATGAAAAATGTGCACACCAACCAAGTAGTTATACTTATCAAATTGGCAAATAAAACATGTGCACAAATTCTTCACTTCTTCACACCCACATAAGGAGGAACACCAACTAAATCCAATATAACTTAGTTGTGGATCCGGTAAGTCTTAAATTAATATTAATTAGCTTATAACACAAGTAAGTGGAAGATGCTAGAGAGGATGCATACCTTCTGCATGTCTTTCCATGAAAATATTCCTACGCAAATTTTGCTACTTTATTATCTATGGGATTAATTTTGAGTTCCCATAGTCTTCATCTTTTGCTTGTTGATTGTGCAAACATAAAAACAATGGAAGTGAACTTTGTGATGTTCTTGGATGGCTATTTGTTGATGTGTATATTCTTGAATAGAAAATGAAAATGAGAAATGATTGTTTTAATTTTTTTGCTTGAATGAGTTACACCACCCATTATGCATATTTTATTTAAGTTCAAATCTTACAAAAAAGCATCATAATTCTCTAATAATAGGTACTATATTAGGATATATTTCCCTTTTATTTGACATCCCAAATGAAAATTGAGATTTTCCAAAAACACTTAGTAGCCGTTTGTTTTTATGTCTTATGCATGTTTTGTCTGTTTGGTGTGCTCCTTAGGTGTCTATCTTGCTGGAGAGAAATTGTGGGATTTGGTGAATTTGGACTTCACTTCTTTCATTTTCAGTCTTCATGTTTCCTGGGCCAGTTTTAGCAAACTGAGGCCCATCATATCTTTGTTGCATAACTGATCCACCATTTATCTCCCCTTCTCGACATTCTCTTAAATCTTCTCTTGATCTAGGGCATGTCTTGCTCCATGGCTGTCGGTGAGACTACCGTGCCGGAGCAAATCAACCCTTTCATTCTCCCTCTTGATGGGCTTCGGCTCAACCCCAAGTTTTCCCCTCTATTTTTTCAAATCGTCTCGTCCCTGGTGTTTTGGTCAGAATGTCTGCGAGTTGTTCTTCGAAAGGTACAAACCTCAACTCGATCTCTCTGGTTGCTTCTGCTTCCCGTACTACATGGTACTTAATATGAATGTATTTAGTTCACTTGTGTTGCACGAGATACTTCCCTATTGCTATGGCTTACATGTTGTCACAGTAGATAGGTATCCCTACATTCATATCAAATCCTAGCTTTCCAAATAGGTGTCTCAACCATACTGGATGATTCGTTGCAGCATATAGTGCTGTGTATTCGGCTTTTGCTATGGATTGTGAAATAGTTGCCTGTTTTGAGTCTCCCATGTAAACACTGCACTTCCAATAGTGAAGCAGAAACCAGTAGTGCTTCTAGATCGGTCACACTACCAGCTAGATCCGAGTATGAATATCCAACTAGTTACGCATGATTTGTGCATCTAAACCTTAATCCATATTTTAGAGTATGAATATCCAACTAGCTTGTATACCATGTATCCCTTGCTTAGGCTACTATAACCAACAAACATACTTTTCTCAGATATTTCATCTAAGTTTTTCCTCTTGTGTGCCAATATCAAAATGTGACTGATGCATCCAAATACCTTCAGTAGCTCATCAGAAGGTATTTGGATGCATCAGTCACATTTTGATATTGGCACACAAGAGGAAAAACTTAGATGAAATATCTGAGAAAAGTATGTTTGTTGGTTATAGTAGCCTAAGCAAGGGATACATGGTATACAAGCTAGTTGGATATTCATACTCTAAAATATGGATTAAGGTTTATATGCACAAATCATGCGTAACTAGTTGGATATTCATACTCGGATCTAGCTGGTAGTGTGACCGATCTAGAAGCATTACTGGTTTCTGCTTCACTATTGGAAGGGATACATGCCATTTTGAGATAATACGAAACAGTAAGTTCTAAGACAAAGAGTAGATTTGTAAGGTAAGCTACTGGAAAAAAAACTTCTGTCCAGAACTTGTTTGGTAACTGGTTTTCCTTTTACATGCTTCTTGCCATATCTAACAATGTTTATTCCTTCTTTCATCCTTTCCATTCTACTGAGGAGAAAATGCCAGGTTGAGTTCCCTTTTAATTCCTTTTTCTTTCAAAACCTTGTGAAATCCACTCAAGTACACTCTCCTCTCCTATCTGATCTCAACCCTTTTTTTCTTCTTTGTTTGAGTCTCCACTAGGTTTGTAAATCTCCTAAACATAGTAAGTGTATCAGATTTGAGCCTTAGGAAGTATACCCATAGCATGTGAGAGTAGTCATCTATGAGTGTCATAATATAGACACTGCCATCTAGGGATGGAGTCTACATATGGTGGCATCCCAATGCTAGCATGAGAGCTATTATTGTACGCAAACTCAACAAGCGGTAAATGATTCACCCAACTACCATGCCACTCCAATGCACATGCTCGTAATAGATCCTCAAGTGTCCTTATAGTTCTCTCCTATTGTCCGTCTGTCAGTGGATGATACACGATCCTCATACGAACTCTGGTTTATAACTCTTTTTGAAACATCTGCCAAAGACGTGAGGTGAATCTTTCATCTCAATCTAACACGATGCTTTAAAAACCCATGTAACTTCACCATTAATATAGATACCCGTTAGATGATTCACATCAAAAGTCTTCATTATCGTATTTAAATGAGCCAATTTAGTTAGTCGATCCATGATCACCCAAATAGCATCCTTGCCACTTTGATTTCTTGGAAGACCGCCACGAAATTGATGATAATATGGTCCCATTTCCTTTCAGGAATTCATAGACTTTGGAATTTCTCGCTTAGTATTTGTGCTCCGATTGGATTAATTGACATGTTGGACATTTCACTATCCATCGAGTGATGTCCTTTTTTATCTCTATCCATCGATAAAGTTGACAAATATCCCAATAAAATTTTTTAACTCATGTAGATTGGTGAGATTTGCTCAAAATCTAATATCTAATCCTTACATCCTTTGGCACTCGTACTCTTTACCACTAATAATTATCAGAATATATTCCATGACCTGGTACAGCTTGTACCTTGGGTCCAACTGATTATGTTGAATGTTCCATAACTCTTCATCAGATAGTTGTGTTACTTAAATTCTATTTGGTAGATCTACACGGTTTACTACTTCCAACTCCATACTCTTTGACTCAGTCTACATTGTCGTTTGTCTCAAAGCACTTAACTGATTAATCAAATAACTGAACTCTACCATAGCCATAACTCAACTCTCTTGCGGCTCCACGTACCTGCAATGATATTATGACCATAGTTGCGAGGTTTATGTGTTATTTTGTATCCGTTTTACTTTTTTCCGTGTTTTCATATTCTTATAGGTTTTATGCGTACTCGATTCATTTCGGAGTTAAGCAGCGTACACGGGACATCATTGGACAATTAAGGTCACAACAGATCGAACGGAACGAGAAGTGGATAAGTCATGGCCAAGAATGATCAAGTGCACAATCAAACAACCACTCTCACCTCGTGCACGGTCGAGCTGACATTGTAGCACGGTCGGGATCATCTTTGGTGAAGCAGCACGACCGGGCATCCGATCCAGCACGGTCGAGCATCCTTCTCCTTGGAGCAGCACGGTCGGGCTAATTGATGATCACGGTCGGGCTCCTTTGTTGCAATTCATCCCCGAGAGATGTGCACGACCCGGGCACGCATCATGCACGGTCGGGCACTCTCTTGGTGAGGGAGAACGGTCGGGCGTCTTATGGTGCACGGTCGGGCAACTCATACAAATTCATCCCCGTAGCTTATGCATGGGTCAGGCATTCCAAGAGCACGGTCGGGCATCCTACCAATGAAGGCAGCACGTTCGGGCATCAAGGGTAGCATGATCGGGCTTCATGACAAAACAACTTGTCTATAACTACGGAAGAAGCATGCCCGACCGGGCATGACATGAAGCACGCTCGGGCATGACTATGTAAAACAACCAACCGACGAATTAGGTGGAAATCAGTCGGCCAAGAGTTTCCAATTCAAATTACAAAGCGAGAAGGTCATAAAAGATTGAAAGAGAATGGATCAACCATTTAGAACACAATTCGCAGCCACCATCCATCGATAGAGTCCCCTTGAAGGGAGGCGTGCAAGAAGTTGGAGATTGATTCGGCATCATCGCTCGTTTGATATCTCTATGCTCTTTACTTTACTTTTTTGTTTATGATGTTAAGACTCATGAGCGAGTAGTAGATTTGTTCTAGGAGAAGGGATTAGCCTATGGATATCCCAGAATCGTCTTTGATTCGTTTATGAATGCATTTCCCCGTTTCGTATTTTCTACTCTTTGTCTTAGAACTTACTGTCTTGTGTTTACGAATGGACACGTATATGCATGTGTTAGGGATTACGAGAAGGACTGAAAGGTGAATTCTAATCCTAGAAAATCACGCTTAGAACAACCGAGAATAGGTCACAAAAATAGGGTAGTAACGGTTGAGGGTTGTATCGGGCGAATCATGAATCGTAATGGGGTTTAGTTGGGGTGTCAGCCACGAAAGTAGGGGATGACTCAATCTAGCCACGTTCCTATGCCTTGAGAGAGGGTAGATTCTACATTAGGATCGTCTGCCTTAGATATCTTGATAGGGAATGCACGATTAGATAGATCATAGATAGGTTTCGGAAGCTATGCGGTGAAACCGGTTTCGTAGGGCACTTGTCTCTTGTTTAGAACTTACATATCCACTTTATATTCATCATTTCATCATATTTGCATTACATCATCCTTATTCTTTCGCAGCAGGCTTTGGTTCTACTTTTGATTCTTAGATCGTGTTACATTAGTCCTCGTGGGATCGACACCTTAACTACTACACACATGTCGTGCACTTGGGGGTAGTCTTAGGTTAACATGTTAACTTGACATGCATAAATTTTGGCGCCGTTGTCGGGGACTATTTCTCAACACATTTACGAATTCAGATTTAGAATCATACTTGTTTTTGTTTTTCTTTTCTTTTTCGTTTCTTTCTACTAATTCTTTTTATTTGTCTTTCGTAGTTGCATGACCCGATCTCAAGGTAATTCGAATTTGCATCGAATCGACCCCGAGATTGAGAGAACAATAAATAAGCAAAAGAAAGGAAAGGGAGAAGAAAGGGTAGATGCGACCAATCCATGAACGATGAACAATCAAAACGATGTATTGGATTTTCACAGACAGCCGCAATTACCCATGGGTAATGTAGCTCAATTACAACAACAACATGCTCCTCCACCACACCGTCTCCGTGATTACATGGTGCCAAACATGAGCAATGTCAAAACTGCAATAAGGACGCCCACTGTTGCGAGGGAGCAATTCGAGATCAAGCCCGCGATGATCAACATGTTATACCAAAAACAGTTTATGAGCGACAATTACCAAGACCCTCAACAACGAGAAATCCTAGAGCTATCAAGCACATTCAAAATTCATGGAGTCTCGGAGGATGCTGTCGTGCTGCATCTCTTCCCCTTCTCCATTGGGGGACAAGTGAAGGCGCGACTACAATCTCTTCCCACTGGTTCTATCACTACATGGGACCAGCTTGCACGACATTCCTATCACGGTTCTTCCTCCAAGTAAGACGACTCAAATGCGAGGAGAAATCACTATGTTTAGAAGCCGAGCGGGAGAGACGTTATTGGAGGCATGAGGAAGATTCAAGGACCTTTTACAAATGTGTCCTCATTACAGTCTAGAGCAGTGGTACGCGAATCAAACGGATCATATGGGTTACCAATGCACAATGCAAGAAGGCATGGAGCAAGTGAGCTACGCCCAACAGCAAGGCAATATGCAATTCAGGAACACATACAATCCGAATTGGAGGAACCACCCGAATCTCTCTTATCGCACGAACCAACCGGTGAAATATTCGGGTTTTCAGCAAAGGCAGCAGCCATATCAGCAACCGCAGCCACTCTAGCAAGCTCCTCAACCCACTCAAGCTCCTTCGTCAAGTCTTGAGGTGGAGATGCTTGAGTTCATCAAGGAACAAAGGCAACAACAATCGACTCAAGCGAAATTCAACGAGGAAATGGGGACTACGATCAATGAGCTGAAAAATCAAATGGACTCATTGAGCACACATGTGAAGATGCTAGAAAACTCCATTGCACAGCAGGCTGCATCATCCTCTCAGAATCTCTGAATGCTACCCAGAAAGCCCGATCTTAACTCGAGAGACCACGTAACGCCATCACTTTGAACAGCGAGGATAGGATCGAGAATCCACCCTCCAAGGCACAAGAGAACGTTGCTGGACATTCGGCGAATAAAAGAGAGGGCAGAATTGCAATCATGGAAGGGTATGAGCCTGATTTAGAGAAGCCATATGTTGCTCCACCAGCATACGAACCTCCTGTACCATTTCCTGGATGCTTGGTGAGCAGCAAGAATAGAGAGAGCGTGACCAAATTCTTCCTTTACTTCTTGACATCAACATGCCATTCGTGGAAGCCCTCCAAAAGATGCCTAAGCGAGCAAATTACTTTAAAGAGGTTCTTTCCAAGGAGAAGCGCATCAAAGAGAGTGAGACAGTAGCACTCACCGAGGAATGCAACGCAATTCTCCAAAACAAGCTGCCACCGAAGTTGAAGGACCCCGGAATTCTCCATCCCATGCACCATAGGAGACATTGAAATCGATAAAGCTTTGTGCGATTTAGGATCAAGCATGAGCATAATGCCACATTCGGTTTATAAGCGGGTGAACTTCGGGAATATCAAGCCTACGAAGACGTGTCTATGGTTAGCTGTTCATTCAGTAAGATATCCGGTAGGAATTGTTGAAAACATTCCCACCAAGGTAGGTAGTATTTGCATTCCCACTTATTTTGTTTTACTCGATATCGAGAATGATGCAAACGTGCCTATATTTCATGGAAGACCATTCTTTGCTACTGCAGGTGCGAAGATAGATGTACAACAAGGGAAGCAATGAGAAAATTGAATTCCATTTGTCTAGTCCTAAGGAGTCATGCTATAGAGTTGAAGTGTTGGACAAGTTGGCGAATGACACGTTTCATCGAGTAAGTACATCCGATCCTTTTGAGAGAGGGTTAACGCAAGTTTACAATGCTGCAGGACTTACCAATGAAAAGGCCAAGGTCTACACGAAATTTGTGAGTGCAATTGAGGCACTACAAGACGCTCCACATGAGAAGACGCCGCACAAAACGCTGACTGATTTTGCGGTAAAAAAGGCGTCTAAGCTTCAATTTGAACCTCTTCCTTCCTCTATTCTGCATGAGATGCAAAAGCCACCAATTCGTCTTAAGAAGCGTAGGAGAGTGAGCCCTTCAACATGTATGCGCTGGATACCTAAGGAGGACAGCCACGAAACGTCCATCAACGATAAAAGAAGGCTGCATCAATGTTTGGCAGAGAAAGGAGCATCAAAGGCAATGCACAATGAGAAAGGCAACCAAGCTGAAAGATGGCACGATACAATACCTCATGACTTTCGGCCAGGTGATATTGATCTACTTTGTGATTCTCGTTTTAATTCTTTCACGGGCAGATTACATTCCCATTGGGATGGTCCTTTCAGGTTCGAGAGCTGTTCACACATGGTGCAGTAGAACTATGGAGCGAGTCAAGCGGGACATTCAAGGCAAATGGGCAGTGTTTAAAGCTATATCAAGCCGCTCAATGGAACGAAAGCGGAAACTCCAGCTCCCTATTCGATCCACCCATCACGCACACATGAAGCATGGAGACGTCAAGCTCAACGACGTTAAACAAGTGCTTTTTGGGAGGCAACCCGACATTTTGTTTTACTTTTGTTTCATATTTGGACTTGGTATATTTGAAAAACATATAAAAAAACAAAAACATAAAAAGAAGAACACCTTCAACCGTGACTTCACCTTCCTATCCTCCATCGGAGCTACACGCTGAGGACGTCGTTCAATTCAAGTGTTGGGGGAGTAGCTCACATTTTTCAGGTTATCTCGTTTTATTTTCATTTTTTGTAGTTCTTAGATTAGTTTAGTTTTTTTTTTAGTTAGAGTCATCTCAGGCACTTGCCCGGTGCCATGTTTTGAGATGAACCTTAAACCTAGGATGCTTAAGAAGTAGGCTTTTTCCGTGATATCTTGCATCTTAGAACTTATTAGATGGTTGAGGAATGAGTGGGTTGTAAGTCTTTGGGAATCCTAGTGTTACTTATGGGAAGTTTAGATGAGTTTGCTAAGTTAGTTTCTTGTTCATTCTCTCTATCCAAATGTTTATACTTCATATTGATGTTGCTTTATTTCTTTTTCACGAGGATGATTGATCGCATAAGGTGAGCTTGTTTTTCAGAAAATAAGAGCGCACACTAACACTCTGCTATCGATAGAAATAATGCCTCAAAGCATGATCGAAAATCGATATGAGTGCATCGACCTTGATACATTTTCGATGGTTCGGGTCTAAGTGGTGGGTTCGCGATCATCTTTCTACGTCCTAAGAGCAAGGCACATAAAAACGCCATCTACTCTACGGCATTATTCAACGAGTTGCAAGAGTATACCGTCATTGGTAGCTTGGGTCTAAGTAGAAGTTGAATCCCTTCAAATCCGATGTCCTAGAAACCTAGTCTGTTGACAAAATCAGAATAAAGAAAAAAAAATGGAATGAAAGCATAAAGAAGCCCGAGAGTAAAACAAGTATCCTCTTTGATTGTGTGATTAGCATTTATTTGAAGTCCCGTTTGGTAGAGAGAGTTGCGGTTTCTCACTTAGCTCTTCTTTGATTTACTTTCTTATACGTAGCCATGGTGAACCTTAGATGAAGACTGAAAGTTATTAGACCAAAATTTGCTCTAACTTGTTTGGTTGATCGATTAGGTTTCCTTTAGCGGTATTTCTAGGGGAAAGGTGAATTCTCACATTTTATATCTCCCACGTGTTCCACGTTTACGTTTTCTTAGGGACAAACAATCATTCAAGTCTGGGGGATTTTGATCATCTCGTTTTCGTACACGATTCTTACATGATTTCAGAGATGTTCATGACCACAGTTGCGAGGTTTATGTGTGATTTTGTATAAGTTTTACTTGTTTCCGTGTTTCCATCTTCTTGTAGGTTTTAATGCATATTCGATTCATTTTGGAGTTAAGAAGCGTACACGGGACATCATTGGACAATTAAGGTCACAACAGATCGAACGGAACGAGAAGTGGACAAGTCATGGCCAAGAAAAGATCAAGTGCATGACCAAACAACCACTTTCACCTTGTGCACAGTCGAGCTAACATTGTAGCACGGTCGTTCTCCTCTTTGGTGAAGCAGCACGACCGGGCATCCAATCCAGCACGGTCGAGCATCCTTCTCCTTGGAGCATCACTGTCGGGCTAAGTGAAGAACACGGTCGGGCTACTTTGTTGCAATTCATCCCCGAGAGATGTGCACGACCCGGACACACATAATGCACAGTCAGGCACTCTCTTGGTGAGGGAGCACGGTCGGGCGTCTTATGGTGCACGGTCGGAAAACTCATACAAATTCATCCTCGTAGCTTGTGCACGGGTTGGACGTTCCAAGAGCATGGTCGGGCATCCTACCAATGAAGGCAGCACGGTTAAGCATCAAGGGTAGCACGACGGGCTTCATGGCAAAACAACTTGTCTATAACTACGGAAGAAGCATGCCCGACCGAGCATGAGATGAAGCACGCTCGGGCATGACTATGTAAAAAAACCAACCAACGAATTAGGTGGAAATTAGTCGACCAAGAGTTTCCAATTCAAATTACAAAGCGAGAAAGACAAAAAACATTGAAAGAGAATTGATCCACCATCCAGAACACAATTCACAGCCACCATTCATCGATAGAGTCCCCTTGACGGGAGGCACACAAGGAGTTGGAGATTGATTCAGCATCATCGCTCGTTTGATATCTCTATTCTCTTTACTCTACTGTTTTGTTTGTGATGTTTAGACCCATGAGCGAGTAGTAGATTTGTTCTAGGAGAAGGGATTAGCCCATGGCTATCTCGGAACAATCTTTGATTCTTTTATGAATGCATTTCCCCATTTCGTATTATCTATTCTTTGTCGGAGAACTTACTGTCCTGTGTTTACAAATGGCCACACATATGCATGTGTTAGGGATTAGGAGAAGGACTGAAAGGTGAATTCTAATCCTAGAAAATCAGGCTTAGAACAACCGAGACTAGGTCACGAAAGTAGGGTCGTAACGATTGAGGGTTGTATCGGGCGAATCATGAATCGTAATGGGGTTTAGTTGGGGTATCAGCCAAGAAAGTAGGGGATGACTCAATGTAGCCACGTTTAGGTTCTACATTAGGATCGTCAACCTTAGATATCTTGATAGGGAATGCACGATTAGATAGATCAGAGATAGGTTTCGGAAGCTATACGGTGAAACCGGTTTTGCTAGGGCGTTTGTCTTTTTGTTTAGAACTCACATATCCACTGCATATTCATCAATTCATCATATTTGCATTACATCATCCTTATTCGTTCACAGCAAGCTTTGGTTCTACTTTTGATTCTTGGATCATGGTACATTAGTCCTCGTGGGATCGACACCTTAACTACTACACATGTGTCGTGTACTTGCGGGTAGTCTTAGGTTAACTTGTTAACTTGACACGCATCAAGTTTTTGGTGCCGTTGCCGGGGATTAATTGTCAACACGTTTAGGAATTCAAATTTGGAATCATACTTGTTTTTGTTTTTCTTTTCTTTTCATTTCTTTCTACTAATTCTTTTTACTTGTCTTTCATAGGTGCATGACCCGATCTCAAGGTAATTCAAATTTGCATTGAATCGGCCCCGAGATTGAGAGAACAATAAATAAGCGAAAGAAGGGCAAGGGAGAAGAAAGGGCAGATACAACCAATCCACGAATGATGAACAATCAAAATGATGTATTCGATGGTCGCGGACAGCCGCAATTACCCATGGCTAATGTGACGCAATTACAACAACTATAGGCTCCTCCACCACGTCGTCTGTGTGATTACCTGGTGCCGAACATGAGCGATGTCCAAACTGCAATAAGGACGCCCGCTGTTGCGAGGGAGCGACTTGAGATCAAGCCTGTGATGATCAACATGTTATACCAAAAAAAGTTTATGGGCGGCAATCACTAAGACCCTCATCAACATCTACGAGACTTCCTAGAGCTATTAAGTACATTCAAAAGAGAAGAGGCAAAGCAAGAGAAATCCCAGGACGTCGGAGAGCACACGGAGACATCATTAAGCTTACTCTATCTCTATCCTTTTATTTCATTCATGTTGTCATTCGAACTCATGTTTGAGTAGTAGGATTGTTCTAGGAGAAGGGAGTAACCCTAGGCTATCCCGGAACCTTTGCATTGATTTCTATATACGATTGCAATTTCTATCCCGGTTTGATCCTTTGTCTATGTGCTTAAGCATCAATTTATTAGTTGTCATTAGTTTAGATTAATCTCATCACCCTTATTCGCTTTGCAAGCATCGATTTGATTGTTTCAGTTGTGTCGTGGTGTTGGTCCCTGATAACATGTAAAGTGTATCAGTTTTAGGCTAGGTATTAGTACCATTTTCGCAAAGATTTGATAGCACAAGTTACATTTTCGTTACGATTATTCTTTATATACGCCCATTTTGTTGGTTTTCAGGTTTTAAGGCGACAAGGCCTAAACGAGCATAAAAAGGCGAATTCCTGAATCAAACCACTCAAATTGAAGATACAATTTACTCAGAGCCAAAATCAAGCCTCAGAACTCAAAGGAACACCCGAGCATCGAGCGGAAAAGAGAAAAATCATGAATTGAAGAGTGTCCGCTCGGGCACTGAGGTCTACCCACTCGGGCAACACCTACGGGGTTAATTACAACCATCTGCACGACCCGGGCACGAAGACTACATGATCGGGTGACCATACCCGATCGGGCGCAACATGGTACCCGATCGGGCATTAATTAGTCCTGAAAATTCCCGAGAGTTTACATGACTCGGGCTGTTCAACCATGCGATCGGGAAGCAATGCCTGATCGGGCAAGACGAACCACACGATCGGGCGTGCCTCTGCACGACCGGGTAAAACGTGTACCCGAGCGGGCCGCCTTTCTCGCAACAACCTTGAATTAGAGTTTGAACGAGCAAATTAAAAGAATAGAACAGATCCAGACGCAAGGGGGCGATGCCTAGGGCAAGGAAAGGCTTGGAAATCATCAGGAAAGGCTCGAGAGACGATGGAGAAGGAGAAAAGCATCAATCCGTATTATTTCCTTTGTTAGCAAACTCCATGAGTGAGTAGATTCCCAACTATGGGTTAGGGATATCGGTTGTAACGGATGTACAAATTTATGCGTTAATGCTTAGATCTATCGTATTGTTTTGATATTCGGTCCTCTGATCAACATGGTAACGCTTATACTAGTGTTGCCCGCTCAGTAACATAGGAATTCATATTTTGCTGGAAGGTTAAAGTATGAATCCGAAACTGTTGAATTGTAGGTTAAGTTCGATTAATGAGAATCTGACCGGTTGATGCGTATCAGAGTTAAATATAAATAACCTAATCTACCCGCAAGTGCACGGCACGTGTGTAGTATTTTAGGTGTCGATCCCACAGAGACTACGCAACACTACCTGAAATCGAACTACAAATCAAACTCGCTAACGAAAGAATGGTGATGAGGAAAGAAATACGAAATGTAAATAAACTACTTGGGTTCTAACGATAAGACAAACGTCCTAGGAATCCGGTTTCACCACAAGACTACCGAAACCAACGATCAACCTATCTATCATGCAATTCCTGTTAAAGCTATCTAAGGCGGACGATCCTAACATGATATCTATCCTCTCTCAAGGCATAGACACGTGATCTAGACAAACTGCCCCCTACTTTCGTGGCTGACACCTTGAACTAAACCCATAAACTCTGTGATTCGCCCGTTCACCCTGAACCGTTGCTATCCTACTTTCGTGGCCTAACCTCGGATGTTCTAAACCTGATTTTCTAGGATTTGAATTCTCCTTTCGGTCCTTCTCCTAACCCCTAACACATGCATCTACGTGATCAGCGCAAACACAAGTAAATTAAAGCACTCAGATAGAGAATAGATAAACTAAAACGGGAAGATGCATTCAAAATAGATCAAAAGCGTTAGCCAAGGGCTAATCCCTTCCCCTAGAACAAACAAACTACTCGCTCATGCGTCTGTAAAGAATCATAAACATAGTAGAAAGTCTAAGGAACATAAAAACCAAACAAAACCGAAGTGGTGGTGCTTAATCTCCAATGCTCCTCGCTTATCTCCTCGCAAGAATCTGCTCTATCTTCTCCTCAATTGTTCTCCAATGTAAGCTTGCTTTAATGACGCCTTTTTGCCTCCTTTTAAGCCTCCTAAGTCGGTCCAATTGTTGCCTAAATTTCCCCACGCGTTCCCTTATGTTTTAAGTTAATTTAACTTAATTTTTGAGCAGTTACGGGCCGCGACCCGCTCGGGCAATGAGTGTGCCCGCTCGGGCGCGGCTAGGGCAAGTCGTGCAGATTGTGTTGCTGGAATGATGCCCGCTCGGGCATGGTGTGTGTGCCCGCTCGGCCACTAGGCATCTGGTCGGGCAAGACATGCCCGAGTCGTGCAAAAGTGTCCACACAATTGGCCGTAGGTTTTGCCCGATCGTGCAAAGGTTGTGCCCGACCGGGTGAGGCTTTTCCATGCTCAATCTCGTCCCGTGATGGTCCCCGAAGTTGCTCCTTAGCTCCGTGCATGTCCTTTTAGCTCCAAAATGATCCAAATACGCGTAAAGACCTGTAAGAACATGA
>CM071870.1:27061400-27094529 GCA_036759665.1 Gynandropsis gynandra | reverse complement strand
GTGCTGGAATGGTGCCCGATCGGGCATGGCATGTGTGCCCGCTCGGGCACAAGGAAAAATGGTCCTAAATGCTTGCCCGAGTCGTGCTAAATGGTCCACACAATTGGCCGTAGGTTTTGCCCGATCGTGCAAGGGTTGTGCCCGACCGGGTGGAGGCTTTTCTTGCTCAATCTCGTCCCTTTTGTCCCGTGATGATCCTCGAAGTTGCTCCTTAGCTCCGTGCATGTCCTTTTAGCTCCAAAATGATCCAAATACGCGTAAAGACCTGTAACATCATGAAAAGCACGAAAGCAAGTAAAACGGATACGGAATCATACGTAAAACATCACATATGTATCAAAAACGTCTCCTAAATCGTGCAAGAAATACGTATGAAAACGAGATGATCACCGGTCGGTTAATCGACTTAGGAATTAGGATTGCGCTCGTAACGCTGCCATAGTACGGGTTAATCGCTGCTGGAAGGTAGGGTTGCACATACGTATGGTTAGGAGGTTTAGGCTCGGCAGAATCACTCCTCACCTTAGAGCTTGAATTTCCCGTTATCAAGATAGTTCGATAGGTTTATGATCTTTAGTTGTTACATCCATACGATTCCCGGTATCCCGACACCCGTAGTGTTTTTCATCGTCAAAGTCTTCAACATCCTTCTATCGTTGCCACTACTTAGTTTAGTTCTTTAGATATTTCGTACCACGCCATCATCTACTTCTCACCGTCTTAGTTTAGTTATATTCTTAGGATTGACTGCATTAGTCCCTACAGTTCGACCCTGGTACTACACGAACCGTATACTTGCGGTGAAGTGGTCTAGGAAATTTAGCTTGAATTTCACCACATCAAGTTTTTGGCGCCGTTGCCGAGGACTAATTACGGCCTAGACTAGGAATTAGCTAGATTAAGATCTAGTCCTTTCCGGAGTCTTCTTTTGTTTTTCATATTTTTGTTTTTGCTTTTGTTTTCTTATGGAGTCAAAAATTTCTTTACCATGCGGAGCTTAATCGAGTTTGGTGTCCTTTATCTTGCGAGGTAACATGGACAACTTCAGCTCTTCGAGTGCCGACATAGCTGAATTGAGATATCAACTTTTCGAGATTCGTCGTATGCTCTCTGATTTATACTATCCGCAATACTCAGAGCAATCATGGGAACAAAACGCTTGGGGTATGAAGAAGAGATCTACGACAGTTACAGTCGGCCTTACGAGAATACGTACAATCATGGATGGAGCGATCACGCCTACTTCCCATACAGGAACACCGAGGGTACGCTGAACGCACATCAATCGTTTGGGAACTTTCAGCCATGGACGGAGCCCCAAACCCAAAGCTATCAGTCATATGTGCCTCAGCCATACCCAACCCAATCCGTAGCAGCCCCCAAATTTTCCGCCACGTACACGCGCCTCGTTGAATTGTTGGAGAATCGAAACAACTTGTTTATGGGAGTGGAAGCGGAACAAGAAAGCGCTAATGAGCAGATAGGCAGCTTATATAGACAATTGGACACGCAAGCTTCAGAACTTGGCATTGCAACCACAAGAGGTTCCATCGGAAAGTTCTGAAATAAATCCTCGTGAACATGTTAGCGAAATCTACCTAAGGGATTGTGAGACGGTAGATCAGCCAAGTCCCTCGTTGATTGAAAAAGAAGATGAATCTAACACGGCAGTGGATGAGGCTACGAATATGGATGAGCACATGAAGAAACCCGAGGTAGAAGTGGAATTAACCTTAGTGGACACAATTGAGCAATCATGCACTATCGATTTCGTGTTCCCCGAAGGCATTTTTGAAGATTTAGCCGAGGAAGGTTGTGAGAAATTTCAGATAAGGATTCCTTAGATATGAATCGCATAGCAGTTGGGAAGGAAATTACAAAGCACTAAATGAGCTGCTTAACAATGAAAAGAAGGAATCCCCCGACAGAGACTTCCACACAACCCGAGCTAAATGCGGTGCAAGTCGACACATAAATGACCCCGAGATCCCGAGAAGCTACACAAAACGCCCAGCTCACAATTGGGACATCGATAAAGCACCCAAGATAAAGATGAAGCCTTCACCCCAAAGGCTCACTCACAAAACATCTCTGGAGACGCTGATGGCAACAAGAGACAAACGCCTAACCGGTTACATGTAGTACTCAACCGGACTTAAGAACAGCTCAACCAGAAGTTTTGGACAGCACGATCTAGCACCCAACTTAGAGAGCATCATGACCAATCTTAGGGACGACAATATCGATCGTGTAAGAGATTCATCTGATTCGCGTGCCGCACCTTATCGAGTACATATTGCACGCGAAACGCTACGTACACGACGACGTCGAGGATGTCCACCTGATGAGTAGCACGCTTTGGTCAGGCTCGCGTCCTTAAACAAGCGCTTCTCGGGAGGCAACCCGAGCCCCACATCCTTTTTTCGTCGTTTTCATTTTATTTCTCTATTTTTTTATCTCTTTTTAAGACTTGGACATTTTTTTTAGGATTTAGGAATTTTGTGGTCTTATCGAATTTTTATGCTGCATGGTTTTACTCGTATAGAATTTTTCTGTTTTGCCGCACTGCCCGGTTGGGCAGACATCTCCACCCGAGCGGGTAGATCAAAACGAAAGACGCCTGATCGGGCGACTTAGAGGACCCGAGCGGGAAATGTCAAATTCAAGAGAACCTGATTGGGCAGCATTAGAGGACCCGATCGAGCATCGTAAATCTTCTGCACAGGTAAGTTTTATTTCGAGTAACCCGAGCGGCCATTCTCACTTCAGAAATCATTACCCGAGCGTGCTCCCACAAATTGCAAAGCTTCACACCGCAACTCATCCGCCAGAGTCGCTCGTACGCCGCCGCCATTCCATCGTCGCCGGTTAACCAACTCTGGGTTACTCGAAACACCTTCCCCCTCCTCCCTAAAAAAACCCCGAAAAATCCTTCAATTTCTCTCAAATTCCAGGTATATTTATGCAATATGTTGTGATTTTGGACTGCTATGGAGTAGATCTAGGCCTGGTGAGAGAAGATTTAGGTTGATATCGCATATTGAAACACGAACGCGAACTACAGGTCGCGATTTCACGATTCAACCCGATCGGGCTAGGTTTTGGACCCGATCGGGCATCTTGATTTTGAACCCGATCAGGCAGTAGCTTTACCTGAGTCGGGCGATACCTACGGGGGTAATTTGATGAAATTGAGCCCGAGCGGGCTACCTCTTCTACCCGATCGGGTATCCTGCAAAATCGTGCCTATCTCTTATTTTTCTTATTTGATTGTTTTGCAGATGGCCCCGAAGATCTTCCAAAGCTCAAAGAAACGTCAATCTGATGCCTACGATCCAGAACACGAATGGCCAGCAAAGTCGGATGCCATCACGGAACTAACGCCTTACATGCCGATCACTACATCCCACCAGCAATACAACTACCGAACGACAACCTTCTTATCCGCTCAGAAATCGAGATTCACCAAGCTACAGCCGCAGATATTCCCATCCCGCTTCCTATCCTCGAAAGCCATGAGTGCCCTTCACATCAAGGAGCACATAGCCACCATCTTCAACACCTTGGGATGGATGGGATTGCGGGACACTCAGGAGTACACATACCGCAACCTCACAGCGGAATTCTTCGCATCCTACACTGCATTCTTCCCTGAGTCCGGAGATCGGGAGAAAGCATTCATGGAGTTTCATCTGCTGGGACAGAACTACCGGCTCAGTGCGCGACAGTTCGCGATCATACTTGACGCTCCGCATTGCAACTTCACGAAGATGCTTGAGCACAACCGGAGCCGTCAAGCGCAATTCTGGACCCAGATAGCGTACGGTGATTACTCGACGAGGTCCAAAGCCAGTCACATACGCCACCCCACCCTAAGGTATTTTCATTATTTCCTAGTCTCATCTATACTAGGAAAAGTAGCACAAGGCGGAGTCAACCACACAGAGTTGGCGTACCTTAGGCGGGTGGTACAGTCAGGCTTTGCCGTAGACGAGTGGGACATTCTAGATGTCGACTTGGCATCGCTAGTCATGCGGCATTTCTACGACATCGCCACCGAGAAATGTAGCACGGACACGAAGACCGTGTGCGCTGGGATTGTCACGATGATAGCACGTAGAGTCGGGATCAACCTTGGCATCCTGAAAAGGACAAGATCAATGAGGAGCCCGAGCTGAACCTTCAGAACTTGCGCAACCGAAGGGCGATAACGATCGAGAGGTATAGAGTCATCTGGAGCTACAAGGACGAGCACGGTCGAAACTTGGAAGTCGACCTATCTGCCAGGTATAGACGAGGAGGGCTCTCGATTCAGGATTGATCCAGCCGATGCACTAGGACCATCTATGTCTAGACAGCGCAACCGACGTTCTCAGGTATGTTGCGGAGGAGACTAGATATCAGTCTTACATGACAGAGCAGAGGTACGATCTCGAGGTGGCGAGGCACGACATTGAGGCTGCAAGATATGCGGAGCAGCAGCAGTTTCAGGAGCAGTCGATACAACACACGTACTACCTCACGGAGTCCGTTCACAGATTCCAGCAGCTCAGCATGCAGCACTATCAGGAGCCGTATGTGCCGATCCTGCAAGATTACCACACTGGCGCCATTCCGCACCGCCCACACATCCCGTACGAGCTGCAGTCCTTCTACTTCCCACCTGGGGAAGGGGCACACGTGGAGACAGCAGACCCTCCGGCCACCCGCGGTCTTAGAGATATTTTGCAAGAAGCACAAGTAGAAAGAAATGAAGAAGTAATTTATGAAACATCAACGACCAATCCACATGTGGAAATGGTGTCAGATGCTTTTCTTGGAGTTATTCATGAACAAACGCGTGAAGAAGTGTCGAACATCGATGCACACAGATTCTTCAACCTATTGGATTCGGTGAAACAACCTATATATAAAGGTTATCGTGAAGGTCAGTCCCGCTTATCTTTATCTTCAAGATTGATGAGTATAAAAACATACTACAATGTTGTTGAAAATTGCATGGATTCATTTTGCAAAACCATGCGTGAATATTTATCGGAAAATAATCAAGCTCCCGAGACATACTACGAAACAAAGAATATGTAAAGATTTGGAAATGCCACATGAGAAAATTAATGTTTGTAGAAACAGTTGCATGTTGTTTTGGAGAAATGATAAAGACTTGTTAGAATGCAAGTTTTGTGGGGCAAACAGATTTCAACAAAAAAACCATCTTCACGTAAATATGTACCATACAAGAAAATATTCTATATGTCTGTAACAAACATGTTGAGAAGGTTATTTAAATCGAAAAACCGTTGCGGCAATGAGATGGCACACAGAACACTCGATGGACGAAGGTATAATGCAACATCCATCGGCTGGTAAGGCTTGGAAAGATTTCAATGAAATATTTCTCGAGTTCGCGTATCCCTCATAGATCTCGAACACCGGGACTGTGTTCCGTTCAGGTCTGCGGGGTACTCTTCGTTTTGAGTGACCGTTTTGAGTGATACGATTTATTTTTATGAGCGACATATTAGCGATTAGGATTAGGGTTAGGATTAGGAATAATTGATGGATACCTAGTACGAATTTTTCAGCTTTAGCAATTTTTGGGACATTGTCGAATCGTGAACAATAGTCTAAGTTTGCTTAGAAGTCTTTTGGATACCGATTAGTCGAGTAGTTGTGTTTGAAGCATTGATCTATAGTTGAATTCACCCCTTAGATTTCAGTACCAAGTAGCCATATCTCCGTGTTTACCGTCTAGCCTTTGCTTGTTGATATATCTTTACGTTCATAGTCATTAGATTCCACACGCTTATACTCCGCTATCATCTAGGATATGTTTCTGACTATTCCGAGTTAGGATTGACATGAGTACATCGAGATCGATGGTTCGGGTCTAAGTGGTGGGTTGAGGCGCTGTTCTACGTCCTAAGGGTTAGAGTGATGCGTAATCTAAAAAATAATAATCCGAAAAAAATAATCTTCAATAACGCACCTCTTCACTCCGCTAAGGTCACACGACTTTATGAGTGTGCCATAGGCAGCTTGGGTCTAAGTAGAAAGCCATCCCTCTTCGACTTTGACGTCCTAGGAACAAAGCGTAAATCTAAGTATCGAAAAAAAAGAAATAATAAGAATGAGAAAAAATGAGTTTAATGTTATCAAAAGCTTAGGGGAATTGGTATGGAGATTGCTTGGATGTTGTCTAGGGTTGTGAAATAGACTTAGATTATTGGTAGGATTGCATGGCTCGGAACTTTCGGTAAATATAAGGCTATACTCGGTACGCTTAGACTTTCGTTCATTTGATGCGCTGATTTGCGGAATGACTAACCCTTTGAATTTTTCGTGCTAGTATCCATCGTTATTAGATTCTTCCTACACTTGACTTTAGTTTTGTTTGAGGACAAACAAAGGTTCAGGTCCAGGGGAGTTTGATAACACGTAAAGTGTATCAGTTTTAGGCTAGGTATTAGTATCATTTTCACATAGATTTGATAGCACGAGTTACATTTTCGTTACGATTATTCTTTATATACGCCTATTTTGTTGGTTTTCAGGTTTTAAGGCGACAAGGCCTAAACGAGCATAAAAAGGCGAATTCCTGAATCAAACCACCTAAATTGAAGATACAATTCACTCAGAGCAAAAATCAAGCCGCGGAACTCAAAGGAACACCAGAGCATCGAGCGGAAAAGAGCAAAATCATGAATTGAAGAGTGCCAGCTCGGGCACTGAGGTCTACCCGCTCGGGAAAACCTACGGGTTTAATTACAACCATCTGCACGACCCGAGCATGAAGACTACATGATCGGGTGACCATACCCGATAGGGAGCAACATGGTACCCAGTCGGGCGTTAATTAGTCCTGAAAATCCCCGAAAGTTTACACGACTCCGGCTGTTCAACAACGTGATGGGGAAGCAATGCCCGATCGGGCAAGACGAACCACACGATCGGGCGCGCCTCTGCACGACCGGGTAAAACGTGTACCCGAGCGGGCCGCCATTCTCGCAACAACCTTAAATTAGAGTTTGAATGAGCGAATTAAAAGAACAGAAAAGTTCCAGATGTAAGGGGGCGACGCCTAGGGCAAGGAAAGGCTTGGAAATCATCAGGAAAGGCTCTAGAGACGCTGGAGAAGGAGACAAGCATCAATCCGTACATCGGTAACACAATAGGGAAGATCGAGGCATCGAGTTTCCTAGGGTTTATCATGTTTAGGGCTATGTCATCTTCTTTTTTAGCAAACTCCATGAGTGAGTAGATTCCCAACTATGGGTTAGGGATATCGGTTTTGTAACGAATGTACAAATTTATGCATTAATGCTTAGATCTATCGTATTGTTTTGATATTCGGTCCTATGATCAACATCGTAACGCTTATACTAGTGTTGCCCACTCAGTAACATAGGAATTCATATTTTTCTGGAAGGTTAAAGTATGAATCCAAAACCGTTGAATTGTAGGTTAAGTTTGATTAATGAGAATCTGACCGGTCGGTTAATTGACTTAGGAATTAGGATTGCGCTCGTAACGCTGCCATAGTACGGGTTAATCGCTGCTGGAAGGTAGGGTTGCACGTACGTATGGTTAGGAGGTTTAGGCTCGGCAGAATCACTCCCCACCTTAGAGCATGAATTTCCCGTTATCAAGATAGTTCGATAGGTTTATGATCTTTAGTTGTTACATCTATACGATTCCCGGTATCCCGACACCCGTAGTGTTCGTCATCGTCAAGTCTTCCACATCCTTCTATCGTTGCCACTATTTAGTTTAGTTCTTTAGATATTTCATACCATGTCATCATCTACTTCTCACCGTCTTAGTTTAGTTATATTCTTAGGATTGACTGCATTAGTCCCTAGAGTTCGACCCTGGTAGTACACGAACCGTATACTTGCGGTGAAGTGGTCTAGGAAATATTTAGCTTGAATTTCACCACATCAGTCCCTATGGGATCGATACCTAGATTCTATGCTACACACGTCCCGTGCACTTGCGGAGTATGTTTAGGTTTATTTAACTTGATCATGCATCATGTTTTTGGCGCCGTTCTTGGGGAGTTGACAACACGCTAGGCTTAGACATAGGATCACGCTTGTATTTCTTTATTTTATTTTTCTTTTTTACACACTAATGTCCACAACTTTGTTTTTGCAGCCGCATGCTTAGATCTCAAGGACCTATAAGTCTACTTGAAATTGATCCAGAAATCGAAAAAACTTATGGGAAGCTCAAGAAGGAAAAGGCTAAGAAACCAACATAAAGAGAAGCAATGGAAGAAGGACACACTAAAGACAACACCATGAATGGAAGGCAAGTCGGATTAATCGCGATGGGCGAACGTCAAAGTCTGTTGGGACCACAAGTTGCACGTCTACTGAAGGACTATGGGATTCCCAATCTCAACAACGTCAATTCGAAGACCTGTTGTAGGTCGAGAAAGTTCTAAGATCAAGACAGTCATGATTTCAATGGTGAAACATAATCAATTCATGGGCTTAACACACGAGGATCCACATCAATGGTGTGCCTCTCGACGCGATACTTCTTCGTATGTTCCCTTTCTCACTTGGAGGCCGTGCAAAATCGTGGTTGCAGTCCTTGCCTCCCGGTTCCATCACCACTTGTGACCAACTCTGCACTGTAGTCCTTGCGAGATTCTTCCCTCCAAGCAAGACGATTCAGTTTANGTGACCAACTCTGCACTGTAGTCCTTGCGAGATTCTTCCCTCCAAGCAAGACGATTCAGTTTAGAGGGGAGATTACTGCCTTCCAATACAGAGAAGGAGAATCACAATTCGAGGCATGGGACATTTTCAAGGAGTTGCTACGCTTGTGCCCTCACCATGGGCTTGAGCAATTGTTCGTCCTGCAAATGTTCTACAACAAAGTCAGGAATGAGCACAAGACGACGCTGGACATGTCTGCTGGAGGATCATTTATGGATAAGAGCGTCAATGAAGCATTCGAGCTCATAGATAGCCTCACTATGAGCCACACTATGTGGTCCATCCCACGGTTGCTACCGAAGAGAACCGGGGGTCTTTACGAGGTTAACAATAGATCCGTTTCAAATGCTAATGCTTTATTTTGCTCTAACTATGGTGATATAGAGCAAATGGCATACTAGTGCACGATTCAACAAGACGAACATGAGCAAGTGAATTACCTCCACTAATAATTGAACAACCTATATTCGAACACATACAACCCTCGTTCGAGAAATCATCCGAATTTTTCATACAGGAATACACAACCTATTAGGCAGCAACCGGGTTTCCAACAGCAACAGAGAGCTCCACAACAAGCACCCGATAAGAATCCTTCGTCTAACATGGAGACATTGCTCATGGAGTTCATGAAGGAGCAAAGGCAGTTCTAAAGAAACCAGCTCAAGATAAATAAAGACGTTGGGAAAGCCTTGCAAGATTTAAAGACACAAAGTCCATTGCTACACACCAAAAGATGTTGGAGAATAGTGTTGCCAAGCTAGCCACCTTGTCCTCCAGAGAACCAGGACATCTTCATGGAAACCTGAGATTAATCTGCGAGAGCACTGCAACGCAATTACTCTGAGAAGCGGAAAACAGTTCGAAGACTCCAAGACCGCTAAACCGGCACATGCTGCGTAGAAATCTGCAGATAAGAGCAGAGAGGTCGAGAAAGAAGTTGAAGATTTTGAAGCACCAGAGAAACCCTATGTGGCACCACTTATGTATGTACCCCCAATTCCATATCCACAATGCTTGGTAAGCCACTAGCCGGATCAGCAGTTCAGAAAGTTCGTTGAAGTGATCAAGAAGCTACCGATCAACATCCTAATTTTAGAAGCGCTTTGATAGATGCCATCATACGCTATGTTCTTGAAGGAAATATTATCTAACAAAATACGTATATATGACAGTGGGACAGTATCAGTCACAGAGGAATGCAACGCCATCTTCCAACACAAGCTACCTCCAAAGCTGAAAGATCCCGGTAGCTTCACCATTCCATGCACTATCGAGGAGATCAATATTGACAAGGCTTTGTGCGATCTGGGAGCCAGTGTAAGTCTCATGCCGCACTCGATCTACAAGCACATGAAACTCGGAGAGTTCAAGACAACAAAAATATCTCTTCAACTAGCAGACAGATCAGTCTGATATCCGGAAGGCATAATTGAGAACATCCCCATTAAGATAGGTAGTTTTTATATACCCGCTGATTTTGTAGTGCTAGATATCAAGGAGGACGCTCGAATTCTTATCATCTTGGGAAGACCCTTCTTAGCCACTGTAGGAACCATGATCAATGTGAAGCAAGGGAAGCTCTCCCTACGCGTGGGAGAAGAACAGATTGAGTTTAACCTGACTAACTCTTTGAATGGTCAATCTTTTAAGGAATCTCTATGCAGTGTAGACTTGATTAACGATCTGGCCCTAGACGAGCTCCAAGATGATCACCACTGCAGATCCTCTTTCGCGTTGTTTGACACATCTTTGCAGGAATACAAGAATCAAACATGAGGATGCATAACTGTGCAATGAGTTCATCACTGCCATGGAAGAGTTACAGGACGGATTGAGGGAAGATATTCCACGTAATATACATGCAGATTTTTAAGAGAAAAATGCGTCGACTCTTGAACTAAAACCCCTCCCTTCCTCTCTTTGATATGAGTTTTTAGGATTAAATTCTACATATATTGTCATTATGAATGCTAACCTGAGTGCAGATGAAACGAAGAAATTACTTGCTTGTCTCAAAAAGTATAGGAAGGTGATCGGGTACACCATTGACGACCTTAAGGGATTGAGCCCTTCTCTTTGCATGCACAGAATTTCATGGAAGATGGTTAATGACTACCTCATGGATGACTTCATATGCTAACTTATATGCGGTAGTCACGTTCTATGGTTCGCTGATTATGTTAATTACTCAGTGAGCGGTGTGGTGCCCCCTGATCTCTCTTTTCATGCGTGCAGGAAACTACTAGCAGATGCCAAAAATTTCTTCTGGGATTAGCCGAGTTTCTACACAAGGTGCACAGATGGAGTCAAAAGGTAATGTGAGCCCGAGGAAGAAATGGATAGCATTATTTTCCATTGCTATTCATCAGATTATGGAGGCCACTTCAGCAAGAACAAAACCGCAACAAAGGTCCTCCAATCAGGTTTTTCTTGCCTACTCTCTTTAAAGACGCCCACAGATATTTTTCTTGATGTGATAAGTGCCAAAGAACCGGAAACATAGGGAAAAGGAATGAAAAGCCACAAAACTACATCCTAGAGATAGAATTGTTTGATGTTTGGGGTGTAGATTTCATGGGACCTTTTCCATCGTCTTCTGGGAACCAATACATTTTGGTAGGTGTAGACTACGTGTCTAAGTCGGTAGAAGCTATAGCCACTCCATATAACGACTCTACGGCAGTGATGAAGTTCTTTAAGAAGGTGATATTTCCTAGATTTGGAGTGCCTAGAGTTGTTATTAGTGATAGAGGATCACATTTCATAGCTAGACAATTTGAATCCCTCCTAAAGAAGTATGGCGTGAAACATAAGATAGCTACAATGTATCACCCGCAAACTAGTGGCCAAGTAGAAGTATCCAATAGGGAGAAAAAACGAATTTTAGAGAAAACCGCGTCTAGGTCCCGTAAGGATTGGTCTTTGAAGTTAGATGATACATTGTGGGCCTATAGGACAGCTTTTAAAACTCCTATTGGCATGACATCTTTTCAGCTTGTTTAGGGAAAATCTTTCCATCTTTCCGTCGAGTTAGAGCACCACGCATATTGGGCAACAAAGTACCTTAACTTTGATCTTACAAGTGCCGGTGAGAAGCGTCTTTTGTAGGTTAATAAACTGGATGAGAACCGCCTTGGAGCATATGAGAATACAAAGATTTATAAGGAGCAGACCAAAAGGTGGCATGATAAGAAGATTTACAAAGATTTTGTAGGTTAACGACCCCTGGACCCATGCGACCCTTTGAACCCTTTACGACCCCTTTCCCATCCGACCCTTGGACCCCTGCGACCCTTTGACCCTTTGCAACCCCTTTACCCTTGGACCCCTGCAACGACCTTTGATCCCTTTGACCCCTCGATGAGACTCTGTGACCCAGTGTGACCGTACGACTCTGTGACCCACTCTGTCACCTTTGATATTGCAATAAATATGACTCGTCTAGACTCGTTTTCAATAATTTCAATAAACACAAGAGAAACACGAAAAACTCACTATACATACCTGGTTTTTCAGCGGAACGTGCTTAATTGCAAATTTCTTTGTTGACAACAAACGATTTCAACCTCTTGGCAGCGAATCTGATGCCGATTTCAAGCTACTCTCGCCGAATCTGTTGTGGTGCGGGGGAACAGTAATTTTCGCGCCACAGGAGAGAGAGAAATAGAGGTGCTTTAGAGGATAGAGAAAAATTATCGACAAGGGTAATATGGGATTATCAATATTTTAAGGGTAGATTTGAAGTTGGAACTTTGTTTCTAGCCAAGGGTATTTTTGAAGCACTTTAGCCCTACAAGGGTAATTTTGAAGTTCCCTCACTTATACATACACATTAACATTTGGAATTCACGTTGGTGCCATGCAAACGCTGGTTACTCTTCTTATAATAACACCCCCGCGCGTATACACCGGTATTATTATACAAATGAAAATGCAATATATGTATACACATATATACATATATAAGCGAGCATGTTAGTATATGTATGTGTATATATATTTATATATGTTATGATAAGTTATCCCACATCGGCTATGACGTAAATTTTGGACTCATATATATCGTACTTAACAACCTTAAACTCTTGACCTCACTTTTGGAATTAGTTAGGCCTAAGTCCATATTTTATACCATGTTATGATAAGTTGTTCCACATCGGCTAGTACATGAACTTTGAACTCATATATATGGTATTGGACAACCCTAAACTCTTAAAACCAATATTTGACAATATACACATTAATGTATTTACATAAATGATTGGTCAACCATGCCTTAAATCATGGTGTTAGAAAATCTCATATCTTTGTCTGATGTGCCAAGACCATCTTCTAATTTTTGTTGATCCAATCATCACACCATTTTATAGTTCGTATGATCGAATATTCAGCTCTAGGAGTTCTTTGTTAGTCGCTTGATCAAAATCGTGTAAATCTCCTCATTTTTAGGCAATTTCGGTGAATATTGGATTGGAAAAAAGAGATTGTAGTAATGGATCGACGAGGGGAATGAGTGTTCCGATGGAAACATACTGGTGTGTTATGGAGAAGAGTCCAGTTTAGGTGAATATCATTCGTTTCAACGGTACAGTTCGGTTTGGTTTATACATGGGAGCAACGGGTTTAACCAAGATGCTACAGTTCTTTATCCGTGTATGCCTAGGGACCGTGAATGATCCATAGCTTATCGCTGGTTGCATTTGTGGCACGTTCAAGTCACATCGTTCTGCCATTAACTCTTCTTCTCATTTGTCTACAATCTTTGGTTCGATTACTACCTCGGGTTGGGAATCTAGGTGCACTTGTGTGTTATCTACCGGTTAAATTGCACTAGCTCTCGATTGTCTCCTTAATTCTCTGAGCGTTCTATCGATATTTGGGTCGTAAACTAGATCAGCACTTCTGGTACCTCTCATGCACAAGTGAGCTGCACGAGATAAGAAAACAAAACGCAAAAGTTGTGTGAGTTACAAGAAGTAAATGAATTTGACTCAAAAGAAAAGAAAGCAAAAATACGAAAAAACAAATAAGACTCCGGAAAGGACTATGTCCTAATCCAAAAGTATCCTAACTCTAAAGCCGTAATCATTTCTCCGGCAACGACGCCAAAAAAGTGATGTGGTAAATCTCAAGTAACAAAATACCTAGACTAACACTTCTGTAAGAATACGGATCGTGTAGTACCAGGGTCGAACGCGAGGAATCGATGCAACTCTAAAGCTAGTAACTAATGAAAAGGACGGTAAAAGTCAATACGTGTGTAGAATGCGAATGAAACTAAACTATCTAATTAACGGGATAAACTCAATAGACTAAACACTACAAGTTTCGAGAGGTGCATGATAATGCAATGGAGTGCTACCAAATATCATGGTTATGAATATCATCACATATTCGGGGAATTTAAGCTCTTTTCTAGGGAATGGCTCATCCGATGCCTAAACCCACAATCTAACGCGCGTACTACCAATCTTCAAATTACGAAATCACACACGATAAATGCATTGAGTCTGCTATCCTAATTCGTAAGTCTAACTAACCGACCAGTCACGATTCTAAATCAATTGAGACCTTATATCATGGCTACGTTGCAAAGTCCAATTCATCTTCCAATTCAACCAAACTTTTATGATCATTCATTCAAACGGTCAATAAGAAAAAAAGCGTTACGAACAGCCAATCAATCCGAAAAATGATTAAATGTTATAACCAAGCATGAGCCTCCATTACATATCGGCAAAACTCTAACCCGTAGCTACTAAACTACTCGGACATGGATTCCAAAAACAAAGCACGAAAGAAAACTATTGCAAAGATAGATATAGAACGAGATTCCACCCTATCCTAGTACCTTAGTCTTCAATAGCTCCTCCGCGTGTCGCGTTCGTCGTCTCGTCTCCAATCTTCCGATGTATTGCTCTCTCTCTACTCTCTCTCTACATCTATGTATTGTCTTCTTCGTTTTCAGTTTGAATCTCCCTTTGCTTTGCTCCCCCTCTCTTCTCTTTCCTCTTATCCTTTCTTTCCTTTTCTTCTTTTTCCTCTTTTGCCGAGTGTTTCCATTCTTTCCCGTGACTTTCCAGTTGTTTTCCATCGGTTAAATCTTTCCTTTTCTTCTTGGCGGCGTCCAGGTTCAGGATGCCCGACTGAGCACAAGAGTGAGCTCGGTCCGGCTCTTCATTTAATCATAGCCCGGTCGTGCTTCTCATCAGCCCGAGTCGTGCAGCACCTTCGGGAATGTGTTCTGCTTGGAGAGCTCGGTCAGGCTAAGAGAGCTGCAAGGTCGGGCTTGTGGTGCTGTTTCATGAGCCTGATCGAGTTGTGTGTTGTTGTACGGTCGGGCTGTTGCCATTTTGATGAGCCCGCTCAGGCAAAGGGTTTGCACGTTCGGGCTATAGGTTGTGTTTAGGAGCACAGACAGGCTGGAATATCTGCATGGTCGGGCACTTCACCTCCCTTGTGTGTTCGGTCATGCTGATGAAGGTGGTGTAGGGCAATTGCTCGTATTCGCTCGTGTTTGCTCGTGCTCGTGTTCGATGTAATCTTTTCGTGCAAATACACGAAAAAGGGATGAAAGAGGGCTAAGTGATGCTTAATGCTTGGTGAATTAACTACGATAATGAACTAAAATATTATAACAAAATAGACGTTATCAAACCCCTCCAGACTTGAACCTTTGCTCGTCGCCGAGCAAGAGTAGAACTAAGCAAGAGAGGAGTTAGAAAACAACAGGAAACTAGCACAATCACCTCGAAAAGTCAGGCATACTACGCAACAACGCGTCACACAAATATAGATCTAAGCGCATTGAATTTAGACCCCTATCTACCGAAAGCCACTAACCGTGCATTCCTACACATATCCTAAGTTCATTTCCCTAACCACTAGACAACATCCAAGCAATCTCCATACCTATTCTAATGCACAAACAGTTTGATACCATTTTTAAGATAATAATTTTTTCTTTTTCGGTTCTCTTTTTCTTCTTTTGGATTTCCACACTTTTTTTAAAAACTCGCACTCCGTTTCTAGGACGTCAGAGTTGAAGAGGACAGCCTTCTACTTAGACCCAGGTTGCCAATTGGCAACACATAAGGTCTTGTAACCTTAGAGGAGTGAAGAGGTTGCGTCATTGCTGATTCTTTTTCTTTAGATTGAACTATTGTGATTACGCATCGTCTCTAACCCTTAGGACGTAGAAAAACCTCCTCGACCCACCACTTAGACCTGAACCATCAATATTGATGCACTCATGTCAAAGTAGGGCTGAAATAGTTAAAGAACTTATTCTATTGACAATGGAGTGTATGTGCGTGGAAATATAATGATCGAAACAAAACAAAGAATGAACGGTATGCTCGGAGATATAAGTGTTTGGGATTGAAGCCTAACGGGTGGAATACAACTATTGGCTATGGATTCATGCACGACCACTAACTAATCTATATCTAAAGGTATGTTTCAGAAAACCTAGATTTTTGTTCCCGATTCGACAAAGTTGCACAGAGGTGAATAAAGTTTAAAATTTTTCGTACTAGATATTCGTCTATCTAATCTTAACAAACATAAAAGCAAAAATAAAGCGAAGAACTCAATATCTAAATCCTAATCACAGTAATGACATTCAAGAGTACCCCCCAGACTTGAATGGAACACCGTCCCGGTGTTCAAAACCTAAGAGAAGAACTAACATGCAAAACCTCGGGGAAAAACAAGATAGATAGGAACGTGTCCACCTGATGTGTGCGTGTTGTCCCGAGTTGATGCAGCTGGGCGTACGCGTCTTTTCTTATGTTGTGGATGATGTCGAACTGGAAAACCTGTAACAAAAGTCACGCAATCCAAAGGAGACTATACGATACATTAGGGTTGTTGGGGAGGAGCATGCTTGTGAAAAGAATAAGAGTCGAATTCTAAAAAAACTAAAACAAAATACTAAAAGGATATGGGGCTCGGTTTGCCTCCTGATAAGCGCTTGTTTATGGTCACGAGCTTGACCAAAATGCTCTACACGTGAGCTGGTTCCGAAAGAGCGAAAGCAGTTCGCTCGTTACCCGTGTTGTCCGCATTGTAGAGCTTTAATCGTTGGGTGCTCACCTTGAATGTGTCGCTGATTCCTATCAGCTCAATAGCGCCATTTGAAGAGACGCTTTTGATTGTGAACGGCCCAAACCAACGTGAGTTGAGTTTTCCTGGAAAAATTTTCAAACGTGAATTAAAAACAAGTACTTAGTCACCTTCTTTGAAAGTCCGCTAGACTATGTGTCTATCATGCCATCTCTTCGTGCAATCCTTGTAGATCTTTGTGTTCTCATACGAATGTAGGCACATCTCCTCTAGACGATGGAGCTGTAGCATCCATTTCTCAGCAGATGACTTATACTCGTAATTGAGTGCTTTGATCGCCCAATACACTCGATATTCTAACTCGACTGGTAGATGGTATGCCTTACCGAACACTAGCTGAAACAGAGTCAATCCAATTGGCATTTTGAATGTTGTACGATAAGCCCATAATGCATCGTCGAGTTTCAGTACCCAATTTTTTCTAGACTTAGGGATCGTATTCTCTAAAATCGACTTGATCTCTCGATTAGAAACTTCAACTTGACCGCTGGTTTGAGGGTGATATGGAGTTGCTATTCTGTGTCGAACACCGTACTTCTTCAACAGCCCTTCTATGATGCAGTTCACAAAGTGTTTACCTCCATCGCTGATCACAAACCTCGGAACTCCAAAATATGGGAACATGACACATTTGAACATCTTGGTTACAGGTTTGGAGTCGTTGGTTGGGCTTGCCAAAGCTTCTACCCACTTCGTTACATAGTACACCGCGACTAGTATGTAGAAGTTCCCGCATGAAGACGGGAAACGTCCCATGAAGTCTATTCCCCATACATCAAATGGCTCGACCTCTAGAATATATTGCTGTGGCATCTGATGGCATCTAGAAATATTACCCGTCCTTTGGCATTGTCGTATGATGCAATGTAGGTGTGGGCGTCCTTGAAGAGTGTAGGCCAATAGAAGCCCGCTTGCAGCACCTTTGTGGCTGTCTTGGATGCAGCAAAGTGTCCTCCATAGCTTGAGGAATGGCAACGTGACAGTATGTGTGGAGCTTCTTCTTCGACGATGCAGCACCTAGAGATTCCATATGTGCCTCTCTTGAAAAGATACGGCTCATCCCAATAGTACGCCTTGACGTCATGGAGAAACTTCTTCCTCGCATCGTAATTCAGCCCTTCCGATAGTACTTGATATGCTAAGTAATTCATAAAGTCAGCATACCAAGGAGTGGAAGTGAAATTCAAGGACATTACCGCATCATCTCAGAGATAGTCGTTGATAGGAATGCACTCAAGGATTTCAAGACGTGAAAGATGATCAGCTACCCCATTCTCGGTTCCTTTCCTATCCCTTATTTCAAAATCGTACTCTTACAACAGTAGGATCCATCTAATGAGCCTAGTCTTTGCATCTTTCTTGATGAGAAGGTAACGTAAGGCAGCATGATCTGTGTATACTATTACCTTGGAGCCAACTAGCTATCAGCAGAACTTTTCAAACGCAAAGACGATTGCAAGTAGCTCCTTCTCGGTTGTGGAGTAGTTGCGGGTGTTGTCTATGTTCGACTTGCATAATAAATGGAATGCAACATCCGATCCTTTCGCTGTCCCAACACTGCCCCAACCGCATAACCGCTCGCATCGTACATGAGCTCAAACGAGAGCTCCCAATTCGGTGGTTGTATAATGGGTGGAGAAACCAACGCCTTCTTCAACTTTTCAAATGAAGCTTGATATTCTGTTGATTTTGGCATGCTGAGCTTTACTCTGAGGGAAGAACCGCGTCATAAATTTTTCCTCTAAATGTCCCCATGATCGTATAGAGTCCGCTGGTTGGGAATACATCCAATCTTGGGCCTTATCCTTCACTGAGAATGGGAAGGCAGCTAGCATAATGTCCTCGTTTGAGACTCCTTTTCCAGTTCTGATTGTTCTACAGACCATCTTAAAATCAGTAAGATGTTGATTCGGATCCTCGACGGGTCTCCCTCTGAACGTTGCGTTATCAAGCATATGGATGAATGCCAATTGTAATTCAATGCGAGCGACTCTCCTAATGATACATGACAAAAGTTGTGTATGCCTAGGGACCGTGTATGATCCATAGGTTATCGCTGGTTGCATTTGTGGCACGTTCAAGTCACGACGTTCTGCCATTAACTCTTCTTCACTCTTGTCTACAATCTTCGGTTCGATTACTACCTCAGGTTGGAAATCTAGACGCACTGGTGTGTTATCTACCGGTTGGGTTGCACTAGCTCTCGATTGTCTCCATAATTCTATGAGCGTTCTACCGATATCTGTGTCGTAAACTAGTTCAACACTTCTGGTACCTCTCATGCACAAGTGAGCTGCACAAGATAAGAAAACAAAACACAAAAGTCATGTGAGTTCCAAGAAGTAAATGAATTTGACTCAAAAGAAAAGAAAGCAAAAATACGAAAAAAAACAAATAAGACTCCGGAAAGGACTATGTCTTAATCCAAAAGTATCCTAACTCTAAAGCCGTAATCAATTCCCTGGCAACGACGCCAAAATCTTGATGTGGTTAATCTCAATTAATAAAAAACCTAGACTAACGCTTTCGCAAGAATACAGATCGTGTAGTACCAGGGTCGAACACGAGGAATCGATGCAACTCTAAAGCTAGTAACTAATGAAAAGGACGGTAAAAGTCAATGAGTGTGTAGAATACGAATGAAACTAAATTATCTAATTAACGGGATAAACTCAATATGCATGATAATGCAATGAAGTGCTAACAAAGATCATGGTTATGAATATCATCACGTGTTCGGGGAATTCAAGCTCTCTCCTAGGGAATGACTCTTACGATGCCTAAAGCCATTATCTAACGTGTGTACTACCTATCTTCCAACTGTGTAATCTCACACGATAAATGCATTGAGTCCGCTATCCTAATTCTTAAGTCCAATTAACCGACCGGTCACGGTTCTTAATAAATTGAGACCTCATATCACGGCTACGTTCCAAAGTTCAATCCATCTTCTAATTCAACCAAACTTTTATGGTCATTCATTCAAACGGTCAATAAGAACAAAAGCGTTACGAACAACCAGTCAATCAGAACAAACGATTAAATATTATAACTAAGCATTAAGCATGAGCCTCCATTACATATCGGTAAAACTCTAACCCGTAGCTACTAAACTAATCGGACATGGATTCCAAAAACAAAGCACAAAAGAAAATTATTGCAAACATAGATATAGAACGAGATTCCTCCTTATCCCAATACTGTAGTCTTCAAAAGCTCCTCCGCGTACCGCGTTCGTCGTCCTGTCTCCAGCCTTTCGGCGTATTGCTCTCTCTACTATCTTTCTGCGTCTCTTTATTGTCTTCTTCGTTTTCAGTCTGAATCTCCTTTTGCTTTGCTCCCCCTCTCTTCTCTTTCCTCTTCTCCTTTCTTTCGTTTTCTTCTTTGTCCTCTTTTGTCGAATGTTTCCATTCTTTCCCGTGATTTCCTGTATGGTCAGGAACTGGACCAAGTTACAGTCATATTTGTATTCAGATAAGTGGTTTATGTTCATAATAGTCAAGGTAAATTTAATCCCAATGGAAAGAAGGAAGCACTTATTAGGTATCCTACAGGGACTAAAGGATACAAGGTATGTTATCAGATGAGCATAGATGTATTGTTAGTAGGGATGTCGTATTCAATGATCTTCAAGTCTACAAACCACAAATGTATCATATAAGGTGTATGCGGACTCGAGTAAGAGAAACTAGTATAAGTCACCATGATATCACAATCGAGAAAGATGAGGATAATAAGGAGAATCTTGAAGGATATCAAATTTCCAAAAACAGTCAAAGAAAAGAAATTTGGCCTCCAAACAGATTTGGTTAAGTAGATATTATAGCCTTTGCTTTGAACATGTCAGAGGAACTGAAAATTAATGAACCAAAATCCGTTTTGGAAGCCAAGAGGAGCAAGGATTGGTAACAGTGAAAAAGTGCTATGTTAGAAGAAAGTTATTCTTTGCAGAAGAACAATACATGGAAACTGGGTTCAAAAATAGAAGAAAAGAGGATAATAGTGTGCAAATGGATATTCAAAAGAAAATGTGGAATATCAGGGGTGAAACAACCTAAGTTTTAGGCCATATTGGTTGCAAAGGGATCACACAAGTAGAGGAAGTGGACTACAATGAAGTATGTTCTTATCAATTGTGACCATTCACAACTTAGAACTGGATCAATGGGACATCAAGACTGCATTTGTACATGGGAATCTTGAGGCACATATCTTGATGCAACAACCCTAAGGATTTGTTCATGAAAAGAAAGAAAACAATGTGTATTGTCTACAAAGATTCTAGTATGGCCTCTGGAATTTCAGATTCAATTCATACATGATCAAGTTGGGATGCAAGAGAAGCAAGTATGGTGCATGTGTGTACATGAAGGAAATATCTAAAGTTAACTTGTTGTTTCTACTAATCTATTTTAATGACATGTTAATTGCTGCTAAGGATAAAAAAGAGATAAAATAAGCTGAAAAATTTGTTGAGTGATGAGTTTGAGATGAAGGATATGTGACCTGCAAACCGTATTCTTAAGATAGAAATAACAAGAGACAAAACAAAGGGTGTTATGGCTCTATCTCAAAGGAGTTATTCACTGAATGTGCTCAAACATTTTGGAATATTTCTAGCAAAACCAGTGCTGACAACTCTTGATTCTTATTTCAGACCTCGAGCAAACTCAAAAGATCGAGAATTGTCGAAAAGAAGCTATATCAAAATTATTCCATATTGCAATGCCATGTAATCCTTATGTGTGCAATGATAGACACAATGGTTGATTTAACTCATTGTGATGGTTTGGTGAGTAGGTTTATGAGTTAGCCAAGTAAGATTCATTGGAAATCAGTCCAGTGGATCTTCATGTACATGCAAGGTACTCTAAACCTTAAACTGATATACATAAGTGAAACGATGGTGAACCTGGAAGGTCTTCGTGATGCTGATTACACTAGTTGTGTTTACAGTAGGGAACAATACCGTAAGCTGGAGATGAAAACTTCAACATGTTGTGGTGTTATCTACTATTGACTCAGAATACATGTTTTTAACGTAATGTATTAAGGAACCATTATCGATGAGAGATATGCTGAAGGCGTTGGGTTTTATTAAGATTTTGTTACAATGTGGTCTGATTCTCAAATTGCTATTTGTCTAGCTAAGAATAGTGTTCACCATGAAAGAACTAAGCAAAAAGATGTGAAGTCAAGAAAATCTCTTCTAAAGTCAATCCTGCAGATATGCTCACTAAGGTTTTACCGACAAACAAACTTCAACATGCTCTTTGATTGTTTAAAGTCATTGAGTAAACTACTTGGGGGAATGGGAAGGAAGGCAGGTTCCTTGGATTAACTTTTATCCTCACAAATATGGAAATTTGAAGGAGTTAAAGGTGTTGTTGCTCAGATAAGGCATTGATAAAGCCTCGTGGAAGCCTCCATCTTGTTAAATGGGTTCTGCAGTTTGGTTTTGAGAATTAATTCGCAATCCATGTTGTTCATTAACCATAACCGAGTCTAGTTCGAGTTGGAGTAAACAAAGGACGTGAAAAGTTGTTATTCCATTGGATTTTGGTTATTTTATGAACAACTAATCATCCGAAGGAGAGAGGTATGAGAGATAGGCAAAGTTAAGCTCAATCAAGGATTATTCATTTGAGTTTTGTAATCTTCAAACTTTTTGGCGATTCTTGATCAATAAAAGAAATAATATTACCCGATATGCAGGTTGGATCACATCGATTCAACTGAACTCGTAAATTCTTGTGTTTGTGTTATTGGTTTTACGTTTTGAGTGTGAGTTCTTAGTTTAATCTTTTTTGTGTTCGAAAGTCTATTCATTCACAAAGGGTCAATCATCATCGCAAACTCTACATCACTCTGTAAATCTACCATGGCTTTGGGATTTTTTTAGCAATGATGAAGCTGTGTCGATAGTGAGGAATTCATAAAGAAAGCTGACTACAACAACAAAGTTGGTAGCTGAGGCGACAAAAGCTGCATGGAAGACGAATAAGTTTCAATCAATGAAGATCGATGATATCAGAGTAGCTTGCCTCTTTTTATAGAAGCAGCAAGAACTAGGTACATTCTGTCAGACATACATGGAAATACTCTATCTAAAGACTTCACTATGATATACTTAAACATAATCATAACACGTAAGTGAAAAAATGGGTGGTTTTCAAAAGATATCAGGAGCTAGAAAATTAAAGCCACCATCGGCATGAAACACTAGATACTGTTAAATCGAAGATTCCAATGTTGAGAAGGTTGCCTAAGTCCATGAATTGACCTTTGTAGCTTGCATATAATGCTATCCAGATGGGACTATGAGACCCATAGGTTGAGTCATATAGATCTCTTCCTGAAGCTTTCCATTTAGAAAAATTAATTTCACGTCCATCTACCATATCTCAAATACATGATAGACTGCAATCGCAGATAGAATCTGAATAGACTTAAGCATTATTACAGGGGAGAAACTTTTCTTCATAGTTAAAACTTTCGTGTTGACTAACCCCTTAGCAACAAGATGGGCTTTATAGGTATCAAGCTTCTCATCCGGTTCAATCTTCTTCTTGTAAATCTATTTACAACCGATTAGTCTACAATTCGGTGAAAGTTCAACTAAAATACAAACTTTTTTACCCTCATTGACTCGATCTTGGATTCCATGGCCTTTCGCCATATTTTAGACTAGGCACTCTACGTTAAGATATATTTCATCATGATTTCCTTTTCTAAGGAACTCCATTTCAAAAAAGGTAATGCTTCTAGCTACAAAAACTTTGTTATCAGAAGGATGATAGAAATAATATACCATTTTTTCCTTGGGATATTCTATAAATCGATACTTGTCGGATTTAGCCTCAACTTTATCCAAAGGTAGTCTATTCAGGAAAGTCGGAAAACCCCATACCCTTATGTGTTTTATATTCGATTTATTTCTTCTCCATATCTTATATGGAGTCTTAGATACTACTTTTGTAGAAACTTTGTTCAGTAAGTAAGCATCCGCTTCTAAAGCGAAACCCCATAAGATGAACAGAAGATCGGTGAATCCCATAATGGATCTCACCATATCATATATAGTGCAATTTTTCCTTTCCGAAACACCGTTATGCTGTGGTGTTCCCAGAGAACCCCATTGCAAAAATTCATTTTTATAATTCAATAAGTTTGTGACATCCTTATTAATGTAAATGATGTAGCCTTTATGTGCAAAAACTAATAAATTTCTCTTGGAGAAACATGAGATGAAATATCTTAGTGATGCCTTTTTTTTTCTAGGGTATAATGATACACATAGACTGCTCTAGGAGAATATTGGGTTTATCATGATAGAGCTACATCGATACATTCTCGAGCACTGAATTAATGGATGTAAATCCATAGATACCCCTATATCTATGTTTGATAAATTCAGCCCTAGTAGTGACTAAAAGATTGAACTAGAGAATTCGAAAATGAGGTAGATTCCTCACACTTCATTATAAGGAGTCTGATGTGCTCAAGAATGTATTTGACCTAACTTAGCATATATTGTCGTTATGTTGAGAAGATACTTAAGTAACCTAGGGATTCATCATTGGAAAAAACCAAGTGGGTCATGCAATATCTTAAGGAAAAAAAGATCATATGCTTGTGAATCGACGATCAGACCAACTCTAGACACTGCTTATCCACATTCAGATTATGTTGGGTGCCTCAATAGTCTTTCATCCATTTCATGCTATGTATTCTTTCTCATATGTGGAGCTATTTCTTGGTACATCGCTAAGAAAAACCTAGTGGCATCATTCGCAATGGAGATAGAGTATGTAGCATGTTATGAGGTATCCATTTAGGCTTGTGGTTGTGAAATATTGTCACAAGGCTGTGTGTCATGGAGGATGTGGAGACCGCTAAAGATTTACAATGGTAATCCTTCTGCAATGTTATATGATAACACTGAAAGTGTATCGATTTTAGGATAGGTTTTAGTATCATTTTCGCATATATTTCATAGTTAGATTCACATATCCGATACGATTCTTCGTTACATACGCCCGTTTTGTTGGTTTTCAGGTTTTAAGGCGACAAGGCCTAAATGAGCTTAAAAAGGCGGATTCCTGAGCAAAACCACGCACTTTGAAGATAAATTCAGTCGGAGCCAAAATCAAGCCTCTGAACTCAACGGAACACCCGAGCAACGAGCGGAAAAGAGAAAAATCAAAATTTCAAGGGTGCCCGGTTGGGCACCATGGTCTACCCGCTCGGGTAAAACCTACGGGGTTTCGGGCCGCGTTTCTCGCAACCAACTAGATCTTGCATTCAAACGACCTAATTTATAGACTAGAACGAATCTAGAGCAAGGGGGCAACGTACATGGCTCGGGTAAAACCTACGGGGTTTTATTTGCACACCTTGCACGACCCAGGCACGAAGGCAACAAGATCGGTAGCCATACCCGATCGGGTGCAACAAGGATACCCGCTTGGGCATTAATTCATCCCAAAAATCTCCGAGATTTTACACGACTCGGGTCGCTCAACCACACGATCGGGTGCTGATGCCCGATCGGGCGAGACGAAGAACACGACCGGGCGCGCCTCTGCACGACCGACAAAGTGGTAGATCTTGCATTCAAACGACCTAATTTATAGACTAGAACGAATCTAGAGCAAGGGGGCAACGTACATGGCAAGGAAAGGCTTGGAAAACATCAGGAAAGGCTCGGGAGACACTGGAGAAGGAGAGAAGCATCAATCCTCACATCGGTAACACAATAAGGAAGGTCGAGGCATCGAGTTTCCTAGAGTCTATCATATTTAGGGTTGTGTTATCTTCGTTATCTGTATTCTCCATGAGTGAGTAGGTTCCCAACTATGGGTTAGGGATATCGGATTGTAACGGATGAACAATGTTATGCGTTAATGCTTAGATCTATTGATTTACATAGGATTTCGGACTTTGCTGGAAGGTTAAAGGATGAATCCGGACCTGTTAAGTTGTAGGTTAAGTTCGGCTAATGAGAATCTGACCGGTCGGTTAGTCGACTTAGGAATTAGGATTGCGTTCGTAAAGCTACCATGGTACGGGTTAATCACTGCTGGAAGGGAGGGTTGCACGTACTCATGGTTAGGAGGTTTAGGCTCGGAAGAATCACTCCTCACCTTAGGGCATGAATTTCCCGTTATCAAGATAATTCGATAGGTTTATAACCTTTAGTTGTTTCATCCATGCGATTCCCGGTATCCCGACACCCGTAGGGTTCGTCATATCCGAGTTTACCCCAACCTACTATCGTTGTCACCACTTAGCTTAGTTTTTAGGTATTTAGGACCATACCTTCATCTACTTCCATTCGTCTTAGTTTAGTGTTATTCTTAGTTTTTGGCTGCTTTAGTCCCTAGAGATCGACCCTGATACTACACGATCCGCATACTTGCGGTGAAGTGGTCTAGGAAAATATATAACTCGAGTTTCCGCTCATCATTACACTCTAACAACAACAAGAGTACTACAAAGTCAACACACATTGATATCTATCATATTATTGTTCGGAAGTGGATATAGAGTGGAACTATTTAGATAAAGCATATAGGTAAAAGCTCTATGATTGTGGATCCATTGACTAAGGGTGTCATACCCAAAACTTTCATGTGCATTCTACATGTATGAGTATTGTCTAATTTAACGATATTTCAGTTTGGTGGGAGTTTTGTATCTATTTTGGTTTGCTTTTATATTGTAATATTGTACGCTTATTCATGTTTAACATAATGTTTCAAATTTATTTAGTTTGAGTTACCACTCTATCTACATATTTTTATGTCAATCTCGATAACGTTGGACCAAATAGAAATAGATATGTGTCGATCACTTTTACGTGAAATTTCTATACCAGACATCTGCATTTTGGTTTATATCATTTTTTGTATTTGTGTCAGTGATCATTTCTAAGTGTAGTTGTATTAAAGTTCGGCTAAATTCCTTTGGACCTAAATTGGTTTGACTGATGGACGAGAGTGTTGTCACTACCGGTTTAATGGTAATACTTTGAGAGCGCTCTTAAGGTTACACCATAATTTTTATGGTGAGTATTGTAAGAAATTTTAGAATCTCATGTGAAATATACATGTGTAATTATGGAGTAAAGTTTGTCATTCGCTTTTTCCTAAATTGAATTTGATTGATTTTACCATATTGAACTTTGGTATTGAAATAAAAATGGAAGATAATATGCGTACAGACCTTAATAATGTCGTTAAATTTAATGATAGACGAAATTAATGCATAATTGAGTACCAAATAATTATTATGTTAACTCTCCGTTATTAACAATTGTTCACCTATATATAAAAGAGATTAAAGTTTTTGTTTGTAAGAGACAAAATCACGTTTTTCATTTAGAAAACAATCAAAACACATAATGCTTTCTCTCCCACGTATACATCCCATCGATTTGTATGAATGGGCTTTACACTTAGATTCGTTGTATTTCATTACATGTTAGTTCATCAATCTTTTAAGTTTTAAATTCTCACGATAGAAATACGAGAAAAACCAGAATTATTCAAACAAGAGATAGAGTCATGGATTTATCATTATAGTAAATGTTATAAAAATATCAGATAATCGTGTCAGCAAAAGCGCTTAGATTTAAGAAGGATCGTAGAATTGATGCTTTTATTTATTAATATAAGATTAATATTACACATGCATTACAAACACAAGGAGGGACGACCATCGTTTTATTGTTATTAGTGAGAGATGACGATGATCATCATAATGTAGCTGCTTTAGTAGTAGCACTTCATGCTGTGGCGATCTTCCTGTGGTCACTAGCAGAGAGACGCTCTTGGATTAGAGGAAACACTTCTTCCTTATTCTTCTTGCCTAAGAATCTCTGGTACCATTTTCCAGAGGATTTGAGGTCTCTGTCGCCTGTCACATTTTTGAAGTCGACGTAACTCAATCCGAAGCGGACGCTGTATCCAGCGTTGAATTCGTAGTTGTCTCCCAGGGACCATGCGAAGTACCCTTTCACGTTGCAATTGTTGCTACGAATTCGAATCGGGGAAGAAATTTTTTGTTGGAGTCATGTAATAGAAGCGTATAAAAATAAAGTGCAATTCAAACACTTACTACATGGCTTTTCGGATGAAACATAGATGGCTGCAGAGATAATCAGTCCTGTTGTAATCGTTCATAGCTTCCTCGACAGAGCAAGTTCCGTTGCTTCTATACCCTACGGCAATATGTGACGTTGTTGCATGTAAACATTTCTAATGGTCCGTGAAGAAAGAGAGTGAATTAGTCATTGAAAATATCCATGTCAAGGTCTCACCATTCTCCGTTATGTACATGATAGGGCTCTTATAGTTGTCTCTTAAGTACTCAAGAACATGTAAAATGCCTTTCGGGTAATAATAATCTGTATCGTAGAACTGCCGAACAATCACCACCAAGTGAAATTACTCGTTACTAAAGAGACATGAATATACAATAAATATAATGAGACATGTATATGGCATTGTATATATATATATATATATATATATTTACCCATGGGCCGATTGGTCCCTGTTCATTTTCATCTGTGAAATAAAAGAAGGTTAAGTAAAACGTTAGAAAACAAGAACAGTGCAATCAAAGAAACATACATGCATATACAATACTAAGTATAGTCAGAGTAACTAAGAGGTCTAGAGATTCTGTCTCAATGGTACGATTCCTAGTTATCGCAGAAACCACTAATGTTGAAGACTCATCTGACGTCATAGCAGATAAAAATCGCAGAAACCACTAATGTTGAAGACTCATCTGACGTCATAGCAGATAAAAAAGAGAAGGAGACGCACAAGATAACTGAGCGAGTGAATCATTGAAGACATAGAGCCTGTTTGGAGGATTTGGGGGAATAGCCTTAGCGTATTGAGTCATGTAATAATTCACTCCAAGGAAATCGTATGAACCCTTCACAAGCAACGATTCTTCGGCCGTAAACTCTGGCATACGGTCTCCGACCATTTGCCGCATCATCGGTGGGTATTCTCCGTATGTTAGAGGGTCCATGAACCTACACGTTTGTATTGATTTTACCATTTCTGAAAGTATAATTGTTTGATGTCCTTAGTTATAAGACTGACTGAACGGCATATGTACATACCAATTGATGAAGAATACTTTGGCTCTCTCTGCGGCATCTATATTCTCTTGAGTTTCGTCGTATGGGAGGAACCATCTAGTTATCATCACGATCCCGATCTGTCCATTTTGCTTAGGCTGCCCAAAATATGATAATATATATATATGTTTATATATATATATTTATGTGTGTGAATCAGAAACAGAAACTGGGAGTTTCACACAACATATACCTAAGTATATAAGCACCATTCTGGCACATGCGTATACCAAAGTACAAATAATTAACCAACCTTGTATTTCTGTCTGTATAGATCGACCACTGCGGCATGAGCAAGAAGTGCATTGTGAGCAACGATGTAGGGCTCGGTTCCAGAATCTCCAGCATAACACTTCTTGTTGAGCCAAGCAGAGCAGCGACCGGGTGCGTCTGTTCCCATGGCATAGCCCCTCGTGGGGATGGTGTAGATTTGGTTAATGGTGATCCAATTCTTTACTTTGTCCCCAAAATACTCGAAGCATACATCCGCGTAATCTCTAAAGTCATCTCTGCATATATATACAGTTCATTTGAGTCACACTTTCATGTGCCTTGATACAAGGTTTTGCTTGAACAATTTTATAAGTTGTGTTTTCTCGGGGCTTGGTTCTACTGGAAAGAGGTTACCAAACTCATCCAACGAGATTGAGTCTCCACACGAGGTGAGAGGTTTTTGCATTGCTATCCTAGGCACGGGAACAGATGTATTGGGCTATAAAGTCCAAGAATGTTTTCGTTCAAAAAGAAATGTCAAATGAACGAACATAACCCAGATATGAACAACCGTTTAAAGCAACCAAATATAAAGCGAAATGGAGAGCACAGATAAACAAGTTTACCGTTAGTTAAGTGATAATGGGTACTGATATAAATCTTGATTTTAGTTGAAAATGTATGAACTTTTAACTATTGGAATCTCCAAAAAATTTAAGGACGACTATATATATATATATATATACGTTGAAATATGTATTGTGTGTATTCTCGTTAATTAGTAACTTGTTAACATACAAAGGTCAACGTAGCGTACATGATCTGACGGTCCACGAAACCTTCGTACTCATCTTGTAGAGTCTGAGGAAGGTCCCAGTGGTAGAGGGTCACGAAGGGCTCTATACCTGTGCACAAACATATCTACTTCTATATATCCACATTCAAATTAAGGTCACATAATATATATATCTATATATATATTTATGTATATGTGTACCTTTATCTAGAAGTCCAGTTATGAGATTACGGTAGTATTTAATTCCTTCTTTGTTGATTCCCCGACTTCTTTTTCCTCCTGCTCAAAGTGTAACTTATTGTATTAATTACAATTGCTCTTTGGTTTATAGATTTCGCTAGAGCGATGGCGTACGCTTATATATTATGATCGAATGTATAACGTGCTACATACTCGGGATGATTCTTGACCACGCAAGGGAGAATCTGTAGCCGCGAACTCCTAGTTCGCCCATCACACCAATATCTTTCTGCAATGCATAACAAAGAAAGGTCTCGATCAATGTATATAACATGAGAAGGTACGAGGGTTTAATCGAAATTGGACGTGTACTTAGTTATTTACATCATATCCCGGGTATGATCCACAAGCGTTGTCACCGTTGGCATCATCTGGTCCTCCTTTTTCTGTGGAGAAAGACATAAACACAATATATGAATAGTATATATAATTAGTGATACATGCATACGATGTTTATAAACATTACATGAATGATGTTGAACATTCTGTTGTTAACGTAGAGTGTCGTAGTAGCTCTGGGAAACATTTTACCTGGGTACCGATGAGTGAATCCATCCCAAATGTTGAGACCTCTACCTTTCGCACCTTCGATCTGAAACAAGCCCAAGATCGAGCCGCGAAGTAACATGCATATACAGTTATAATTTTTATTGGTCGTTATATATCTGAACGTAATCTTAATTAGTTACTATAAGTAGGTGGTTCCATCATATTGCCTGGTAAGCGGACGAGGCGACACCAAAGATGAAGTCTTTGCCAAATAAGCTACTGTTGAAAGCAGCAGTGTTGCTACATGTAAATGGTTGCTTCTTTTCACATTTTAGGCCATCTGCGTTGCACTTAACGCAACAATAAACTCCAAGAAGAAAAAGAAGTGAGAAACCAAGAAGATTCATCATCTCTTTCTCCTTTCTATTTTATAATTTGGTACTTAGGCTTGCATGAAACTTGGTGCAGAGCTAGGGTTTATATAAGCCTCGAGTTAGTGTTTCTTTTCTGGGTTACTTTGGGAGGTTTGGATGAGAAGAATCTCGTGATATTATTTACTGTCTAAAAGCTAAACGTTTTGTCCATATTTGGTTTCAGGATTTCGTTTCTAAGTTTTGTAAAAGCCTTTTTTATCAACAATATATCAAAGGCCAAAGAAATCACGAGCCTCACCGCAAACACAAAATTTTATTGAGTATATTTATTCTTATTATGGCGATTAGTTTGTACGTTGCCATGCTACTCAAAGGAAGCACATGCTCACAAATTTCACATGAATCCCGACCCTCAATCTTGAGGAAAAATATAGAAGGCTTCAATCAAGGGTTTCATTCGTAATTTTGTATTAAAATCTCGTCCAACCCACACCTTAGTTCTCTTGTTTTCTTTTTTTTAATGCGGGGAAACCCGATCTACGATTCCCACAAACCGAGCTCAACCATTTTGCCACCCCAACCGGTGGTAATGATTGGGGTGGCAAAGTGGTAACTCAACCTCTTATTTTCCCGTAAAACAAAAATTATTAAATCCCAATATATCATGGTCCACATTAATCCAAAAATTAATTCAAAAGATATAAAGATATTAATTTATGATCTATGTTGCAACGTGAGACATAACAATATAAAAATTTGTATTGATCAAAAGAAAGCAACTATACCACCGGTTGGGGTGGCAAAGTGGTTGAGCTCGGTTTGTGGGAAGTCCATTTCCCGGGTTAGATTCCTTTGTTCTGCAATTTGTGGGAGGGTTTTTCACATGGTCTCCCCCGGACCCGTGGGTTTAACCGGTCGTAGACCGGGGTCTCCCCGTGTTACAAAAAAAAAAGCAACTACACATTTTTTTAATGTTAGTATTTGAACATCTAGTCTAATACATTGTCAAATATTAATTTAGATTTAAATCAATTCAACAGCTACTACAAGAGATTAGGGTTGTCTAATATCATATACAAGAATTCATGATTAATGTTCTAACCGATGTAGGATAACACACCACAACACTAATCATCATGCTCAGAATCGATTCAAGAGCATTAAACTCGTAATCCAAATCCAACATTGAAATATTCTAATCAAGATGAGCTAAACTTTGATACCATATCAAGTATGAGTTTAGGTATAACTCGACCCATATAGCAACTTAAGAAATTAGGCTTTGCCCAACACAAAATAACTTGTATTTCTAAAAAAGTTTACAAAATAGGTGTGTCACAATGCAACATAACATGTATCTCTAAACAATTTTACAAATTATCTTAAGCATAACGAGTTTATATGTGACTATAAAAGAAAGAGGCCAATGCCTTTCAGCCAAACCTCAACTGATATGGTTAGGAAATACAAAAGTGAACACAACGGTGTAGGAGAGAGCTGGTGTTGTCTTTTTTTTTTTCATTCTAATTTGCAACTGTTTGTGCTCTTAAAATCTTGTGATAAAATATGCAACTATATCTTGGAATAAGTTGAATCAATTTCTTGTTATTTTATCAATCACGAAATACTTTCTTATATAGTATACAATATCATGCGACAAAATAAATATAATATCGTAGAATATTCGTACAATCTTTGGGAATAGATTTGATATTTTAATAAGATTTCATATAATATCAGAAGTATCTTGTACAATATAATCAGAACATTAAGTAAGATCTTGGAGAATATTCTCGTATCAATGACACGGATTATATCGGTTAATACCCTCCTTCAAGTTGGAGCGTGCAAATGGTAGATGCTCAACTTGGAAGAAAAACACCTAGAGGTTGGTATGTCTAGAGGTCAGAGTCGGTACACCAAAGAGTGTCGGGGTCGGTATACCGAAATGTGTCGAGGTCAGTACACCAGAGGGCGTGGGGTTCGATACGCCGAAGA
>CM071870.1:26992171-27032794 GCA_036759665.1 Gynandropsis gynandra | reverse complement strand
CCAAATGGACCCGAGCGGGCCCACCTCCCAGGTCGTGTTCCTTGAGTGCCTGAGTCGTGTAAAGCTACGGGGATATTTGGTAGCTATCAACCCGACCGGGCACTCTCAATCCACCCGAGCGGGCATGACTTGAGGTGTTATTTCCGCTCCTTTCGCTCGGTGTTTGAGTGCTCACTTCCATTTGTCGCCTTGCACAAGTTGAACCTACGTTTCCGGGGTTAGATTGCCAAAAGCACTCGTGTTTCTTCTCGTGTCTTCGTTTCCTACGCAAAACACGAAATGTGGATAAAGTCTCCGAATATACTCAATAAATGAATGAAATATGAATAATCTACTCTAAACTAGACCTAAGAACGATATAAAAACTATAATGGATTGTGTGTTATCAATGCTTAGTTCTATAATTCTTACTCTTGATTTACGGTTCTATGCTTAGCAATATCAATCATATGTTAGTGCTGACCGCTCAACAACAATGGATATCGAACCTTGCTGGAAGGTTAAGGAACGAATCCGGTCCGCTAAGTAGTAGATTAAGCTTTGGCTAATGAGAATCTGACCGGTCGGTTAGCCAACTTAGGGATAGTGATTGCGGTCTTAATGCTGCCATGGTACGTGTTAATCGGCTGTCGGAAGGCAGGGTTGCATGTATCCATGGTTAGGAGGTTTAGGCTCGGAAGAATCACTCCTCAACCGTAGAGCATGAATTTCCCGTTGTCAAGAGTAGGTTGTAGATCTATGATCTTTAGTCGTTCGTGTATGCAATATCCGGTATCCCGTACACCCGTAGTATTCATCATATCTAGTTCATCTTTACCCTCGTTCCGTTGTCTCCATTAGGATAGATTTAGGACCATTAGAACCATATCCCCTCCTATCACCTTCCTTCCTATTTTAGTTTTGTTCTTAGTTTAGTTGTATTAGTCCCTGAGATCGACCCTGGTACTACAAGATCCGTATACTTGCGGTGAAGTGGACTAGGTTAATTTATAACTCGCGTTTCCACACGTCAATCCCGATAATAGCTTCCTTGAGCTTTGCGGCCTTGGCTCGGGACATGGGACCAACGGGTATGATCAAGGCTTCCTCTTCTAGAGCTCGGGCTCGCGTCACGGGACCGACATATTTTGACCTAGTGGCGTCTCGGGTCGCGCTGGAGGTGGTCGCGTCTCGGGTCGCGGAAGTGGCGTCTCAGATCGCAGAACCGGCGTCTCGGGTCGCACGGATGGCGTCTCGGGTTGCGCTCTCGGCGTCTCGGGTCGCAGGGATGGCATCTCGGGTCGCGGTCTCGGCGCCTCGAGTCGCGGAGATTCCATCTTCTTCCTTTCTGCGGGTCGCGTCCTCCTCAGTGTTGTTGGTCGCGTCTTCGGCGTCCTCCGAGATCATATCACTCAATATGACACTTCTGACACCTATACCAATCTCTAATCTCATTCAAACAGGTGATCAGCATGTATGAATGCATTGCACACAACCCATCAAACCATGCGAATGAACTAAACTTAAATCAAGCATTAAGAACACAACAATCCATTACATAACATTCCTAACCCATGGCAAAGAGATCTACTCAAAAATCATAGGGAAACAAACATAGTAAGTATTCATCTTCTTTATTTCTCCAAGCGTGGCCTCTCACGAATCCTTCGGTTTCCCTAAATCTCCTTCCTCAGATGTGCTCTCTCTCCTCTTCCTGTTCTGGTCCGTCTTCTCCTTGTTTTCCTTCTCTCTCTACTAGTTCTTTTTAAAGTTCACGCTCGTTCAAACTTTATTCTTGCTATTCGCTTGGTCAGTTGACATGCAAGCCCGACCGTGCACACCAATCAGTCCGACCGTGCAACATTCTTCCTTGAGGTGCCCAACCGGGCATGGAACAAGACTGTGTCGTGCAATACTTCCGGGGGTCTTTCTGGACATTAAGCCCGGTCGTGCTGGGAAGGATGCTCGGTAGTGCATGTGTCTGCCTCTTCAGCCCGATCGTGCACATGGTGATACTCGGTCGTGCTGCATGAAGATGATTCCTCCCTGGTCGTGTTGGAAAGGCTGCATGTCCATGCATGTAACCTTCTCAACCCAACCGTACTTGATTGTTGCTCGACCGTGCTGCATGGATTCTTCAGCTCGCTCGTGCACATATTGAGCCCAACCATGATGCTTCACCTTGCTTTATCGATCGGGCAAGGAGTGATGCCCGGTCGTGCTATGTGTTCTCCAATTCAATCTGCTTGGTCATGCAACAATAATGTTTCTTCGCCGTGCTCCTTTAACACTTTGGTCACTTTGGTTACGTTTTCAGGTAGATTTTCCGTATTTACTCGGCATTTCCTTTGAATGTCTTGGTTTTCTGCAGAACACGCAAAATGTTAGAAGAAGCCTTCCATTGTGCATAATATATCGGTAAAGTCGAAGAATCATAATCAAAACTAAACTTACGAATCATGAAAATACTATGACAAATTAGGTATTATCAATCACTTTCATCCGTCTTAATTTAGTCATATTCTTAGTTTAGGTTGTATTAGTTCCTAGAGTTCGACCCTGGTATTACACCGATCCATATTCTTGTGGTAAGTGAGTATTAGGCATTTTATTTGCTTGATAATTCGCATATCAAGTTTCAATGTCGTTGCTGGGGACTAATTATGGCCTAGATTAGAAATTTACTAGATTAAGATTTAGTCCTTTTCGGGATCTTAGTTATTTTTTCTGCAATTTTCTTTTCTTTTTATTGAGTCTTCCTTGTCTTTGGTTGCTCGTCTATTCTTGTGGAGGTACCATTGAATGAGACGCTCAACACAAAAGTAACTCATATACAATCTCGAGATTGAAAAACAGAACGGGATTTGCGCAAAAAGAGGAGAATTAGACCTGTAGATTCTGAAATCAAAAGAGAAAGCCAGAGCACACGATCCCGAGGATGTGGGAACTGAAAGTGAAAGCTCCAGCACGAGCAGCAATAAAGGCAACACGACTAAGCCCGAAATGAACACTGCCAAAGAAACCTACAGAGCTTACACAACTCCAAAGCACACCCAATTGTTATCGTGTACAGACTGTCCGACGGCAAACCAAGTTGAGCTGCAACACCTATTTGTAATGCCATACAATGCTGATAATGTAAACAATCGCTTCTTGGGAGGCAACCCAAGCTTCAGTAGACGCGCATAACACCTATTTGTAATGCCAACTCGTGAAAGTAGAATACGCAGGGTGTACATGTTCTCCACTTGCTTTATCCTCTCTTGATTTTTGCCACGAGAGTTCCTCTCACAGATTTTGAACACCGGGAGTGTGTTCCATTCAAGTCTTAAGGGGAGAGGGAGGGTGGGTACTCGTTGAGTGATATGTGTGTGATTAGGAGTAGATGTAGATTTCTTCTTATGATTTCAGCATTTTAGGTAATTTTTTTCTTTTTCTTTGGATTTTTACCAGATATCTAGTATGAGATTTTGAGCTTTAGCCGTTTTTGTGTATCTTCGTTGAATCGGGAACAAAAGCCTAGGTTTTATGAAAAGGACTTTTAGATACTGGTTAGTCTAGTAGTTGTGCATGAATCCATGACTTATGTTGTATTTCGCCCCCTAGGTTTCAGTCCAAAATTTCTATATCTCCGTGTATATCGTTCAGTCTTTACTAGCTCGGACACCTTTTAGATTTACTTCTCTATTCTAATGATTCCACACGCTTAAACTCTGATGTCAATGGAATAAGCTTCTAGCTATTTTTGCCTTACATTGACATGAGTGCATTTATCTTGATGGTTCGGGTCTAAGTGGTAGGCTGAGGTGCTTTTCAAGGTTCGAAGGGTTAGAGTTGATGTGTGACCTTATGTTTTGGGTCTAAATGGTTCTTCAACAACGGAACCCCTTCACTCCTCTAAGGTTACAAGACCTTATGAGTGTGCCAATTGGCAACTGGATCTATGTAAAATGTTGTCCTCTTCGACTTCGACGACTTAGAAACCGAGCGCGAAATGTTCTTCTAAAAAAATAATGAATAAATAATAATAATAATAATAAAAGAAAGAAAGAAGAAAAATATCTTTAGGAAAGGTGTTGAAGAATTCGAATCTGAATAGATTGCATGAATCAAGCCAAACGGCTATATGTACAAGAGTATTAGACCTAAATTACAATGAGAGATGTAATTACAAAAAGACGTATATACCCCTATACATGTACCCTTTACACGCCCCCTCAAGATGGAGCACCCTCGGTGAGTCCAATCTTGGAACACAAAATCTGAAACGGAAGCCTCGAGAGAGGCTTTGTGAGAATGTCAGCAAGTTGATCCGCGGCTCGAACATGTGTGACCCGAATAGTGTTCGACTCGACTAGGCCACGGACAAAGAGATAGTCTAGCGCCAAGTGCTTCATTCGGGAGTGAAAGACGGGCTTGGCACTGAGGTATGTCGCTCCAATGTTGTCACAATAGATGGTAGGTGGTGATGATGACGTGACTCCAATCTCGGATAGTAAGGCAAGAACCCATAGAACTTCCGCGGCTGTGGACGCAATGGAGCGGTATTCAGCTTCGGTAGACGAACGGGAGAGTCCCGTTTGCTTCTTAGACGACCAGGAAATAGGATGTGCACCAAGGAAAAGTAGATACGCCCCAGTGGACTTGAGATCAAGTGAATCTCCAGCCCAATCTGCATCGGTAAAGGCATGTAAAGAGAGGTTGTTCTTGGCGGATAAGAAGATACCTCTATCTTTCGTGCCAGCAAGATAGCGTAGAACTCTTTTGACGGCTTGCCAATGGATATCCGTGGGAGCATGCATGAATTGAGACAGCTTGTTGACAGCAAAACTAACATCCGGTCTTGTGAGAGATAGATATTGTAGTGCGCCAACAATGGAGCGGTACTCCGTGGGATTGGAGAGTGAAATCCCAGAGCAAAAATCAAGGGAGAATCGGACAAAAACAACATTCTTGAGGGGGTAACAGGCAGTTTACCCATAAATTTATCGGAATATCCACTCGACATTGAACATTGTTTATCTCTAAAAGTTTCCATCGCCCAACTTTGATATCCAATCTAGTAAAATATTTCGTTCTTACATAATTTTCATTAGTCAAATATAAAAATAATCGATGTTTTGTGTTAGTTTTAACAAGCGGTAGTAATTCCAAATATATAAAGTGTTAATAGAAGCTCTAATTGTGTCATACCTAGTGCCTTTTTGTAAAATTAGGCAATATTTATTGGAAATCGCCTCCAAACACAATGGTTTTCCCACCAAATGGTATGGATCGATAAGTTGGGTCGATGGAGCTCATTATAATTTTAAGTGTTTTATCTAAAGGGATGCAATTCCACTGGATGATGCATTTAAAACTATATGATCTTGAGATCTTATTTCCATTGATAAAAATTTTCAAATGAAAGTTTTATCAACACCTCTGTATACATGTACAAAAAATGTTTGGCCTTGATTTGAGTAGACTACTTCCATGATTTCAGTAAAAGTATTTGATTGTTTATTCGTTGCCTTTGAAAACAATTTACTATATTCTTCTTTGGTTGTTGTTGTATTGTATGAGTTTTTCATAGATTAGTATGTTTATGTTTGAGCAATTTTTAGCCTCTGCAGGGTATGACATATAAGGATATCGCTTTAAGGTTTTCCCATTTCTGATAAGCATTTTCTCAACCTCAATGAGTGTATAGTTTTTTTTTCATTTCTTCCTTACATATCTTCAAATCTTTTTAAATGGTATTTGTATTCAAAATTGTTTAATGTATTTCAATCAGAGAACATTGTGCTTGAAACGTTATCACCTGGTAAGGATAATTATTTTCTTCGCTTGTAAAAGACATCGTCAGTCAAGTGTTGCCATATAGATGCCCAGATATTTTGGGAAGAAGATCGACATTCTATTGTTAAAAACAAAACAAATAATGTTTGTGAGTATGAATTGATGGTCCTATTACCGGATTTGTGAGAATGAATTGATGGCCCTATTACCGGATTCTTCAATAGTAACTATGTATTATTTATTGTTTTCCAACAGGTCTAGTGTGCGACATGTGTCTTTTAACGTTTGGTGCATTATTTCATCAACAATATTTCTCCAAATGATGTTGGCTCTTTGATTTTGTTAAGTAACATTCTCAATTAATATATTTTACCAATATTGGATGTTGTACGATGCAATCAACCATATGTAAATCCTCATTGTATAGGGATCCATAGCTTTTTATACATATTCCAAAAATATTTAGGTAGAAAATAAACGTATGTAAGTTGTGGGGACTCAATATATAGTTGGTTGTGTTTGAATCATTTTGTAAACATTGTCTGGTTAGTATTCTATATTATTCAATATCAGTTAAAAATTCATCTTACTTAAAAACTACGATTTGTTTTTTTGGTAAGTAAAAACTTACACGTTCTACGGGTATACTTCTTAAATAAAAATCAAATTTCAATATTTGCCAACAAGCTTTACATCCAGACACGTATTTGTACTTGAAATAGTGTTTAATCAATTGGTTGTTATATTTTTATAGACGATGTTAAACTTGTGATTATTTTGCCTGGTCCTTTGTTGATATATTTAAACAAATATTTGATTTTTTTGTTACTCCATTCAACGTTTATATGAGCTATGTATTTAAGAAAATGCCAAACTGACATGGATGATAGACAAAATATTCAATCAAATCATCCAACATTGGAAGTTAGAAGATTTCAAGGGCAAGAGTGAGAATGCCAAAAATATATATACGAAGAAAAGGTTTCCGGGGATGGTCTACATCGCCACACCTCGGAAGTTGAAATCATTCATGAAAAAAAATTGGCAAGAAATTTTAAATTTATAAGTACCATATATTTTATATATATACCCTTAAATTATATCTAATTAAGTTCATTTTTGAATACTACAGATGTAAAGGAAAGAATGGGGAGACACATACCAAGTAGAAGGTCATCACAGAGGAAGAGAATGATGAACATGATTTTGTCAATCTTCGGGTAGAATAAAGGATTAGGGTTTTGACAGAGAAGATTACACAAAAATCGCAAGCCATCGGTCCATCTCTAGTTGAGCTCCCTTCCCTAAACATGATAAGATCTATTTACAAGTGAAATTATTTTATTTTTATAGTAAATTTCATTAAAACTATATTTCACTATACTATATAAAAGGAAATTATACGATTTGGATCTTCTAAAAAAAACATATTGAAGAGGATTTCACGATCGTACCCACACGGTTCAGGAGGCATACTCTCAAAAACGGTGCATCTAGCAACGTGATCTCATGTTTCATGATTATAAGGTAAAGATGTGTCATATAGAGAGTATCATCAAGCTGATAACCAGCCAATCGTATCGATCACCACATTCACCCCCTATTGATGAATCATCTTTGAAACGACAAAATCTGGCGATTAATTCGGATGTGACCCTCTCCCGAGGTAACAGAGGAGACCGGGAAAAAGACGATGGCGGTTGATATTTATGATTTTTGTATTTTAAATTTAAATTTCAAATTTTCTATAAAAAATATTAACATTCAATTTATCTTTCTTGTTTTTCTATCTTTTAAAAGTTTTTCAAAAAAAATTCATAATATCAACGAGTATATTCAAATTATCAACCAAAAGTATCAACAGAAATCTGTTGATATGTTTGAATTACACACTAAATGTTTCAACAGACACCCATTGTTAAGTTTCTACATATTTTCAACGAATGATCATTGATAATTCTTGCGATCAGTAATGGATTTTAATGGTTACAGGATACCAACGGATGCTCAACGATAGTATTAATATATGCTTATTGATAGTGTCAATGGAGTCTCATAAATCCTTTCAACGAAGGCCCCTAGATTGTTACAATGGACGCCCGCTCATAGTTTCAATGGAAACTACAATTGATATCTGTTGGCATATTTCAATGGATATATATGTTACCATTCGTTGATGATATATCAATGTGTTGTTTTTGTGACGACATTGAAATTTAATCGGATCAATATTTTCGATGGTTGATTATCAACGGACTAATCCGTTGAAATTATTTTTTTAATATTAATGCATACAATGTTTTGAACAAATTTACAGAGGATGGAAAACTGTCCATAATCCAAATAAGTAACAGAGGTTCCCACATAAACATATGTCTACTTTAACGTTATAAGTTGTATGTTCAGTACTCACACAAAAAGAATCAAGCCACAAAGCCGAGGCTTGTCCACATAGCATTGGAAAAATGAGATTGTTCTAGGTTTTGTAAAACCAAAAAAAAATCAGTTTCTAAGTGCAAAGGTATTAGGTATCCTATTTTTCAACATACTTTCGGCCTCTAGTGTCTATGATTTTACATTAAGGGGTGAAGAATTGGTTTCCAATATCATCGATATGCCAATTTCTCGTGGAATGGCTTCTAGAACTTGTCTCGGCACAGAACCAAAGAACTACATTTAGGAAAGATGGCTTTGTTAATATGGTGGTTAGGATGACGGATTCTCGATCAGACTGTTAAAGGGACTGTGTACTGACAAATTTAGTGAACTTTTATGTTGTATATGTATATATTGAATGGGCCAATGCAAGGTACAAAGATCGTACATGTATTGGTCTTAATAGGTGTGAATATATAGTGTATATATATATATATGTAGGGTTGCTATGCAACAGAAGCAAAAACACAATTCTATGATGAGATCTAGTCGCATTTAGGCAATTTAACATTTTTTTAGGTGTGTGAACATAAAAATTTATGTATCTTTTCGGATGAACAAGGCTGAATGATAGGGACGGAGCTCCTCACGCATAGAGCCTCTGCAGATAGTCCACATCGAGCTTCGGATCGTCGCTTTCAACTCTTTGACGGGGTGCCGAAACTTTAAAAGATTTTTTCTCTTAAACAATCTTCTTTAACGGAGAGCGGCGTGGGACAAGGGACGGGCGGCGACTCGGGCCGCGGTGAGAACGGGCCGGTGGGAGGAGTGGAGGTCGGCGGCCGGAAATCTAGGGTTTTTGGTCCCGGCGGCCACAGGAAAAGGTGGCGGCGGCGGCTGAAGAGAGGAGGAGGGAGGCGGCCGGATTTTTAGGGTGGTTTGTTGCGTCGTTAGACTTTTGGCTCTGATACCATGAAGAATTCGAATCTGAATAGATTGCATGAATCAAGCCAAACGGCTATATGTACAAGAGTATTAGACCTAAATTACAATGAGAGATGTAATTACAAAAAGACGTATATACCCCTATACATGTACCCTTTACAGGTGTCACGTATACCTCGGATAAATTAATATGGAGATTTCATGGATTTTTTTAGTATAATGAAATGAACTTTTGTGATGTGTTGAATTGCATGGATTGTAATTTTCGGCTGGTAGAAGTGTGAATTAAGTTTAATTAGGTCTATGTTCGCGTGACGCGTTGTTGTGAATAATAACTGATTTTTTCGAAGTACTTGTGTTAGTATCCAACTATTGTTTGATTCTTCTTGTGCTTAGCTCTATTTTTTGTTTGAGGACAAAAAAAGGTTCAAGTCTGGAGGAGTTTGATAACATGTAGTTAGGTTAGTTTTAGATGTAAGCGTTTAGATCATTTCTACGTAATTTGCATAGCACGAGTTACAAAAACGACAAGAATTAGTCCTCTATCCAGTCTTTTTGTTGCTTTTTAGGTTTTAAGGCGAAAAGACCTAATCGAGCTTAATGATGTTGATTCTTAGAGACAGCTGTGTATAGTGGGAGCTACAACCCACTTGGACTGGATTCGGGCCAAAGAACCACATGAAATACCCGAGTATCAAGCGAAAGGAGTAAAAACACGAAGTTAACATAGCCCGATCGAGTTGTACCAATCAGAAGCTTTATCCAAACTTGGGGTGCTTCCTACCCGGTGCATGTTGCATGAGAAGCCATGAGCCCAAGTGGGTCCTCTAGACTTGCCCGCACGGGTTACACCTTTAGAGCAATCTGCCCACAAGAATACAAATTGATGTAATACAAGAGTTGAATTCTAGGAACTAATGCAACCTAAACTAAGAATATGACTAAACTAAGACGAATGATAGTGATGATGATATAGGGTAACATCTAAGAATTTTAAAATAATTACGAAAGCAATAAGAACACATAAAAGACTTGTTAGTTAAGTACACTACGGGCTTGAGGTTACCGGAATTGCAGGGATGCAGCCAACAAAGATCATAAACCAATCAAATTATCTTGATAATGAGAAATTCATGCTCATGAATAGAGAATGGTTCTCTCGAAATCTAAACAATGATTAACATGTAATTACGATAGCATTAAGCATGCCATCCTAATTCCCGAGTCGATTAACTGGTTGGTCTAATTCTTATAAATCGAACTCAATCAACAATTAATATTTTCTGATTCATAATCTAACCTTCTAGTTAAACATAAAGTCCTAAATTACTGAGCGGACAACACAACTATAGAACATTCATCGCATCAATCGTAGAACCAAAACAAATAAAACTTTGAAAGATCTAAGCATTAACGCATAACCACAAGCATCCCTTACAAAACCGGCATCCCTAGCCCTTACCAGACCTACTCACTCATAGAATCTGATACAAAACAACTAGAACAACACTAGACGTGATAACGAGTAAGAATACGATGCCTCGGACTTTCCTATCTCGTCATCGATGTTCCGATGTTATCTCCTTCGTTTTCCACCCGCTCGGGCTCATGGCTTCTCATGCAGCACACACGGGGTAGGATGCACCCCGAGTTGGGCTAAAACTTTTGATGGGTACAACCCGAGCGGGGCCTTCTACGAGCACAAGTGGGTTGTGTTAAATTCGTGTTTTTGCTCCTTTCGCTCGATGCTAGGGTATTCTATGCGGTTCTTTGTCCTGAATGCGCTCCGAGTGGGTTGTAGCTCGAAGTATGCGTAGTTGACTCCAGGAATCAACATCATTAAGCTCGATTAGACCTTGTCGCCTTAAGACCTGAAAACATTAAGAACATTGGATAGAGGACTAAATCATGAAGGTTTTGTAACTCGTACTATGAAAATTACGTAAAAATTATCTAAATGCTTACATCTAAAACTAACATACACTACGTGTTATCAATTATTTAACTTATCATGTCTCGAATTTAATATTTAGATTATTCTTAGATCAAAATCAATCCACATTCCTCTACTGCTCTTTCCTCTTTTGGTCTTCCTACATTAGACTTTCTCATCCATTTTCCTTAGGAAAGGATTCTATAGATTAGCGTTTGGTTTTGTGTTCCTCCTCAACAAAATCCCATATCTTACGATATCATTGCATCAACCATTCATTTTTTAAGAAATGTTGACAATGAGGATTAATGAAGAAAGCAAAAAGATTACTAACATCGTGGAGAAATTGGGATCGATGAAATCAACACATATTTTTCTTGGTTATTATAGTATCATGATCTCACTTCTTTATTTCCTCTCAAATGGAAATCTAGCTTTTTTGTTGTTCATAAACACAATTGTTTCACTTTTCATTAATCTATGTTGTATTTTCAAGCTTTTGTGTTAACTAGATTCATATTAATATTCATTTGTTCAATTTGTTTAAATTCGATGCTTTTACTATGTTGTTTCATTGTCTCTCTTGCTGAGGAAAAGGAAAAGTCTAATTATATATTTCTGTATTTGCAAATCAATGTTAACCTCATTGTTTTTGTGTCTACTTCAAGAATTTTTGTCTTGTCCAAGTTTTATTGTTGCAAATGATTCAAGAGATTTAGTAAAAAAAAATACCAATTTCTTTCCGACACTCGATTAGATCTGGTATATCTGTTGAGGTTAGAAGTTTGAGTATTGTTTTTAATTTATGAATTTAATATTATTCTTTAACAAATATATGTATGCACTATATCATAAAAATTATTTATTTATCGTATTTTCATTAACATATTAATATTTTTATCATGACATCACCACTACCAACACATGTAACGAGACATAAAATAAAAAGAAAATAATTCTCATCTAATTTATAAAAATTAAGATTATATATAAATATCGGGTAAGTAATTTTGCTATGAATCAATAAGATTATTTCTTTGCTAATAAGCTTATCTAATAAATTTTTCAAAGTTGTAGATGTTGTTGGATTTCTAATCGCTATCCAAGAATCAAATTGGCAGGCAAGTATTTAAATAGATAAAAAATAGAATTTCTGTTGTTATTATATAGATAAGTATCTGACATTGTTGCTCCATTAATCTATTATGTTATTTCTCCGATGTGTTCAAATCATGGAATCACTTTCTCCGAAAAATTATGTTTTAAATTTTCAAATATATTATGAACAAATCGCAGTGTTAGCCAATACATCTATTTGTTAATAATTTACATTGAAAAATACTTTTATTCATTTGTATTAACCGATACATATGTCAAATATTACGATAATGTTTGAATTAATGAATTATATACAATATTTAAGAAAAATATAATTTAATTATAATAGAATCACACAACAGCGTGGGTACAATCCAATATAAATTAATCTACAATAACAGATCTTCGATATGGCATGTTCACGTCGAATTAAGCCTTAGAAAAAAATAGTAGTTGGTGCCGGTTAGATTTCATATAATATTCATTGCTTCAGTTAATAATCACAATCGTATCTCGATATGTTTTCTTTTTGGTTTGAGGCTCAGGAATCATGTGAAACAAAATTGGCATGTGTTTCTTTTAAGTTGCATGGTTATACTAATCAATACGTCTTGGTTTGAGCGGTGAGGCTCGTGATATCTTTTGGTGTTTCGATATTGTCTAATGGTCCAAAACCAAACTGTATCCAATAAAACTTATTTGCTAAGTGCATTCCAAATTCAACAATTGTTCATAATATCTAAGGCAGGGAATAATAAAAATAACCTAAATTTTGCATGTTAAAATTTGATGAGGTTCTAAATGCTGATTAGAGATATCTTATGTGCAATACATACATACACTGGTAGATATAAGTATATTATTTCAACGGGAAAAGGGACGAAAACCCTGTAGACATAATAGATCGAAAATTTCCTGAAACAGTTAATGAACCCACGAGATTCATCTCATCTGAACCTCCCAAAGCAATCCAAAAGGAAGAAAAAAATACAAGAATTCGAAGCTATATAAACCCTAGCTATGCACTAAGTTTCATGCAAGCACAATAACATACAAAAAAATATATATAGTACATCAAGGCTAAATAAAGATGAATCTCCATGGTTTCTCACTTTTTCTTCTACTTGTGGTCATTGGTTGGGTTCACTGCAATGCGGATGACCTATCTTGTGAAGTGGAGCCACCATTTACATGTAACAACACTGATGTTTTCAACGCAGGATCTTTTGACGACGACTTCGTCTTCGGCGTTGCCTCCTCTGCTTACCAGGCATTATAATGAATATATCTCTACTCGATAAGTTATTATGGTTATCTTTATGCATAACGTTTGAAAAGATTATAACCTTTATATGTTTCTTCTCGCCCTGATCTTGGGGTTCTTCCAGATCGAGGGTGCTAGAGGCAGAGGTCTCAACATTTGGGATGGATTCACTCATCGATATCCAGGTGAATTATATGGCATCGCTGCTACGAAAGACATTGTTAATAAAATGTTCATCGTTATTCAGGTCTTGTTCAGAGACATCATTCGCATGTTTATCACTAATTTTACAATGCATATATTATGATTGTATTTCCCCAACAGAAAAAGGAGGACCAAATTCTGCCAACGGGGACAAGGCTTGTGAAGCATACCCAGAATACATTGTAAATAACTACGTCTACACGTGCAATTTCGATTACGTTATTCAATGTTATCATGTCATTTACATAATCTCACTTTTGATATGCATTGCAGAAAGATATTAATGTGATGGGCGAACTGGGCGTTCGCGGCTACAGATTCTCTCTTGCATGGTCAAGAATTATCCCAAGTATTTATTATATTTCCAAGTTTCGATCACAATAAATAATATTTTGCTCATCTTTCTCGCGAAGAGTTATAATAACAAAGATTATACATAATGAGCAGGTGGAAAGAGAAGTCGAGGAATCAATGAAGACGGAGTGACATACTACAACAATCTCATAAATGGTCTCCTAGCAAAAGGTACACATTACACACAGACTCATGTATTATCTTGATATTATAGAGTTGCTTGTCCGGATGCATACATGTCTTACGTAAATCTTTCATAAACTTGTTGGCTACCATAGGCATAGAGCCATTCGTGACCCTTTTCCACTGGGATCTTCCTCAAACTCTTCAAGACGAGTATGAAGGTTTCTTGGACCGTCAAATCATGTAAGTTAAATCCATTGTATATTTTTGGTTTAGCAATTTTTGTATGATGACGAGCACATTAATTGTCAAAGAGAATAATTATATATGTATTACACACATTGAATCTTTGGTTCAAATGTGATATACAGAGATGACTTCAGAGACTATGCGGATGAATGCTTCAAGAGATTCGGAGACCGAGTGAAGCACTGGATCACGATCAACCAAATCTACACCATCCCTACCAGAGGCTATGCGACAGGAACAGATGCACCTGGTCGTTGTTCAGCTTGGCTCAACAAAGGTTGTTATGCTGGAGATTCCGGAACCGAACCCTATAAGGTTGCACACCACGCTCTTCTTGCTCATGCTACGGTCGTCGACCTCTACAGGATGACATACAAGGTTCGTTATAATTACATGTTTTGGATTAAATATTACGTTGTGAAACTTGTTGGTTACAAATCATTCTTCTTCTTATTATTATTCTAATTCTTATTCTCATCAATAGCGATGTATATTCACAGGAAAGCCAAAAGGGAGAAATCGGAATTGTGATGATTACTAGATGGTTCCTTCCGTATGACGACAGTCAGGAGAGTAAAGATGCAGCCGAGAGAGCCAAAGTGTTCTTCATCAATTGGTATAGACCTAATGTCTTTGAGTAACGCTTATAAGTACGTTTATTAAATGAAAGTTGAATGAACATTAAAATCAAACAAAACCATACGCTATATGTAGGTTTATGGACCCTCTAACAAAGGGTGACTACCCGCCTCTGATGAAGCAAATGGTGGGAGAACGTCTCCCAAAGTTCACGCCGGAAGAATCCTTGTTAGTGAAAGGATCGTCTGATTTTCTTGGAGTGAATTATTATATGACTCAATTTGCCAAGTCTATTCCCCCAAATCCTCCAAACAGACTCACTGTCATGAACGATTCACTCACCACCCTCCTCTGTACGTACTATACCTTACCATGACAATATATATATATTATGTGTATTTTTTCAGCCTTTAAATTCGAGCGTCTTCTTCTTCATTTTGTAGATGAAAATGCGGATGGACCCATCGGCCCGTGGGTATGTTTATATATATATATATATATATTTGACGTCTTAATTGAGACAAGCTATGAAAGGTTTATTAATGCGTTTTACTTGCTGGTGATGGTGTCGCAGTTCTATGGCACAGATTATTATTACCCGAGAGGCATTTTGCATGTTCTTGAATACATGAAAGAGAACTACTCAAATCCTACTATGTTTATAACAGAGAATGGTGGGTTTCTATCATTCTCGAAGAAATAATTAACTAACACTTTCATGTCTACTTTAGCTTACGTTCATGTACATAACCACATGCCACCACATTAATTGTGCGCAGGATACAGAAGCTGCGGGTATTGCGGCCCCGAGGAAGTTAAGAATGATTACAACAGGACAGATTATATCTGCAGTCATCTATGTTTTGTCAGACAAGCAATCCAGTGAGTGTTTGAAGTAATTATAATCGGTTCCTACACTTCATTTGCATCAATTCCATAACATATTTTTCGCTTCATATGCGTACAGCAAGGGTTGCAAAGTGAAGGGGTACTTTGCGTGGTCCCTCGGCGATAACTACGAATTCTGCGATGGGTTTTCCGTTCGCTTTGGGTTGAGTTACGTCGATTTCGATAATTTGACGGCCGACAGAGACCTCAAAAAATCTGGGCAGTGGTACCAAAAGTTCTTAGAGCCGACGAAGAAAGATCATGTGGTTCAAGATCTTTACTCTCTCAACGATCATCACAAGGTCGTCGCCGCATGAAGTTCTACTCGAGCATCATTCACTTGATGATCTCCGTAATAATGTATCCTATGTATAGACGAGGCTCTACTAAAATAAATAAAATGAATAAAGGATGATCATCACTTATTCAGTAATGCAATATGCATCATATCTTGTAATGCATTTTCAATTGCCTGGACTTGTAATGGGGAATTGCCTTGACGACAAAATAAATATAATTGCGAGTTTGAACATAAGAATTTCAAAGAATAGAGAATTACAGAAATTTGAATGAAGAAGAAAGAACTTCCGAGGACATTTTAATTTTTAGTTGCCGAAATAATTCCCACAATCTCCTTGAAACTTATTGTATCGGTGTTAAGAGTCATTTACATGGTAGCCTTTTGAGCAGCAAATATTTGAGGGTGACAACGAATTATTGTTTTATGAGGTTCTTATCTTCGTATTTTTGGTCAAGCACATGTGCTTCAGATGCAAGCACACTTATTGCTCCTCTTAATTCCTTTCTTATTTTCTCCAATTTCAATTTTCTCAAATTGGCACACAAGAATATATTGTTCACTTCACTTAGAGTACCTTCATGTATTGTCTCTAGCGTTTCCAAACACTCCTTAACAAATTCACATCCTTGTATTGGCTTAAATTCATCTATATAAACTAAAGCAAATATGACAGCCAATGATTTTGCATTGCAAGTGGAGAGCCTCTTTTCATTCGACGTCCATTGTTCCAATGACTTCTCCTTCTTATCTCCATGTTCATCGATCACCCTAATAGGATTTCACCCATACTTGAGAGCTCCCCAAACATCTTCATCGATTCCACGAATGTTTGTCTTCATCTTAACTTTCCCATACCAATAGTTGGATGAGTTTAGCATGCTCAGTTTGAGTATACCTAGATTACACGACTCAGACACTTCCCCAAATTATAACACCTATCTTGAAACTGAACTACAAGCAAAACGCCACACAAACACTTGTGTGAACCGCCTAGAACTATTCTTGTAATAATCCTAGCTTACCGAATGGTTCTCACTAGAATAACTCACCTATAACCCCAAAACTTTGATGGTTTAAGGCTTATGTTATAAACACTCATCTTGAATGCTCTTAAACTAACACATAAAATATTTTCTCACTCTCCTCTTTTTTTCTTGAATTTCGGCGCACCAATATGATTGAAAATGTGGATTGGACGTGCATCCACTTCCTCCTTTAAATACTAAGCTCCTTTCCAAATTGCTCTTTGATTTTCTTTACATGGAATTGTTAAGTTGCTTGATTTTCTTCTTTTAGAAAATTTCCAAATGTCTTGTTAAGGTTTTCAAATCTACAAATATCTAACACAATTGGAAATGTCAATAGTAATGAAAAATATGCATAATAAAAATATCACAATATTAAATCTCAATAAAAATAGAAAATATGCAATATCACACAATAAAGGAAATTTTTATAAAATGGATGACTTCTTGAACTAACAATATGAAATTATATATATAATAAGGAAATTTTTTTCTCTCCTCTAGTGAAGCCACGTCACCAAAAGAGAAAAAACCTCTCCATTTAAATATAATTTAAATCTAATCTTAATACTAATATAAGAGAATGTGACAATAAATTTGGTTGTTATTGTTATTGTTATTATTTTTATAAAATTTATTTACAAATCTATTAAAATAAATTATAATTTTTTATGAATTAATAAAATTAAAATTTCTAAAATACATTACAAAATTAAATAAAAAAGAAATTGAAAATATTAAAAATAATTTAGTTGCAAGATCCTCGCTTGAGGTAATTTAATTGTTATAACAAAAAAAAACAAAACATGAACAAAATCATATTATATTTATTTTAATCTGTATTTGGATATAGAACCATATCAAATATCAAAATCAAATAAATACTGAAAGTATTATTTTTTAACAAAATTCACAAAATACGTTACACACAATATAAATAAAGTTTATAAAATATTTTACATAACGTATAAACACATATAGAACTGTATTAAGGTAAAAATCTATTCTGTTTTAATCTTCAAATTTTATATTTCTACTTATAAAAAATTACATACATCAATCTCAAAATCCTACAGGTTTTCAAAAACCTAAAATTTAATCTGTTTTGTTGGTTTTGTTTCTTGCAATGAGCAGTTAAACATGGTGACAAGCAAGTGGAGCAATGCATGTGAAAAAGGTTGTTTAATCATCTGTTGTCTAAATATTTATCTATTTTTAGGTTCATGATGCTAGCTTGAGTTGACTCATTCATGTAGTGTTGTTGTGCATATTTCTGGAAATTATAGTTGTAGTAAATTAGAAATTATTAGAGATGCCCGTTAAGTTTGATTCTAGCTGTGTATTGATAAACTCGAATTTTGTCTTTGAAACCAAGAAATGTTATTATTGATGTAGAGATAAAATAACATTCTAACCGTTTTTCGTTGAGGCCAATGTTACAAGTGTATTATAATAATATGAGGTTATTCTTAATATATATTGGAAAATACAAGAGCTTAATGATCACAATGATGAAGAAATTTTTGCCCTTTCGATTTCAATACCACTCATATGTCTTCACTTTTTTTCCTTCAAAGTTATATATGAAGCAATTTTCCTTTGCAATCATAGTGGAGATGATACGATTATTGATAACACGTAGTGTAGGTTAGTTTAAGATGTAAGCGTTTAGATCATTTCTGTATAATTTGCACCGCACGAGTTAGAAAACCGATACGAATTAGTCCTCTATCCAGCTTTTTTGTTGTTTTTTTAGATTTTTAGATGACAAGGCCTAATCGAGCTTAATGTTGTTGATTCCTGGAGTCAACTGCGCATACTTGGAGCTACAATCCACTCAGAGCGGATTCAGGCTAATGAAACGCTTGGAATACCCAAGCTTCAAGAGAAATGAACAAAATCAAGAACTTAACACAGCCGGCTCGTGCTCATAGAATGCCCTGCTCAGGTTGTATCCATCAGAAGTTTTAGCCCAACTCGGGGTGCTTCCTACCCCATGCGTGCTGCATGAATACCCATGAGCCCGAGCAAGTCCTCCAAACTTGCTCGTGTGGGTTACACCTTCAGAGCAATCTTCTTGTGGCAGGGTACAATCCAACACGCATGTGTTATCTCAGAGATGAAGAGCCCGAGCGAGTCCTCCACTTCAGCCTGCAAATGTCCTCTACTTGAGCCCATGCGTGTCGAATGTCGTAACCAAAGCCCTAAAAGCGTCCAAACGAAGGAAAAATATTTGAAAATGACATTCCAATTAAGTGAGGGACGACACAAAACCTTAGAGGGACAAAATAACAAAGAGGCGGCTCAAGAGAAGGTGGAAAATGAAAGAGACATCATCAGAACATCGATGACAAGATAGGGAAGTCCAACACAGCGCATTCCTTACTCTTTATCATGTCTAGTGTTGTTCTATCTTGTTTTGTATCAGAATCTATGAGTGAGTAGGTTTGTAGCTATGGGTTAAGGACAATGGTCTTGTGAAGTCCTGAATGGATCTCCAATTGTCCTTGATTGTCTCTTGCTAAGAACTCACAAACAACTCTTCTATCTAGTCTCTCCCTCTAATTCTCTAACTCTCTAACGTGTGTTCTCTCCAAAAACTCCAGTGAATTCCACCTCTAGCTCTCCTCCTTGTATTTCCTCTTTTCTTTCTTTCCTTTTCTCCTCTTTTTCCTCTTTGGTCGTTCACTTCCTTTCCTATTCTTTCCTCTTTGTTTCAGCATGCAATTTTTGTGAGTTTTCCATTCTTATTTGCATAGGTTTACATTCTTGGATAAGTAGGCATGTTTCCTTTCTATTTTCCAGCCATATATCTCTTATTCCTCTTCTCTAACCACGTTTCCTTTTTGTGTAGGCAACACACCACTTTCTTTTCCTCTTTGGCCGAATTTCCTTTTCTTATTTCTGCAGGTGACGGACGCGACCCGCACGGCTGGATTGTGTGCCCCGCGCGGGCTGGCTGCATGACCAATGGCTAAGCGCAGGCTAAGGTGTGTGCCCCGCACGAGCTAGTTTTTTATGCTGAGTCCGCACGTGCCGAAGCCATCCCCGACCCGTGCTGGATGTGCTAGTGGTTGTGCCCCGTGCGAGCTATGCGTTCCACCCGACGTTCGAGAGAAGCTCGAAACCGGCGTCATTGAATTCACATACACAAGAAGCGCAGATCAGTTGGATGATGTCTTCACCAAAGCCACAAGTGAAAAAAGTCTGCAAAGATCTCCATTATCGGATTGGCCTCATTGATATCTTCAGTCACAAGGCATCGCATTCAAGCTTAGTCGATCGTCCCTCGAGCTCATAACTGTTGTACTCTTTTTCCTTGATCAAATTTTTTTGTCCCATTTGATTTTTTCCCGAAAAGGTTTTAATAAGGCTTCACCTATGTTGCTTTTGAACGCCTAAGCTTGATGGGGAATGTTAAGAAGAAAGACCACATATCGCTTTTCTTCGTGTCCCGAGCCGCTTTTCGTTCTTCTCCGTATCCCAGGTCGTGTCTAGCATCCTGCATCGCGTCTCGAGTCGTGTTCCGCGTCCTACATCCCGCGACCTACGACCTGGTCAAGCCTATTTATGACCTCCACGGTCTCCTATGCCTTGTTGACCGCTCCAGCGCATGCATGTTACATCTAAGCTTGTGCCTTGCATGTGAACTTGTATTTTTCTTGTTTGTCACCCTTTCTACTTGTATAAATAGGTCCTTTAGTTCTAATGAAATCCATAAGATAATACTTAGTCTTATTTTCTCTAATTTTCTCGATCTTTCGCTCGCTCATAGTCTTTCTTTCTTGGTTCCACTAATTCATCTTTGTTCTACAAATTTTACACCAATGACCCGCACGTGCTGTATGTGAGCCCAACTCGGGCGTTTTCTGCTGGACAAAAACCCCGTGCGGGCTAAAGAAGGCACCCCACGTGGGCTCCTCATGAGCCTTGATTTGTGCATGCTGAAGGTGAGCACGAGGCGGGCAACAAGTGCTGGATGTCCAGCCCGATCGGGCTAAGGAATCCACCCCGCGTGGGGGCCTTGTTTCCTCGTTTCGTATCGCAGTCCTTGGCTGTTTCTCATCTCGTTTGTTCCGTTATGATCTTCAATGCTCGTACTTTGTCCAATATATGTTGTTTAGCTCTGAAATGAACCAAATACGCATTAAAACCTATAATAACATGAAAACACAGAAACAAGTAAACCGGATACAAAAGCACACATAAAGATCGCAACTATCATCATAAACGTCTCCAATTTCTTATGCATCCAAGGTTCAGGGTTCATCTCAAAATGTTGCACCGGAAAAGTGTCTAAGACAACTCTGACTAAAAAACAAACTAAAACTTACCCAAGAAAAAAAAGAAAATGAAACGAGATCACCTGACAAACGTGAGCTACTCCCCCCAGACTTGAATTGAACGCGTCCTCGACGTCAAACTCTGATGGAGGATAGGAAAGGTGAAGTCACGGTTGCAGGTATCTTTTTTTAAAGATTTTCAAATTAACCAAGTTCGAAATAGAAAACAAATGCTGGGTTACCTCACAGAAAGCGCTTGTTTCACGTCGTTAAGCTTGACATCTCTATGCTTCATGTACTCGCGATGGGTGGATCCAATAGGGAGATGGAGTTTCCAATTGCAATCGGTTAAGTGGCTTGATATAGCTTTTGGTGTTGCCCATGTGCTATGAACGTTCCGCTAAAATCGCTCCATAGTTCTACTTCTCCATGTGGGAACAGTTCTCGTACCTGAAATGGACCAGCCCAACGGGAATGCAATTTGCTCTGGAAAGAATTAAAATGAGTGTAAAAAAGTAGAACAAAATCACATGGCCAAAAGTTACGAGGTAGGGTCTTTGTATCATGCCATCCTTCAGCGCGATCGTCTTTCTCATTGCTCATTACCGTCATCGCTCCTTTATCTTTCAAATTTTGGTGCAGCCTCCTTTGATCGTTGATGGATGTTTCACGGCTATCCTCCTCAAGCAATCCGTGCATAGGCATTGAAGGGCTCACTCTCGTACGCTTTTTGAGATGAATGGATTGCTTTCACATCTCATTCCGAGGAGCGGAAGGAAGATGTTCGAACTGAAGTCTAGATGCCTTCTTTACATCAAAATCAGTGACCGTTTCATGCGGTGTCTTCTCATGTGGGGCATCTTGCAGTGCCTCAATGACACTCATGAATTTTGTGTAATGCTTGGCTTCCCCATGGTAATTCCTACAGCATTGCAAACTCGCGTGAGGCATCTCTCGAAAGGATCGAAAATACTTACTCGGTTAAACGTGTCATTCCCCGTCTTATCCAGCAAATAAAATCTAAAGCATGACTCCATGGGGCTGGAAAAGTTAAATTCAATCTTCTCTTCACCGACACGTAGAGAGAGCTTCCCTTGTTGCGCATCTATCAACGCACCTGCAAATAATAGTCTACCAAAGTATTATAGGCACCCTAGCATCTTCTTCAATATCGAGTACAACAAAATCAGCGAGAATGTAAAGATTGCCTACCTTGGTGAGATTGTTTTCAACAATTCCACCTGAATACCTTATTGAATGATCCACTAGTCTTAGATACATCTTGATAGGTTTGATATTTCCAAATTTCACCCGCTTATTCACCGAATGTAGCATTAGGCTCACGCTTGCTCCCAAATCGTACAAAGCTTTGTTAATATCAAGTTTTGTGAAGCTTCCGAGGTCCTTCAACCTTGGGGGAAACTTATTTTGAAGAATGGCGGTGTATTCCTCGGAAATCGTACGCTTCTCCTTGGAAAGAACCTCCTTAAGGAAATTTTCTCGATTAGGCATCTTTTGGAGGGCTTCCAAGAACGGCGTGTTGATGTCGAGCTTCTTGAGGTCATGGAAGAATTTGCTTACACTCTCTCGATTCTTGCTGCTAACCAAGGGTCAAGGAAATTGTATAGAAGGTACATATGCCGGTGGAGCAACATATAGTTTTTTCCAAATCTTTCTCAAACCCTTCCATGATCACAATTTTGCCGTTTCCTATATCCACCGAATATCCAGCAACATTTTTGTCTTGCGCCTTGGAGGGCAGGTTTTCAATCGTATATTCGCTGCACAAAGTGATCGCATTTACGTGCTCTCTCGGGTTTTGATCGGGCTTTCCGGGTAGCATTCCGTGACTCTGAGAGCTTGAGGCAACTTGTTGTGCAATGGAATTTTCAAGGATCTTCACATGCATGCTGAAGGATTCTATTTGAGTTTTCAGCTCATTGATCACGGTTCCCAGTTGATGCATGCTCAAGGAGTCCATTCGAGTTTAAGTTCATTCATCGCTGCTCTCATAACTGCATTGAATTTTTCTTAAAGTGATTGTTGCTCCTTGATGTTATGGCGTCCTTCTTCCCTAAGAGGTACTTGGGTGTCGCGTGGTCCGTGTAGACGATTACCTTTGAGCCAACTAGATATGGTTTGAATTTGTGAAAGGCGAAGACGACGTCAAGGAGTTCCTTCTTGGTTGTGGCATAGTTGATTGGAACATCGTCGAGGGTCTGGCTAGCGTAGGACATGACATGAGGAACCTTGTCTTTCCGTTGTCCCAAAACAGCTCCAACCGCGTAGTCGCTAGCATCATACATGATCTCGAATGGTAGACTCTGATTCGGCGGTTCAATGAAAGGCGCTGAAACCAATGCTCCATTGATTGTGTTGAAGGCGTCGTGGCATTCCTTAAAGAATTGGAACCTAACATCCTTCGCCAGCAACTTTGTCAAAAGTTTTGTGATCTTTGAGAAGTCCTTGATAAACGTCCCATTGAAGCCGACATGCCCTAGAAAACTACAAATCTCTTTGACCTAAACCATTGGAGGAAGTTTTTCGATTACCTAGATCTTATTCTTGTCCACTACTATTCCTCTTCATGAAATGATATGTCCTAGGACAATCCCTTCTTTCACCATGAAATGGCACTTCTACCAATTAAGAACGAGATTGACCTGCTCACATCGCTGCAACACTCTACAAAGGTTAACAAGGCAATCATCAAAACTAGAGCCATAAACGGAAAAATAATCCATAAAAACTTCCATAATGTGCTCAATCAAATCGGAAAAGATTGCCATCTTGCAACGCTGGAAAGTAGCCGGAGCTTCGCAAAAGCCAAAAGTCATACGATAGTAAGCGAACGTTCCATAAGAACATGTGAAAGTCTTATTCTCTTGGTCTTGAGGGTGAATGTTAATTTGAAAGAAACCCGAGTATCCGTCCAAGTAGCAAAAGTAGGCGTGGTTCGCTAGGCGTTCGAGCATTTGGTTAATGAACGGGAAAGGAAAGTGATCCTTCCTTGCGGCTTTGTTCAGCTTGCAATAATCTATACACATCCTCCATCCTGTGACCTTCTTATTGGAATCAGCTCATAGTTCTCGTTGCATACTATCGTCATTCCTCCTTTCCTGGGCACTACATGCACGGGGCTCACCCATTCGTTATCACCCATTCGTTATCTGAAATAGGATATATGATACCTGCATCCAAAAGTTTTAGTATCTGCAGTAGCTAAGAAAGGTCTACAAAGAATCTTCTTCAATATTGAGTATAACAAAATCAGCGGATATAAAAAGACTACCTACCTTGGTGGGAATATTTTTAAAAATTCTCACCGGATATCTTACCAAACGATCTGCGAGTCGTAGAGACATCTTTGTAGGTTTGAGATCTCCGATGTTCATCGACTTAAAGACCAAATGTGGCATATGTCTCACGCTTGCTCTTAAATCGCACAAGGGTTTGTCAATGTCAATGTTCCTAATGGTGCACGGAATGGAGAAGCTTCCGGTGCTTTTATCTTCGGGAGCAGCTTGTTTTGAAGAATGGCATTGCATTCGTCGATGAGTGCTACCGTCTCACTCTCTTTGATATGCCTCTAGTCTGATAGGATCTCTTTGAGGAATTTGGCTATGTGGGCATTTGTTGGAGGGCATCCACGAATGGCTTGTTGATGTGAAGCTTCTTGAGGATATCTACAAACCATTTGTATCTTGCTTTGTTCTTGCTGCTCACCAACCGTCGAGGAAACGATATAGGACGTACGTACGCCAGTGGAGGAACATATGGCTTCTCTAAATCTGGTTCGGCCCCCTCCATGATCGCAATGCCTTTTCTGTTGTCCAATGATTACCAGCAACCTTCTCTTGCTCTTTCGACGGCAGATTCTCGATCACATTTCCGTTGCACATGGTGACAGTGTTCATGTGTTATGTCGGGTTAACATCAGGCTTTACGGGCAGCATTCTGGGATTTCAAGAGGATGATGCGGCTTGCTGCGCTATGGAGTTTTTAAGCATATTCACATGCGTGCTCAAGGATTCCATCCGAGTTTTGAGCTCACCAATTGCTATCCCCATTTCCGCGTTAAATTTAGCTTGAGTCAATTGTTGCTACCTTTGCCCCTTGTTGAATTCAAGCATCACCGCCTCAAAGGTTAATGAAAGAGCTTGAAGAGGTTGAGGAGCTTGTTGGAATTGCTGAGGTTGCTGATACAGTTGCTGCTTTTGTTCAAATCCCGAATACTTAACGAGTTGAGTGGTTAGATACGAACATTCCGGTGGTTCTTCCAATTCGGGTTGTAGGTGTTCCCAAATTGTGTGTTTCCCTGCTGCTGGGTGTAATTCCTTTGTTCCACATATTCTTGCACCGTGCATTTATAAGCTACATGCTTCGTATCTCGCAATTCACACAGTACATGGTATTCACTGCATTGCCCATCGCTCTACTTGGATTCACCTCGTATAGACCTCTTGCCTTGTTTGGCATACTCCTTGGTGTGGACCACATGATATGGTTCATAGCAAAATTGTCGATCAACTCGTATGGCTGCTCTATGCTTAGGTTCATGAATGATCCTCTTGTAGCATTATCAACCGTCGTTCTATGCTCATCAGCAATCCCATTGTAGAAGGTTTAGATCACATACCACTTCTCTAGACCATGATGAGGACTAATCTGCACAAGACCCTTGAATCCTCCCCACGCTTCAAATAATGTTTCATCATCTCCCCTCATTTTAATCGTCTTGCTCGGAGGAAAGTACTGTGTTAGGAATAGTATGCACATATGGTCCCCAGTAGTTATCGAACCTGTGGGAAGAGATTGCAGCCATGTCTTTGCTCTTCCCCCCATTGAGAAAGGGAAGAGGCACATGTCTCTAAGGTGCTGATGGGAATCTTCGTGATTTCCACCCATAAATTAGTTTTGATAAAGCATGTTGATCATCACGAGCTTAATCTCAAATTACTCTCTAGCAACACTAGGCGTCCTTATGGGAGTTTGGACGTTTCTCATGTTCAACACCACGTAATCATGAAGTCGATGTGGTGGAGAAGCGTGTGGTTCTCACGGTTAGGGCGCGAGTGGCTGTTGCTGTAATTGTCCCATATTACTGATGCATGTGAAGTTAACAAGTTAAGCTAAGACTACCTGCAAGTGCACGGCACATGTATAGTGGTTAAGGTGACGATCCCACGAGGACTAAGTAACACAATCTAAGAATAAAAAATAAAACCAAAGCTTGCTGGGAAATAATGAGGATGATGAAATGCAAATATAATGATGATGCAATGAATAAGTGAGTTCTAAACAAAGCGACAAACGCCCTAGGAAACCGGTTTCCCTGCATAGCTTTCGAAACCTATCTCCGATCTATTTAATCGTGCATTCCCTTTCAAGATATCTAAGGCGGATGATCCTAATGTAGAACCTACCCTCTCTCAAGGCATATGAACGTGGCTAGATTGAGTCATCCCCTACTTTCGTGGCTGACACCCCAACTAAACCCCATTACGATTCATGAGTCGCCCAATACAATCCTAAACCGTTACTATCCTACTTTCATGACCTAATCTCGGTTGTTCAAAGCCTAACTTTCTAGGACTAGAATTCACCTTTCAGTCCTTCTCCTAATTCCAAACACATGCATATACGTGGCCATCATAAACACAAGACAGTAAGTGCTTAGACAAAGAATAGATAATACAAAACAGGGAAATGCATTCATAAAGGAATAAAAGACGGTTCCGGGATAGCCAAGGGCTAACCCCTTCTTCTAGAACAAATCCACTACTCGATCATGAGTCTAAACACCACAAACAAAACAGTAGATAAAAGAGTATAGAGATATCAAACGAGCCATAATCCCGAATCAATCTCTAACTCCTTGTTGTGTCTCCCGTTAAAGAGGGCTCTTGAAGGGATGGATGGATGCTATGTACCCTCCTAGGTTTCTCCTCTGCGTTTTCTTGCTTCTGAACTAAATTTGGGGTCCCTTTTTATACAAATTCCTTGTTGGAGACATTCTAGGGAAGTTGTTATAGGCATGCCCCACGCGGGCTAGGGGCTTTCATTCCACCCCGCGCAGGCTCCTCATTTTCTTCTTTATTCTGCCATTCCACCCCGCGTGGGCTCCTCATTTTCTGAATGACCCCCACGTGCTAAGGGCTAGCCCGACTTGGGCAACAAATTTTGGAACACCACCCCGCACGGGCTAAGGAAGACACCCCGCGGGGGGCCTTATCTCCTCATGTCAAGTTGAATTCCTTGCCCGTTTCTCGTCCCGTTTGCTCCTTTATAATCTCTTATGCTCGTACTTTGTCTCGTGTATGTTCTTTAGCTCGTAAACAAAGAAAATACGCATAAAAACCTATAAGAAAATGAAAACACGAAAACAAGTAAAAAAATTACAAAATCACACGTAAACATCGCAACTATCGTCATAAATATATCTAAAATCTAGCGAGAGTCGTGTATAGAAACGAGATGATAAAAATCCACCTGACTTGAATGTTTGTTTGTCCCTAAGTAAACGTAAATGTGGAACACGTGGGAGATATGAAATGTGAGAATTCCCTTTCCCCTAGAAATACCGGTAAAGCAAACCTAATCGATCAACCAAACAAGTTAGAGAAAATTTTGGTCTAAAAACTTTCAGTATTCATCTTAGGTTCACCATGGCTACTAATAAGAAAGTAAATCAAAGACAGGCTAAGTAAGAAACCACAACTCTCTCTACCAAACGAGACTTCAAACAAATGCTAATCACATAATCAAAGAGGATACTTGTTTTATTCTCGAGCTTCTTTATTCTTCCATTCCATTTTTCTATTCTGATTTTGCGAACACACTAGGCTTCTAGGATGTCGGATTTGAAGGGATTATACTTCTACTTAGACCAAAGCTACCGATGATGGTATACTCTTGCACCTCGTTGAAGAGTGCAGCGGAGTAGATGGCGTTTTTATGTGCCTTGCTCTTAGGACGTATAAATATGATCACCAACCCACCACTTAGACCCAAACCATCGAAAATGTATCAAGGTCGATGCACTCATATCGATTTTAGATCATGCTTTGAGGCATTACTTCTATCGATAGAGGAGTGTTAGTGTGCGCTCTTATTTTATGCAAAACAAGCTCAATTTATGCGATCAAATCATCCTCGTAAAATAGAAATAAAGCATCGTTAATATGAAGTATAATCATATGGATAGAGAGAATGAACAAGAAACTAACTTAGCAAACTCATCTAAACTTCCCTAAGTAACACTAGGATTCCCAAAGCCTTACGACCCACTCGTTCCTCAACCATCTAATAAGCTCTAACATGCAAGATATCACGGAAAAGGCCAACTTCTTAAGAATCCTAGGTTCTAGGTTCATTTCAAAACGTGGCACCAGACAAGTGCCTAGGACTACTCTAACTCAAAAACAAAAACTAACCTAATCTAAGAACTACAAAAAAAAGGAAAATGGAACGAGATCACCTCACAAACGTGAGCTACTCCCCAAAAAATTGAATTGAACAGCGTCTTCGATGTGTAGCTCTGATGGATCATAGGAACGTGAAGTCACTGTTGAAGGTGTTCTTCTTTATTTTTAGTTATTATGTTTTTTTTTTCTCAAAATAAACCAAGTTCAAAATATGAATCAAAAGAAAACCAAAATCTCGGGTTGCCTCCCAGAAAGCGCTTGTTTAACGTCGTTAAGCTTGACGTCTCCATGCTTCATATGTGTGCGATGGGTAGATCAAATAGGGAGATGGAGTTTCCACTTTCAATCGATGGAGCAGCTTGATATAGCCTTAAACGCTGCCTAATTGCCTTGAATGTCCCGCTCGAATCAATCCATATTTATACCTCTCCATTTGTGAAGACTTCTCGTACTTGAAATGGACAATCACAATGGGAATGTAATCTGCCCGTGAAAGAATTAAAACGAGAATCACAAAGTAGAACAATATCACCTGGCCAAAAGTCATGAGGTATGCTCTTTGTATCGTGCCATCTTTTAGCTCGGTTGCCTTTCTCATTGTGCATTGCCTTCGCTGCTCCTTTCTCTTCCAAACATTGGTGCAGCCTTCTTTGATCGTCGATTGAGGATTCATGGCTGTCCTCCTTAGGTATCCAGCGCATACATGTTGAAGGGCTCACTCTCCTATGTTTCTTGAGACGAATTGGTGGCTTTCGCATCTCATGCCGAATAGAGGAACAAAGAGGTTCAATCTGTAGCTTAGATGCCTTTTCTACCGTAAAAGCTGTCAGCGTTTCGTGTGGCATCTTCTCATTAGGAGCCTCTTGCAGTGCCTCAATTGCACTCTCAAATTTTGTGTAGACCTTGGCCCCTTCATTGGTAAGTCGTGACGCATTGTAAATTTGGGTTAGCCCTCTATCAAAATGATCGGAAGTGCTTACTCGATTAAACGTGTCATTCACCGACTTGTCCAGCACATCAACACTTGGGCATGACTCCTTGGGGATTGAAAAATGGAATTCAATCTTCTTGTCGCCGACACATAGAGAGAGCTTTCCTTGTTGTACATCTATTTTCGCACCTACAGTAGCTAAGAATTGTCTTCCAATAATTATAGGCACGTTAGCATCTTCCTCGATACCGAGTACAACAAAATCGGTGAGAATACAAATACTACCTACCTTGGTGGGAATGTTTTCAACAATTCCCACCGGATACCTTACCGAACGATCAACTAGTAGTAGACATATCTTTGTTGGCTTGATATTCCTGAAGTTCACTCGCTTATAAACCGAGTTCGGCATTATACTAACGCTTTGTCCCAAATTGCACAAAGCTTTATCAATGTCAATGTCTCCTATGGTGCATGGGATGGAGAAGCTTTCGGGGTCCTTCAACTTAGGTGGCAACTTGTTTTGGAGAATAGCGCTGCATTCCTCGGTAAGTGCTACTGTCTCACTATCTTTGATGCACTTCTCCTGGGAAAGAACCTCTTTATGATAGTTTGCTCGCTTAGGAATCTTTTGGAGGGCTTCCACAAATGGCATGTTAATATCGAGCCGCTTGAGGTAATGGAAGAATTTTGTCATGCTCTCTCAATTCTTGCTGCTCACCAAGCGTTCAGGAAATGGTACAGGAGGTTCGTACGCCAGTGGAGCAACATATGGCTTCTCTAAATTAGGCTCATACCCTTCCATGATTGCAATTCTGCCCTCTCTTTTATTGACCAAACGTCCAGCAACGTTTTCTTGCTCTATTTTTAGGCAAATTCTCAATCGTATCCTCATTGCACAACGTGATGTCGTTTACGTGCTCTCTCGGGTTGAGATCTGGCATTCCGGGTAACATTCCGGAATTCCGAGAGGATGATGTAGCCTGCTGGGCAATTGAGTTTTCTAGCATATTCACATGTGTGCTCAAGGAGTCCATTTGATTCTTCAGCTCATTGATCACAGTCCCCATTTTCTCGTTGAATTTCGCTTGAGTCGATTGTTGCTGTCTTTGTTCCTTGATGAACTGAAGCATCACCACCTCAAGGCTTGATGAAGGAGCTTGAGGAGGTTAAGGAACTTGCTGGAGTGGCTGCGGTTGCTGATATTGCTGCTCCCTTTTCTGAAAACCCGAATATTCCACCGGTTTGTTCGTGCGATACGAGAGATTCGGGTGATTCCTCCAATTCAGATTATACGTGTTCCCAAATTTCGTATTGCCTTTCTGTTGGGCGTAGTTCACTTGTTCCATGCCTTCTTGCATTGTGCATTGGTAAGCCATATGATCAGATTCTTCACAATTTGCAAAATAGATGGCATTCACCGCATTGCCCATCGCACTTCTTTGATCCACTTCGTAAAGATCTGGTGTCTTGTTTGGCATACTTCTTGGTTGAGACCACATGGTTTGGTTCATGGCAAGAGTGTCGATAAGCTCGTATGCCTCTTCTACGCTTAAGTCCAGGAATGATCCTCGAGCAGTGTTGTCTAGCATTGTTTTGATGCTCATACGTGATCCCATTGTAGAATGTCTAAATCACGTACCACTCCACTAGACCGTGATGAGGAGACATTTGTAAATGGTCCTTGAATCTTTCCCATGCCACAAATAATGTCTCTCCCTCTCGGCTTCTAAACATAGTATTTCTCCTCCCATTTGGATCGTCTTGCTCATGGGGTTCTCATCTGTGTTTTGTTGCTTCTAAACTCAATTTGGGGTCCCTTTTATACAAATTCCCCATTGTAGACATTCTAGGAAAGTTGTTATAAGCATGCCCCGCGCGGGCTAGGGAGGCACCCCGCATGTGCTAAGGGCTAGCATGACTCAGGCAACAACTTCTGGAAAACCACCCCGCCCGGGCTAAGGAAGACTCCCCGCGGGGGGTCTTATCTCCTCATGTCAAGTTGCATTCCTTGCTTGTTTCTGTCCCGTTTGCTCCGTCATAATCTCATATGCTCGTACTTTGTCTCGTGTATGTTCTTTAGCTCCGAAACGAACCAAATACGCATAAAAACCTATAAGAACATGAAAACATGAAAAATAAGTAAAACGAATACAAAATCACACCTAATTATCGTAACTATCGTCATAAACATATCTAAAATCATGCGAGAACCGTGAACAGAAACGAGATGATCAATTACCAATGGGTAATTAGGGTTGTCAATGACCGTGCAATATATCTTTTCGGTTATCCATTGCTCATGGATCGGATGCGTCTACTTTTTCTTTTTCCTTCCTTTTTTTCCGCTGTCTACTAGTTCTCTCGATCTCGAGCTCAATTTGAAGTAAGCTCGAAGTGCCTTTAGATCTGGTCATACACCAACGAAGGACAAGTATAAGGAACTAGTAGAAAGAAAAGAAAAGAAAAGAAAAGAAAAGAAAAGAAAGAATATCTCTAAATCTGAATCTAAAACGTATTGACGAATAAGCTCCAACAATGACGCCAAAAACTTGATGTTATTCAACTTAACTAAATCAACCTAAACTACCCGCAAGTGCACGACACGTGTGTAGTACTCTAGGTGTCGATTCCATAGGGACTACGCAACACTGACTAAACTCAAACTAGAATCAAACTTGCTACGATGAAATATTGGTTGTGAGATGCAATAACGAAAATGTAGTAAACTAATGAGTTCTTAACAATGAGACAAACCGTTCTATGATACGATTTCACCGCAAAGCTTTCGAGACCAACTATCGATCTGTCTAATCATGCGTTCCCAATCAGGATATCTAAGGTGGCCGATCCTAATGTAATTTCTACCTTCTCTCAAGGCATAGGAACATGATTCAATCGAGTCATCCCCTAATTTCTTGGATGATACCCAAATTAAACCCATACGATCTATGATTCATTCGATTAACCCTCAATCGTTCCTACTTGATAACGTCTATTTTGTTATACTATTTTAGTCTCGTTTTATAATTAGTTTCATCATTCATTTGAACTTTACCAAGAATTAAAGCATCATTTAGTCCTCTTTTAGCGTTCTCTCATGTTATTGCAGGAAATGAAATATCGAGATATAAACATGAGTAAATGAAGCAAAACTAAGCAATACCATTCTTCTATCAGCTCTGCACGGACAGCATCCAAAGAATCATAAACAAGAGAAGAGAAATGGAAGCAATGGCCGCTTACAAAAAAATGGAAACAATGGCCGGTTATAATAATGGAAACTTTCAGTGGTTGGAACAAAAATGGAATATTTCGGTTGCTAGAACAAAAGTAAGAAGATCACGGTTGGAACATGAAAAGGAAACATGTTAAATATAAAAGCAAGTTTCTGGAACAAAATGTTAACTTCCAATCGCCTACACAAAAATGGAAAGATTGCCGCCTACACGAGAATTGGAAACTGCAACCGTCAAAGATAGAAAATGGAAATGGCTGATAGAAAAATTAAGGAAATGCAAGAACAAGAAAGAAGGCAGCAAAGCAAAGAGGAAAAGAAGGAAAAAGGAAAAGGAAATTGTTGCTACACTAGAGGAAAAGGAAATACAAGCTGTTGAAGAAAATAGAAACCGAGAAAATGGAAACTAGCGAAAAAGGAAATTTAGCAAAACAAGAAAAGGAACGTGTTGGCTACTTAAACCAAAAAGAAATATGGTTAGAGAAGAGAAATAGGAGCTACATGGCTGGAAAATAAAGAGGAAACCTTGACAATTACACAAGAATAGAAAAACAAGAGATGGAAAAACTCGGAAAATGAAAACTGCAGTTGCTGTAAGAAAAAGGAAATTCCAGCAACTAGAGAGGAAGAAAAGAGGACGGCCAAAGAGGAAAGATTAGAGAAAAGGAAAGAGGAGAAAGAGGCAAAAAAGGGAGAGCTTCAGCAGCCCAATTCGGACAGAAAATTAGAGAGAAAAGAAAGCACACGAAGAGAGAGTAGAAGAGAGCAGAACACACGCACAAGAGGGAAGGACGGAGGGAGGAAGCCAGAGCGTGGATGAGCTATTGAAGACGTCAGTATTGAATAGGGAGGGATCTCATTCTTTATCCATATTGAATATAGTTATCTTTTGTGTTTCTTTTGCTGAGTTCATGTCCGAGTAGGTCCATAGCCATGGGTTAGAGAGCTTTGCCGATATGTAATGAAGTTTTGTTCTTAATGCTTGGTTATAATATTTGTTCATTTTGGATTGATTGGTTGTTCGTAATGCTTTTTTTCTTGATGTCCACTTGAATGAATGTCTATAAAAATCTAATTGCATTGGGATATGAATTGGATTTTGGAACGTAGCCATGATATGAAGTCTCAATTGATTTAGAACCTTGGCCGGTCGGTTGATTGAACTTAGGAATTAGGATAGCAATCTTAATGCGTCTAGTAGGTGAGATACACAATTGGGAGATTGGTATACGCATGCTAGATAGGGGGTTTAGGCATCAGGAGAGTCATTCATTAGGAAAGATCTTGAATTCCCCAAATACGTAACGATATCTATAACTAGGATCTTGTTAGAACTTCGTTGCATCATCATGCATCCCTCGACACCTGTAGTATTTAGTCATTGAGTTTATCCCGTTAATTAGTTTAGTTTAGTTTCGTTTGCATTCCTATCATTCATCGATTTCACACGTCTTATTCATTAGTTTACTAGCTTTAGAGTTGCATGAATTCCTTGTGTTCGACCCTGGTACTATACGATCCGTATTCTTGCGGAACCGTTAGTCTAGGTAAATTATTTCTTGAGATTAACCACATCAAGTTTTTGGGGCCGTTGCCGGGGAATTGATTAGGACTCTAGAGTTAGGATACATTTGAATTAAGATATATCCTTTCCAGAGTCTTTATTTGTTTTTCGTATTTTTGCTTTTGTTTTTCTTTCTTATTGGGTCAAATTTTTTTACCTCTCGGAGCTTAATCGAATTTTGTGTTCTTTATTTTGCGAGGTAACATGAACAACATCAACTCTTTGTGTGCCGATATAGCTGAAATGAAATATCAACTTTCTGAAATTCGTCGTATGCTTTATGACTCATACCATCCGCATTACTCAGAGCAATCATGGGAACAAGACGTTTGGGGGTATGAAGAAGAGATCTACGATAGTTACAATCAGCCTTTCGCGAATACATACAATCACAGATGGAGCGATCAGTCAGATGGTATGCTAAATGCACAACAATCATTTGGGAACTTTCAGCCATGGACGCAGCCCCAAATTCAAAACTATCACTCATATGTGCCTCAGCCACAGCCAAACCAATCCGAAGCAGCCCCCGACTTTGCCGCCATATGCACCTGCCTCCTTGAAGTATATGAGAGTCAAAACAACTTGTTGATGGGAGTGAAAACGGAACAAGAAAGCATCAATGAGAAGATTGACGGTTTCTTTAGACAGTTGGACACGCAAGCATCAAAACTTGCACAAGGGGAATCACGACCACAAGAGGTTCTATCGGGAAGTTCAGAAACAAATCCTCGTGAGCATGTCAACGAAATTTGCCTAAGGGATTGTAATACGGTGGATCAGCCTACTTCAATGTCTGAAAGGGGTGAAGCATCTATCACAGTAGCAGAAACGGCTGTCAACAAGCTTAAGGAGAAGCTTGAGGAGGAAGAGGAGCCAAAGTACGTAAAACCATATCCGAGGCCACCTCCATTGCGATTCCTACAATGTCAACGCATGAAGATGGTAGATCAGCCAAATCCCTCGATATTTAAAAAAGGAGAAGAATCTAACACGACAGAGGGTAAGGCTACGAAAATTAATAAGCATATGAAGAAACCCGAGATGGAAGTAGAGTTAAGCCTAATCGACACACTTAAGCAGTCGTGCGCTATTGATTTCGTGTTCCCCGACGGCATCTTTGAGAATTTAGACGAGGAAGTTTGTGAGGAATTTCAGAATACTGATTTCCTAGATATTAATATCAAAGCAGCTGGAGAAGGATTATACAGGGTACCAAACGAGCTGTTTGACAACGAAAAGAATGAGGAATCCCCCGACCAAGATTTCCGCACATACCGAGATAAATGCAGTGCATATCAGTACATAAACGACCCCGAGATGCCGAAAAGCTACACCAAACGTCCAGCACACAATTGGAGCATTGAAAAGGCACCCAAGGTGAAGATGAAACCTTCACCACAAAGGCTCACACACCAAAAATTTCTGGAGACGCTCAAGGAAAAAAGCGATGAACGCCTAACCGGTTTCATGGAGTACACAACCAGATTTATGGACAGCTCGACCAGAATTTTTGGACAGCACGATCTAGCCCCCAACTGAAAGAACATCATGACCAATCTTAGGGAAGACATGACTGATCGTGCAAGGAACTCAACTGATCCATGTGTTACACCCTAACGAACACACTATGCACGCGAGACGCTACGCACACGACGACATCGAGGACGTCCACCTGATAAGTAACATCATGGTCAGGCTCGTGACCTTAAACAAACGCTTCTCGGGAGGCAACCCGAGTCCCATATCGTTTAGTTATTTTGTTTTAGTTTTTATTTAGAATTTGACTCTTATTCTTTTCACAAGAATGCTCCTTACCAACAACCCCGATGTATCGTACTGTCTCCTTTGGATTGTGTGACTTTTGTTACAGGTTTTCCACTTCACAATCATCCACAACACAAGGAAAGACGCGTACGCCCAGCTGCATCAATTCGGGACAGCAAGCACGCATCAGGTGCACATGTTCCTATTTATAGTATTTTTCCCTGAGGTTTTGCATGTTAGTCATTCTCTTTGGTACTGAACACCGGGACGGTGTTCCGTTAAAGTCTGGGGGGGTATTCTCTGAATGTCATGATTGCGATTAGGATTTAGATGTTGAGTTTTTCGTTTTGTTTTTTTAGGATTAGACGAACGGATATCTCGTACGAAAAATTTTGAACTTTAGTCACCATGTGCAACTTTGTCGAATCGGGAACAAAAGCCTAGGTTTGCGGAAACATACCTTTAGATATCGATTAGTTAGTGGTCGTGCATGAATCCATAGTCTATAGTTGTATTCCTTCCCTTAGGCTTCAATCCCAAGCACTTATATCTCCGAGCGTACCTTTCATTCCTTGTTTTGTTTCGATCATTATATTTCCATGCACTTACACTCCGCTGTCAATAACTAAGTTCTTTAACTTTTCAGCCCTACATTGACATGAGTGCATCAGTATTGATGGTTCGGGTCTAAGTGGTGGGTCGAGGTGGTTTTTCTACGTCCTAAGGGTTAGAGTCGATGCGTATTCACACTATTTAATCAAAAAGAACAAAAGAAAAGAAGAAAAAAAGAAGAAAAAAAAATCAGCAAAAACGCAACCTCTTCACTCCGACTCCGCTAAGGGACCTTATGAGTGTGCCAATTGGTAACCTGGTGTCTAAGTAGAAGGCTGTCCTCTTCAACTCCGACGTCCTAGAAAGCGAGTGCGAATTTAAAAAAAAATGTGTGGAAACCAAAAAAAAGAAAAGACAAGAAGAAAAAGAGAACCGAAAAAGAAGAAAAATAGTTGTCTTAAGAATGGTATCAAACTGTTTGTGCATTAGAATAGGTATGGAGATTGCTTGGATGTTGTCTAGGGGTTAGTGAAATGAACTTAGGACATGTGTAGGATTGCACGATTCGTGGCTCTCGGTAGATAGGGGTCTAAATTCGGTGCGCTTAGATCTATGTTCGTGTGACGCGTTGTTGCGTAGGGTGGCTGACTTTTCGACTTGATTGTGCTAGTTTACGGTTGTAGTCTTGCTCGAGGACAAGCAAAGGTTCAAGTCTAGGGGAGTTTGATAACGTCTACTTTGTTATAGTATTTTAGTCTCGTTTTATAGTTAGTTTCATGATTCATTTGAACTTTACCAAGCATTAAAGCATCATTTAGTCCTCTTTTAGCGTCCTCTCATGTTATTGCAGGAAATGAAATATCGAGATACAAACACGAGTAAATGAAGCAAAACTAAGCAATACCACTCTCCTATCAGCTATGCACGGTCAGCATCCAAAGAATCATAAACAAGAGAAGAGAAATGGAAGCAATGACTGCTTACAAAAAAATGGAAACAATGGCCGCTTATAAAAATGGAAACTTTCAGTGGTTGGAACAAAAATGGAAAATTTTGGTTGCTAGAACAAAAGTAAGAAGATCACGGTTGGAACATGAAAAGGAAATATGTTTTATATAAAAGCAAGTTTCTGGAACAAAATGTTAACTTCCAACTGCCTACACAAAAATGGAAAGATTGTCGCCTACACGAGAATTGGAAACTGCAACCGTCAAACATAGAAAATGGAAATGGCTGATAGAAAAATTAAGGCAGCAAAGCAAAGAGGAAAAGAAGGAAAAAGGAAAAGGAAATCGTTGCTGCACAAGAGGAAAAGGAAATACAAGCTGTTGAAGAAAATAGAAACCGAGAAAATGGAAACTAGCGAAAAAGGAAATTTAGCAAAACAAGAAAAGGAACATGTTGGCTACTTAAAACAAATAGAAATATGGTTAGAGAAGAGGAATAGGAGCTACATGGCTGGAAAATAAAGAGGAAACATTGACAATTACACAAAAATAGAAAAACAAGAGATGGAAAAACTCGGAAAAGGAAAACTGCACTTGCTGTAAGAAAAAGGAAATTCCAGCCACTAGAGAGGAAGAAAAGAGGACGGCCAAAGAGGAAATATCAGAGAAAAGGCAAGAGGAGAAAGAGGCAAAAAGGGAGAGCTTCAGCAGCCCAATTCGGACAGAAAATTAGAGAGAAAAGAACGCACACGAAGAGAGAGAGTAGAAGAGAGCAGAACACACACACAAAGGCGAAGGACGGAGCGAGGAAGCCGGAGCGTGGAGGAGCTATTGAAGACGTCGGTACTGAATAGGGAGGGATCTCATTCTTTATCCATGTTGAATATAGTTATCTTTGTGTTTCTTTTGCTGACTTCATGTCCGAGTAGGTCCATAGCCATGGGTTAGAGAGCTTTGTCGATATTTAATGAAGTTTTGTTCTTAATGCTTGGTTATAACATTTGTTCGTTTTGGATTGATTGGTTGTTCCTAATGCTTTTGTTCTTGTTGGCCACTTGAATGAATGTCTATGAAAATCTAATTGCATTGAGAGATGAATATGATTTTGTAACGTAGACATGATATGAAGTCTCAATTGATTTAGAACCTTGGCCGGTCGGTTGATTGAACTTAGGAATTAGGATAGCGATCTTAATGTGTCTAGTAGGTGAGATACACAATTGGGAGATTGGTATACGCATTCTAGATAGAGGGTAGGCATCGGGAGGGTCATTCCTTAGGAAAGAGCTTGAATTCCCCGAATACGTAACGATATCTATAACCATGATCTTGTTAGAACTTCATTGCATCATCGTGCATCTCTCGACACCTGTGGTATTTAGTCATTGAGTTTATCCCGTTAATTAGTTTAGTTTAGTTTCGATTTCACACGTCTTATTCATTAGTTTACTAGCTTTATCGATTTCACACGTCTTATTTATTAGTTTACTAGCTTTAGAGTTGCACCAATTCCTTGTGTTCGACCCTGGTACTATACGATCCGTATTTTTGCGGAAGCGTTAGTCTAGGTAAATTATTACTTGAGATTAACCACATCACTACTCTACTTTCATGACCTAGTCTCGGTTGTTCTAAGCCTGATCTTCTAGGACTAAAATTTTAATTTCGTTCCTTCTCCTAATCCCCAATACATGCATCTACTTGGCCTTCGTAAATACAAGACGATTAAATACTCAGAAAAAGAATAGATTAACAAAACGAAAAAATGCATTCATGAATAAATCGAAAGAGGTTCCAAGGTAGCCATGGGCTAATCCTTTCTCCTAGAACAAAACAACTACTTAGTCAATAGTGTGAAACCAAATAACATAAACAAAATATAATGTCTAAGGAGCATGGAAATCAAACATGGTGTCGTCCTGAGTCAATCTTTCGTCACCTTGCGTGTCTCCCATCAAGAAGACTCTCTCCTATGGTGAATGATGAATGAATGATTGAATAAATGATGAATCAAGTCCCTTGTGTGCTCTTGACATCTTGTAACTTTCAAATTTTGAATCTCCCGTGGTAAGTTCTACTCAAAATAAAGGTGGAACGGTTTACCAAGTGGTGCGCTGGAAACACGAGTTATAAATATTCCTAGACCACTTGACCGCAAGTATAGGGATCATGTAATACCAGGGTCGATCTCTAGGGACTAAAGCAGCTAAACTAAGAATAGAACTAAACTAAGACGGAAAAGGATAGAAAGGGATGTGATCCTAATTTCCTAAAACTAACCAAAATGGTGACAACGAAACTAGGTTGGGGATAAAGTCAGATATGGCAAACACTACGGGTGTACGGGATACCGGGAATCACATAGATGAAACAACTAAGAATCATAGATCTATCAACTATTCTTGACAACGGGAAATTCATGCCCTAAGGTGAGGAGTGATTCTTCCAAGCCTAAACCTCCTAACAATGGATACGTGCAACCCTACCTTCCAGCAGTGATTAACCCGTACCATGGCATTCATACAATACAAATCCGATATCCCTACCCGCAGTAGGGACTCTACTCACTCATGGAGAAAATAAAAGACGAAGATAACATAACCCTATACATGATAGACTCTAACGAATTCGATGCCTCGACCTTCCCTATCGTGTTACCGGTGCAAGGATTGATGCTTCTCTTCTTCTCCGATGCCTCTCGAGCCTTCCCAGATGTTTTTTCAGCCTTTCCTTGCCCTGTCCGTCGCCCCCATGCTCTAGATCTATTCTGTTCCTTAAATTCGCTCGTTTGAATGTTAGATCTAGGTTGTTGCGA
>CM071870.1:26980869-26992165 GCA_036759665.1 Gynandropsis gynandra | reverse complement strand
TCTGTTCCTTAAATCCGCTCGTTTGAAAGTTAGATCTAGGTTGTTGCGGATTACACGGCCCGCTCGGGCACAGGTGTTGCCCGGTCGTGCAGAGGGTCGCCCGGTAGTGTTGCTTCATAGTGCCCAATCGAGATGCAGTCACCCGATCGCATGGTTGAGCGGCCCGAGTCGTGCAAACTCTCGGGGAAAATTGGATGAATTAATGCCCGAGCGGGTATACGTCTTGCGCCCGATTGCATAATCTCACCTACTAGATACATTAAGACCACTGTCCTAATTCCTAAGTTCAATTAATTAATTGGCCATGATTCTTAATCAATTAAGAGACCTCAAATAATGGCTATGTTCCAAAATCTAATTTATCTTCTAATGCAATTAGACTTTTATAATCATTCATTCAAGCCGCGCAAAAGGAATAAAAGCATTAAGAACAACCAATTAACCCGAAAAGATCAAATTTTTTTAACCAAGCATTAAGCATACAACTTCATTACATATCATCAAAACTCTAACACGTGGCTATGGAACTACTGGGACACAGGTTCCAAACACAAAACACAAATGAAAACTATCTTAAACATAGATACAGAACGAGATCTTTCCCGATTCTAATATTGTAATCTTCAATAAGTCCTCCGGGTTCCGAGTTCGTCATCCCGTCTCTTGGATCTCGGTGTTCTACTCTCTCTCTTGCTTCTTGTGTGTGTTGTTGTCTGTGTGTTATTTGTTTTGTCCGAAATCTGATCTCCTTTCTTTGCCCCCTCGTGCCTCTTTCCTTTTTTCTCTTTTCCTTTTCTTGGCCGTGTGTCCTTTTTCCTACCTTCCCTTTTGAAGCCGGCTTCTTCTTTCTATTTTTCTCCACCGGGCTTGTTTCCATTTTGCTTCAGCGGTAGATATTTTACATTTTTGTTGCACACAGCTGGTGTTTTCATTTGCTTGCTCATCGTGCTGCCTCTTCTGGTCCAGAAAGTTTCTATTTTAGGTGAGCCGTGTTCTTCCAAGTATTGCTACTGCCGAAGGTTTCCATTTTCTCCAACAGCCATCAAGCTTCTATTTTACTCTAGCCGTGTGTCCATGTGTGTTCTAATCGGCTAGCTTCCATTTCTCTTCTTGGGTTTATGTTTCTTGGATGTTGACCAAGCATATCTAAATGGATAATGATTTTGCTTAGTTTTATGACATTTGCTCGTGTTAGTGTCTAATATTTTATTTCTTGCAAATACACGAGAAAATGCTAGAAGAGGGCTAAATGATGCTTCATGCTCGGCAAAGTCAAATGAATGATTAAACTAACTATGAAACTTGTTGAAAATAATATAATAAAGTAGACGTTATAAATGATGCTTAATGCTCGGCAAAGACTTGAACCTTTGCTCATTCTCGAGCAAAACTAATGTTAAGCACAATGAGAGGTAGACAACAACCGGATATTAGCACAAGCAATTCGAAAAATCAGCCATCATACACAACAACACATCACACGATCATCGACCTAAGCGTGCCTCTATCCACCGAAAGCCACTAGCCATGCAATCTGGTGGTTCTGTGAACACGAGTTTAATTATTCCTAGACCACTTCACCGCAAGTATACGGATCCTTATTGGGAAAATATATGCTGTGATACTACGTAGGAGAGATGATAATTATTAAATAACATTTTCTCATTATTTTTCCTCTATCTTGAGAATGTTTGACCAAATCATATGTGATAAACAATTCTTGGATCAGTGGATGTCTATCTTTGTTCATGGTGGTATTTTGGTGGCTAGAGTTTGAACTCTTTTCGGAAATTTACGATATGAAATCGATGTAATTAAAGTTGTCAAAATGAGTTGGGTCAAGTCATAATTCAACCATTATTAATTAGACATGCGTCTTATAAATGGAACACCTGATGATTTTGTGCCTTAATACACTCAGACATTCTGGTCGGTAGTATTGAGTTCGAGGTACAAGACGAAAAGATGAACAAAGAAATACTCTAGCGTGTAAAGATGGTTTCCGTTTAATACTGGTTTATTGAAAACCAAGTTGAATTAGGGTCGGTTTTAAAGGTTGTTGGAGTTTGTTATAAAACAAACTTATGTATGTTCCATGTGTTAGTCAAGGTAGTTTATGAGCTTAGTTGATGAGTCTCCTGAACATCTCTTATTCTCTTGTATGTGATGGTGCAAACGGAAACTAAAAGGAACCTTAATACTTGAGTTGTGGCTGCTTATGTTAATGGAAATGCAAGATATATTCTGGTTTGTGTTTCAGTGATATTTTAGCTGATGGTTTCTTTGAAGGTGATATCATCACCTCCTCCAAAATACTTCATATATATTAAAATGCTCATACAAAAGATTTCATAACCTAGTTTGCTATATCTAGGTCTTAAAATAAGTTTTTCAACTCTTAATATGGTAAAATATTTTATCAAAATAGGCATTTAGTCGTTTGAAACTCTGATTTTTTCAACTCTTGTTCTTCTGGCTTGCAGGGTAAAACAACTGGGTTTGGTAGGCTTCGGAGGTGACAGGACCACTTGATTCTTCGGGTTGAATTTTGCTTGACTTGTTCTTTGATTTGTACTGGGCCTTTATAAGCCCGTCTTCATTTGATTTGTTTTGCTTCTCCTCATACCCGAGCCTCATTAATCCGTTTGTATCTTCGAAATATTATCCCTAAGATGACTAACCGACCGGTCAGATTCTGATTAGCCAAACTTAATCTACAACTTAGCAGGTCCGGATTCGTTCTTTAAACTTCCAGCAAAGTCCAAAATCCTATGTCGCTGAGCGGTCAGCACTAGCGTAAGAATGATAATACTAAGTGTAGAACCGTAAATCAAGAATAAACTGATAAAACTAAGCATTAAAGCAATTCATTGTTCATACACACAAATCCGATATCCCTACCTGCAGTAGGGACTCTACTCACTCCTTTGAGTTCCCTTACCACATGCACCTTGATTTTAATGTGCTTAGTCCGTCTGTGTTGGACGGGTTTCTTCCCTATATTGCTTACACCATAAACCATGTGCTTAAACCATAAACCATAATCCACAGTTCCCTTAATATATCTGAATACTCTTTTTGATTCTAACATGTTTGTTTCTATAGGTTTAGCCATGTACCTGGATAAGTAGGAGATAGCAAACATGAGGTTCTAGCAGCGAGGTACAAGAGCCCTCCAACCATGCTTCGGTACTACAAAGGATTGGTAAGCTCTTCCCCTTATTTTACATTCTTTCCAGCCTGTGTTAGGGGAGTGCTAACACTCTTAGAGTGTTTCATTTTGAATTTTCTCAATAGTTGCATTGCATACTTACTCTGATGTAGGAAAATCCCTTCATCTGTGTAGATATAGGTGTTACTCGATCGTGCAGAGGCTCGCCCGGTCGTGTTGCTTCATCGTGCCCGATCGGGTGGATGTCACCCGATCGCTTGGTTGAGCGGCCCGAGTCGTGTAAACTCTCGGGGCAAACTAGATGGATCAACGCCCTAGCGGGTATACTTCTTGCGCCCGATCGGGTAAGGCTACCCGATCTCGTTGCCTTTGTGCCCGGGTCGTACTGGGTGTGTGGATAAAACCCCGACCGGGCACCCTTGTCTCCTTGAAATTTCTCTTTTCCGCTCGTTGCTCGGGTGTTCCTGTGGGTTCTGAAGCTCGATCTTGGCTCTGAGTAGACATGTCTTCAATTCAGGTGGTTTTGAACAGGAATCCTTCATTTTATGCTCATTTAGGCCTTGTCGCCCAAAAACCTGAAAATCAACAAAACGGGTGTGAAGCTCGGAATCATATCGGATAAGTAAATGTACACATAGAATATAAGCGAAAATGACTCAAAAACCTATCCTAATATTGATACACTTTCAGTGTTATCACAATCTTACACATATCCTAAGTTCGTTTCACTAAACCCTAGACAACATCCAAACGATCTCCATACCTATTCTCTTATGATTATATGAGATACCATTATTAAGAAAATCATTTTTCTCGTTTCTCTTTTCTGCTTTTTTTCTTTTTCGTTTTCCACACTTTGTTTCTTTGAAAATTTTGCGCTCGGTTTCTAGGACGTTGGAGTTTAATAGGACAGCCTTTTACTTAGACCTAGATTGCCGATAAGCACACTCATAAGGTCTTGTTACCTTAGCGGAGTGAAGAAGTTGCATCATTGTAGATTTTTTCTTTTAATTGAACTATTGTGTTTACGCATAATCTCTAACTCTTAGAACGTACAAAAATAGCCTCAAATTACCTACAAGATCCGAACCATCAAGATCGATGCACTCATGTCAATGTAGGTATAAATAGTTAAAGAACTTATTGTATTGAAAGTGGAGTGTAAGTGCGTGGAATTATATGATAAAGAAGCAAAATCAAAGAACAAACGGTATACTCGGAGATAGAAATACTTGGGATTGAAACCTATTGGGCGGAATTCAACTATAGACTATGATTCATGCTCAACTACTAGACTAATCAATTTCTTAAGGTATTTTTAAGCAAGCCTAGACTTTTGTTCCCAACTCGACGAAGGTGCACAAAAATGTCTAATAGATCAAAAGTTTTACCAGATATTTGTCTAACTAATCCTAACGAAATTAACATACTTTCTAAAATAACATGAATAACTCAGCATCTAATCCTCATCAAAATCATGACACTCGAGAGTACCCCACCCCCAGACTTGAATGAAACACTTTCCCATTGTTCCAAACATAATGGAAGAACTCGCGTGCAAAAACTCTGGGGAAAATCTAGAGGGTAGGAACGTGTGCATCTGGTGTGTGCTTGCTCTGCTGAGTTGATGCAGCTGGGTATATGCATCTCGCCTATGTTTTGGATGATGTCAAATCGGAAAACGTGTAACAAAAAATATCACAATCCTAAAGAGAGAGTATGATACATTGAGGCTGCTAATAGAGTGCATGCATGTGAAAAGAGGAAGAGTTAAGTTATAAAAAAAAATAAATAAAAGTATACGGAGCTCGGGTTGCCTCCAAAGAAGCGCTTGTTTAAGGTCACGACCCTGAACAAGATAGTCTACGCATCTCTTCTAAACGATGGAACTGTAGCACTTGTTTTTCCACGGCTGAGTTGTAGTCGTAATTAAGTGCTTTGATCGCCCAAAATGCTCGATATTCTAACTTTACGGGCAAGTGGAATGCTTTACGGTACATTAGCTCGAATAGAGTCATTCCGATGGGCATTTTGAAGGTTGTTTGGTAGGCCCATAATGCATCATCGAGTTTCAGCGCCGAATCCTTCCTAGACTTGTAGGCCGTCTTATTCAAAATTGATTTGATCTCTCAGTTTAACACTTCAACTTGACCGCTGATTTGTGGATGATACGGTGTTCCTATTCTATGTCGAACACCGTATTTCTTCAATATCCCTTCTATGATGTGGTTCACAAAGTGCTTACCTCCATCGTTGATCACTACCTTCGAAACTCCAAAACATGGGCATATGATACGTTTGAACATCCTGATTATTGGTTTGGAGTCATTGGTCAAACTTACCATGGCTTCTACAGACTTCGTTACGTAATCTACCGCGACTAATATGGAGAGGTTCCAGGTTAAAGATGGGAAATGGCCCATGAAGTCTATTCCCCACACGTCGAAAGACTTAAATTCTAGAATGTAATGTTGTGGCATCTCATTGCGTCTAGAAATACTTCCCATTCTTTGGCAAATGTCGCATGACAAGATATAGTTATGGGCATCCTTGAAGAGTGTAGGCAAGTAGAAGCCCGCTTGCAGCACCTTTGCGGCTGTCTTGGCTGCGGAAAAGTGACCCCAATAACTTGAAGAATGGCAATGGGACAGTATATGTGGGGCCTCTTCTTTGGGGATGCAATGTTTAAAGATTCCGTCTGTGACCCTCTTGAAAAGATACAGCTCGTCCCAATAGTATGCCATGATGTCATGGAAAAATTTATTTCTCGCGTTATAGCTCAACCCCTCCAGTAGCACTCGACGTGCTAGATAGTTCACAAACTTAGCATACCATGGTGTGGAGGCGCACGTCAAGGACATTACTGCATCATCTCGGAGAGAATCGTCGATAGGAATGCGCTCGGGGATTTCAAGATATGAAAGGTGGTCAACCACCCAATTCTCGGTTCCTTTTCTATCCCGTAATTCAAGATCGACTCTTGCAGCAAAGATGATTTGGAACAGGTCCTTCTCGGTCATAGAGTAGTTGCATTGGGTGTTGTCTAATGTTCTACTCGCATAATAAATGGCGTGCAACATCTTATCTTTTTGTTGTCCAACATTGCCCCAACCGCATAATCGCTCGCGTCGCACATGAGCTCGAATCGGAGTTCACAATTAAGTGGTTGTATTATTGGTGGAACAACCAATGCCTTCTTCAATTTTTCAAACGCAGCATGACATTCCGTTGTTAACTCAAACAACACATCTTTACCCAATAGATCCGTGAGATGTTTGGATATCTTCTAGAAGTCCATGATGAAGCGTCTATAGAATCCCCCATATCCTTGGAAGCTTCGGATGATGTTAACGTTCCTAGGAGGTGAAAACTTATCGATAACTTCTATCTTTGCATTATCGACCTCTATCTCCTTTGTTGATATCATATGTCCCAATACGATGCCCTCGGGAACCATAAATGTGGCACTTCTCCCAATTCAGCACAAGATTCTCCTCCACGCACCTGTCTAACACATTACAAAGATTGGTTAGACAAACATCAAAGGAAGGTCCATGGGCCGAGAAATCGTCGATGAACACTTCCATAGTTTTTCCATTCACATCCGAAAATATAGAAGTCATGCATCGCTGAAAAGTGATCGCGTCATAGCTTGGATTTGGAGCTGTGGTATTTGTTCCATCTTGTTGTACAATAATTGTTTTAGATGGACGGATTATGGTTCCATCAACAAATCCAAGTAATTTTTTACTGCGTAGGAGTGATTCTACTTGTGCTTTCCAGAAAAGAAAATTTGAGTTTGTGAGTTTAAGTGTAACAAAATTGGAGATGTTTACATGAATTGGAAATGGGTAGGTTGGTTCTGCAATTGCCATGATCATAGGTATGTATTACCCTTGATCTCAGAGCTCTGATACCATGAGAAAAGGTTTCAGAGGATGCAAAGAAAGAGAAGAAAACTGAAAAGAACTTTCTATAAAAATGTTTTCATTCTGTATATTTCTTCAACCTCGTGTAATTTTAGTATTTATACAGCATTTTGAAATTCAAAAATACAATTATTCTGTTAATAATCTATCCCCTCCAATGTTGTAAATTTGTTACGTAACAAACTCAAAGATGCCTCTCTTTCTTCTTCCTTCTCCAGCTCAGCTTTTAGTCTGTTACACGCGCCATCTGCAGATAAGTGATGAGCGTCTGTTCTTCACCACGGTAAAACCTTCAGAATCAATGAAAGGCTTTGCCTTCTTCTTCCCCTGTAATTCCATAGGCTTAATATCGTACACATATATAAAATATATATAAGTAAAACGATCAGTCTAATTGATGTTTATACATAACAGGATCCTGCAAGTTAGTCTCCGAAGAGCAGTTCACGCGCTATTGTAGTAAGAGCACGAGTGTTCAAGGAATCTAAGGTAAGAGATTGAAATTATCAATTTATTTTTGTTAAAAAAAGGAAAAAATAGAACATGTGATGTCTTTCTGATAACCCTACAAAGCTAGTCTTGAAGTCAACGCTCATTGCACGTTGTTTGACATTTAGTCAGGTAATCGAATTTCTGTAAAGAGTTCAAATCCCAAACGCACTTATATGAAAAAGGGATAAATTTTGGAAACTATGCGAAATTAATGTTATCACACTTAATCTTTATATATTAATAAAATCTAAATTTTTAGTTTTACTTTTTATAGAGGAGATGATTCAACATTTTGTGAAGTATATATCATATTTCGTTATTATCTTAATTTAAACAACATACTTTCGATATAACTTCGTAAGATTGTAAGCATAAAAACAGTTAATCGAACTCTCTAAGCAATGATTTTACAAATTCCACTAAGTTTCATATCAAGTATACAAGACAAGCGAAACTAAAAGCCAAAAATATTATCAAGAAAATACTATATGGTTACATATACATGATTGGTTCCATTTTTTAGCATGTCTTTTAGAAATTTTTTAAACATACTAATGAAAAAAGATTAATATTTATCGTTAAATATTATTATTATAAAACAAGAAATATTTGAATTTTAAATTTTTTATTTCAATATATATATTTTGCAGGATGAAAAATTTAAAGAAGTTTTAGTAAAAACGTAATAAATATTTTACGTTTGAGCATTATATATATATTAATCAAAGATGAAAATCTAATAGGATAATAGTTTTTTATTTATGCAATTTGGATGCCATTATTTATTTTAATGATAAGGATTTTTTAAAACTCAAATGTATCTTACAAATGAATATATCATCGTTTCGTTTTGTTAACAAATGGTTGAATTTTAATTCATTGATAAAAAATCACAAAGTTTATAATTTATTGATATAACAATAACTAATTTGTAACAAAGAACAACTTAATATATAAATTGTAGTTGCCTTTAAGATTTTAGTTTTTTTTATCATATATTTCTTATGTTTAATATAATTGATTTTAAACTCTTATCAATCACAAAATATATTACTTTATACTATTCATATCAATTAATGGGTGGAATCCAAAATGTTTAGTCTTTAAGATGGTTCTTGCATGCCAAGAATTTTCATTCCAACCAACTATTTTCCTCAAACTTTATATTTAACTCGTCGAGATTTTTCGTCTAAATATTGTAAAAACTATTTTAGTGACTTTTTCTCCAGTTTTCTTTCCGTCTAAATTGTTTCGAGAAACTATGACATAACCATATGAATTATCTGAAAAAAAATCAGAAAAAATTATTCATAAACATTGATAACACTCTTACTTCTATGATTACGTGTGCATATATGTTTTTCGACATTATTTCAAAACTCATCTTCTTATTCTTCATTCCATGATATTAAAATTAACTACATTATTTCTTGATCTGTTAAAATAATATTACATGTGAATATATATGTATATATATATATTAATGGTCCATGTGGCGTTGATAGACCACACTGGCCATGTATGGAAAATAATACATGTTCAAAAAATATCCACGTCCATACATCAATTACACAACAACCAACGAGTTATGATAGGCACTATACAAACCAAGGTGAGATGATTCAAAGTTTGTAATTAAAGAGTATATAAAATTGGATAACCGATTTGTCATACCCTATAATCTAAAAATTCTCAAGAAGTATCGGGCCCATATTAACGTAAAGTGGTGCAGTAAATCAAGTGCTATTAAATATTTGTTCATAATTTAACATGTAACATTTGTTTGAGACAAAACGAGCAAGAAATCGCTAAGTGGTTATTGAACGTTGGAGATGACATAACACCTTCATTGAATAAGTTGTGTAATGACTACACCGAGGGATATAAGATCCTGATTAAAAAAAATCTAATGCTTGAAGTCAGAAGGGATCCACTGCAAAGGATTACAAAATCAACATATTCAATGTCCGTTGAAATGTTCACGAATCATGAGTACCTCAAAGAAAGAACGATCTTAACTCCAAAAAATGAAGATATGGATGAAGCAAATGCATTTCTCTTGCTTAAACTTCTAGGAATGATGGTAGAGTACTTAAGTTCAAACACGACTGGAATTAAAAATACTCCAAATGATTGACAATCGTTTTACTCCGTGTAATATCTAAACTCACTTACATTTCCTAGTTTACCAAAACATCGCCTTAGTTTAAAAGTAGGTTCACCAATAACGATGTTACACAATCTAAATCAGAATGAGGAGCTATGTATTGGAACACGATTGGTGGCAACTCAATTGGCAAAACAAGTATTGGAGGCTGAAGTTATAACGGGGACACATATTAGTACAAAAGTGTTTATTTCCAGAATCATTTTATCACCAATCGATTCAGAACTACCATTCACATTGCGCATGAAGCAATTTTCGGTTAGACTATACTATGCAATGACGATAAATAAAAGTCAAAGACAGAGTTTAAAACGGATTGGATTGTACTTACCGAGACCGGTGTTCAGTCATGGACAATTATATGTTACCTTATCATGAGTTACCTCGGAGCATGGACTAAAAAATACTAGACCTAAATCAAAGTTCAACCGTCAAGCCAACTGTTACAAATATTTTCTATCGAGAAATATTTTATGGACTACTATATTTATCTTGTAATACATTTTACACATTGCCTCAAAAGACAATTACAATATATAAGATTTTGATAATGAAAAACATAATTGCAATTCTTTTTCAATGCATATTTTGCTATTGTGTTTTTCTTCAATACCCAATATGATTTGCCATTTTTCCGATCATCCTGGTGATATATATAATTCCTTAAATAAAGTCATGTTGACTTATCCCACTTATATTTTTGTTAAACAGGAATTACTCGATTGGATGTCAACTCATTCGAAAACGTCGACTTATTATTGTACATGCTACTGAAAAAAAGATTGTAAGTCAATTTCTCAGGATACCGGAAGAACATGATCCACTTAAGGATAACCGGTTGGTTGGTATTGGATTTTTAATTGTCAATGACAAGGTTTGGATCTTATTATATTAGTAATTATATGTTTAACGTTATTTTTACGTGTGTATATTAGTTATATTACAGGGAAAAACTATTGAAGGACAAATCTCCTTAGCTGATATCGAGAAGTTTGAGCATATAATAAAAAAGGTAATATCTTCATATGAAACATCATGCGTATTTTTTAATGCAAATACTACTCTTGAAAGTAGTACTAATACAACCATCAATATTAAGAAGGATCAATTCAAAATAAGATCATATAAAGACTTGCATGCATTGGAAATTAAGAAAGAAGACTTACCGGGTTCATTTAATTTTCTTACCTTCATATGCATTTAGTACCTAAATTTAATTGTTTATAATTAACTCACAAATTTTTAGATGTAGTTGGATTGCTAATGTGAGTACATGGAACTAATTTATGCATCCCTTCTTCCACACAAAAATAAACATACGCTTGCTCATCAACAAGTAAGATATATACAATTTTATTGAATTAAATATTATGTTAACCAATTAATTACTTGATCGTACTATCACTAAAATTTTAATATAGACACTACAAAAAAACATGCAATTTCCAACGGACATATCCGTTGGAAAATGCCTAAAATCCGTTGGAAAGGGCCCTTTCCAACGGATGGCAACGAATTTCCATCCGTTGGGGATCG
>CM071870.1:26932588-26980769 GCA_036759665.1 Gynandropsis gynandra | reverse complement strand
GATCGTGTGGATACAGTAGCCCGAGTCGCGTAAACTTACGGGGCAGATTGACGAGTAATCGCCTGGGCGGGTATTCAGCTGTCGCCCGATCGGGTAGTGGTCACCCGATCTCCTTGTTCATGTGCCCGGTCGTTTATTTTTGCATGGATAAACCCCGCAGGTTTTACCCGAGCGGGTAGAGAATAGTGCCCGATCGGGCACCCTTGTGATCTTGATATTCCTCTTTTCCGCTCGTTGCTCGGGTGTTCCTTTGGGTTCTGGAGCTCGGTGTCGGCTCTGAGTAGATTTTCCTTCAAATCTTGTGTTGCTCGGGTGTCCTTTTGGGTTCTGGAGCTCGGTCTCGGCGCTGAGTAGATTTTCCTTCAGATCTTGTGGTTTTTGACAGGAATCCTTCATATTGAGCTCATTTAGGCCTTGTCGCCTAGAAACCTGAAAACCAATAAAACGGGTGTGTGAAGCTCAAAATAGAATCGGATAAGTATGTAGACGATGTAAGAATCATGTGAAAATGATGTAAAAACCTATCCTAATAATGATACACTTTCAGTGTTATCAAACCTATCTTTAATGATTTTCAAATGAACCAAGTTCGAAATAGAAAACAAAAGAAAACAAATGCTGGGTTACCTCACAGAAAGCGCTTGTTTCACGTCGTTAAGCTCTGACATCTCCATGATTCATGTACTCGCGATGGGTGGATCGAATAGGGAGATGGAGTTTCCGATTGTGATCGGTTAAGTGGCTTGGTACAGCTTTTGGTGTTGCCCATTTGCTATGAACGTTCCGCTAGAATCGCTCCATAGTTCTACTTCTCCATGTGGGAACACTTCTCGTACCTGAAATGGACCAGCCCAACGGGAATGTAATTTGCTCGGGAAAGAATTAAAATGAGAGTAAAAAAGTAGAACAAAATCATATGGCCGAAAGTTCCGAGGTAGGGTCTTTGTATCATGCCATCCTTCAGCACGACCGTCTTTCTCATTGCTCATTACCGTTGTCGCTCCTTTATCTTTCAAATTTTATTGCAGCCTCCTTTGATCGTTGATGGATGTTTCACGGCTGTCCGCCTCAAGCAATCCATGCATAGACATTGAAGGGCTCACTCTCGTACGCTTTTGGAGATGAATGGGTGGCTTTCACATCTTATGCCGAGGAGCGGAATGAAGATGTTCGAACTGAAGCCTAGATGCCTTCTTTACAGCAAAATCAGTGACCGTTTCATGCAGCGTCTTCTCATGTGGGGCATCTTGCAGTGCCTCAATGGCACTTATGAATTTTGTGTAATGCTTGGCTTCCCCACGGTAATTCCTGCAGCATTGCAAACTCGCGTGAGGCATCTCTCAAAAGGATCGAAAATACTTACTCGGTTAAACGTGTCATTCACCGTCTTATCTAGCAACTACTCTCTAAAGCATGACTCCATGGGGCTGGACAAGTTAAATTCAATCTTCTCTTCATCGACACATAGAGAGAGCTTCCCTTGTTGCGCATCTATCATCGCACCTACAATAGTCAATAATACAACAAAATCAGTGAGAATGTAAAGATTGCCTACCTTGGCGAGAAAGTTTTCAACAATTCCCACCGGATACCTTATTGAACAATCCACTAGTCGTAGATACATCTTGATAGGTTTGATATTTCCAAATTTCACCCGCTTATTCACCGAATGTAGCATTAGGCTCATGCTTGCTCCCAAATCGTACAAAGCTTTGTTAATATCAAGTTTTGTGAAGCTTCCGAGGTCCTTCAACCTTGGGGGAAACTTATTTTGAAGAATGGCGGTGTATTCCTCGTAAATTGTACGCTTCTCCTCGGAAAAGAACCTCCTTAAGAAAATTTGCTCGATTAGGCATCTTTTGGAGGGCTTCTAAGAACGGCATGTTGATGTCGAGCTTCTTGAGGCCATGGAAGAATTTGCTTACACTCTCTCGATTCTTGCTGCTCACCAAGCGTCAAGGAAATTGTATAAGAGGTACATACGCCGGTGGAGCAACATACAGTTTTTTCCAAATCTGGGTCAAACCCTTCCATGATCACGATTTTTCCGTTTCCTATGTCCACCGAATATCCAGAAACATTTTTTTCTTGCGCCTTGGAGGGCAGGTTTTCAATCGTATATTCGCTGCACAAAGTGATCGCATTTACGTACTCTCTCAGGTTTTGATCGGGCTTTCCGGGTAGCATTCCGTGTCTCTGAGAGCTTGAGGCAGCTTATTGTGCAATGGAATTTTCAAGGATCTTCACATGCGTGATGAAGGATTCTATTTGAGTTTTCAGCTCATTGATCACAGTTCCCAGTTGATGCGTGATCAAGGAGTCCATTCGAGTTTTAAGTTCATTCATCACTGCTCTCATAACCGCATTGAATTTTTCTTAAAGTGATTGTTGCTCCTTGATGTAATGGCGTTCTTCTTCCCTAAGAGGTACTTGAGTGTCGCGTGGTCCGTGTAGACGATTACCTTTGAGCCAACTAGATATGGTTTGAATTTGTGAAAGGCAAAGACGACGTCAAAGAGTTCCTTCTTGGTTGTGGCATAGTTGATTTGAACATCGTTGAGGGTCTGGCTAGCGTGGGATATGACATGAGGAACCTTGTCTTTCCGTTGTCCCAAAACAGCTCCAACCGTGTAGTCGCTAGCATCATACATGATCTCGAATGGTAGACTCTGATCCGACGGTTCAATGATAGGTGCCAAAACCAATGCTCCATTGATTGTGTTGAAGGCGTCGTGGCATTCCTTAGAGAATTGGAACCTAACATCCTTCGCCAGCAACCTTGTCAAAAGTTTTGTGATCTTTGAGAAGTCCTTGATAAACGTCCAATAGAAGCCGACATTGCCTAGAAAACTATGAATCTCTTTAACCTAAACCAGTGGAGGAAGTTTTTCGATTACCTCGATCTTATTCTTGTCCACTACTATTCCTCTTCATGAAATTATATGTCCTATGACAATCCCTTCTTTCACCATGAAATGGCACTTCTCCCAATTAAGAACGAGATTGACCTGCTCATATCGCTGCAACACTCTACAAAGGTTAACAAGGCAATCATCAAAACTAGAGCCATGAACGGAAAAATAATCCATAAAGACTTCCATAAGGTGCTCAATCAAATCGGAAAAGATTTCCATCTTGCAACGCTGGAAAGTAGCCGGAGCTTTGCAAAAGCCAAAAGGCATATGATAGTAAGCGAACGTTCCATAAAAACATGTGAAAGTCTTCTTCTATTGGTCTTGAGGGTGAATGTTAATTTGAAAGAAACCCGAGTATCCGTCCAAGTAGCAAAAGTAGGCGTGGTTCACTAGGCGTTCGATCATTTGGTTAATGAACGGGAAAGGAAAGTGATCCTTCCTTGCGGCTTTGTTCAGCTTGCAATAATCTATACACATCCTCCATCCCGTGACCGTTCTTATTGGAATCAGCTCATAGTTCTCGTTGCATACTATCGTCATTCTTCCTTTCCTGGGCACTACATGCACGGGGCTCACCCATTCGTTATCACCCATTCGTCATCAGAGATAGGATATATGATACATGCATCCAAAAGTTTTAGTATCTGCAGTAGCTAAGAAAGGTCTACAAAGAATAATATGTGCCCTAGAATCTTCCTCAATATTAAGTACAACAAAATCAGCGGATATATAAAGACTACCTACCTTGGTGGGAATATTTTCAACAATTCTCAGCGGATATCTTACCAAACCATCCACGAGTTGTAGAGTAATCTTTGTAGGTTTGAGATCTCTAATGTTCATCGACTTAAAGACCAAATGTGGCATATGGCTCACGCTTGCTCTTAAATTGCACAAGGCTTTGTCAATGTCAATGTTCCCCATGGTGCACGGAATGGAGAAGCTTCCACGGTCTTTTATCTTCAGGAGCAGCTTGTTTTGAAGAATGGCATTGCATTCGTCGGTGAGTGCTACCGTCTCACTCTCTTTGATATGCCTCTAGTTGGATAGGATCTCTTTGAGGAATTTGGCGTATGTGGGCATTTGTTGGAGGGCATCCATGAATGGCTCGTTGATGTGAAGCTTCTTGAGGATATCTACAAACCATTTGTATCTTGCTTTGTTCTTGCTGCTCACCAACCGTCGAGGAAACGATATAGGATGTACGTACGCCAGTGGAGCAACATATGGCTTCTCTAAATCTGGTTCGGCCTCCTCCATGATCGCAATGCCCTTTCTGTTGTCCAGTAATTACCAGCAACCTTCTCTTGCTCTTTCGACGGCAGATTCTCGATCACATTTCCGTTGCACATGGTGATAGCGTTCATGTGTTCTGTCGGGATAACATCAGGCTTTACGGGCAGCATTCCGGGATTTCAAAAGGACGATGCGGCTTGCTGCACGATGGAGTTTTTAAGCATATTCACATGCGTGCTCAAGGAGTCCATCCGAGTTTTGAGCTCACCAATTGCTGTCCCCATTTCCGCATTAAATTTAGCTTGAGTCAATTGTTGCTGCCTTTTCTCCTTGTTGAATTCAAGCATCACCGCCTCAAGGGTTAATGAAAGAGCTTGAAGAGGTTGAGGAGCTTGTTGGAATTGCTGAGGTTGCTGATACGGTTGCTGCTTTTGTTCAAATCCCAAATACTTAACGGGTTGTGTGGTTAGATACGAACATTCCGGTGGTTCTTCCAATTCGGGTTGTAGGTGTTCCCAAATTGTGTGTTTCCCTGCTGCTGGGAGTAATTCCTTTGTTCCACATCTTCTTGTACCGTGCATTTATAAGCTACATGCTCCGTATCTTGCAATTCACACAGTACATGGTATTCACTGCATTGTCCATCGCTCTACTTTGATTCACCTCGTATAGACCTCTTGCCTTGTTTGGCATACTCCTTGGTGTGGACCACATGGTATGGTTCATGCAAGATTGTCGATCAACTCGTATGGCTGCTCTACGCTTAGGTTCATGAATGATCCTCTTGAAGCATTATCAACCGTCGTTCTATGCTCATCCGCAATCCCATTGTAGAAGGTTTAGATCACATACCACTGCTCTAGACCATGATGAGGACTAATTTGCAAAAGACCTTTGAATCCTCCCCACGCTTCAAATAATGTTTCATCATCTCCCCTCATTTTAATCGTCTTGCTCGGAGAAAAGTACCGTGTTAGGAATAATATGCACAACTGGTCCCCAGTAGTTATCGAACCGGCGGGAAGAGATTGCAGCCATGTCTTTGCTCGTCCCTCCATTGAGAAAGGGAAGAGCCGCATGTCTCTAAGGTGCTGATGGGAGTCTTCGTTATTTCCATCCATAAATTATTTTTGATAATGCATGTTGATCATCGCGAGCTTAATCTCAAATTACTCTCTAGCAACACTAGGCGTCCTTATGGCAGTTTGGATGTTTCTCATGTTCAACACCACGTAATCATGAAGTCGATGTGGTGGAGAAGCCTGTGGTTCTCACGGTTAGGGAGCGAGTGGCTGTTGCTATAATTGTCCCATATTACTGATGCGTGTGAAGTTAACAAGTTAAGCTAAGAGTACCCGCAAGTGCACGACACGTGTGTAGTAGTTAAGGTGACGATCCCACGAGGACTAAGTAACACGATCTAAGAATCAAAAATAAAACGAAAGCTTGCTGGGAAATAATGAGGATGATGAAATGCAAATATGACAATGATGCAATGAATAAGTGAGTTCTAAACAAAGAGACAAACGCCCTAGGAAACCGGTTTCCTACTTTCATGGCTGACACCCCAACTAAACCCCATTACGATTCATGAGTCGCCCGATACAATCCTAAACTGTTACTATCCTACTTTCGTGACCTAATCTCGGTTGTTCAAAGCCTAACTTTCTAGGACTAGAATTTACCTTTCAGTCCTTCTCCTAATCCCAAAGACATGCATATACGTGGCCATCATAAACACAAGACAGTAAGTGCTTAGACAAAGAATAGATAATACAAAACGGGGAAATGCATTCATAAACGAATAAAAGACGGTTCTGGGATAGCCATGGGCTAACCCCTTCTTCTAGAACAAATCCACTACTCGCTCATGAGTCTAAACATCACAAACAAAACAGTAGATAAAAGAGTATAGAGATATCAAACGAGCCATAATCCCGAATCAATCTCTAACTCCTTGTTGTGTCTCCCGTTAAAGAGGGCTCTTGAATGGATGGATGGATGCTCTGTTCCCTCCTTGGTTTCTCCTCTGCGTTTTCTTGCTTCTGAACTCAATTTGGGGTCCCTTTTTATACAAATTCCTTGTTGGAGACATTCTAGGGAAGTTGTTAAAGGCATGGCCCGCGCGGGCTAGGGGCTTCATTCCACCCCGCGCAGGCTCCTCATTTTCTTCTTTATTCTTCAATTCCACCCCGCGCGGGCTCCTCGTTTTTTGCATGACCCCCACGTGCTAAGGGCTATCATGACTCGGGCAACAACTTCTGGAAAACCACCCCGCCCGGGGTAAGGAAGACTCCCCGCTGGGGGCCTTATCTAATCATGTCAAGTTGCATTCCTTGCCCTTTTCTCGTCCCGTTTGTTCATCATAATCTCATATGCATAAAAACCTATAAGAAGTTGCGTTCTTTAGTTTCGAAACGAACCAAATACGCATAAAAACCTATACCCACATGAAAACACGAAAATAAGTAAAACGGATACAAAATCACACCTAAACATCGTAACTATCGTCATAAACATATCTAAAATCATGCGAGAACCGTGAACAGAAATGAGATGATCAATTACCAATGGGTAATTAGGGTTGTCCATGACCGTGCAATATATCTTTTCGGTTATCCATTGCTCATGGATCGGATGCATCTACTTTTTCTTATTCCTTCCTTTTTCTCCGTTGTCTAATAGTTCTCTCGATCTCAAGCTCAATTTGAAGTAAGCTCGAAGTGCCTTTACACTACAAGAAAATCAGGTTTTAGGGACGGAAAAATTCGTCCCTAATCCGTCCCTAAATAGGTTTAGGGACGGATTAGGGACAACCCGCGGTAGTCCCGAATCGCGCGACTCCAAATGCTATCCGTCCCCAATCCGTTCCTAATTAGGGACGGAAATTTCAGTCCCCAATCCGTCCCCATTTAGGGACGGAAAAAGTAGTCCCCAAACAGTCCCGGGATTGGGGACGAACCTGTTTCCGTCTCTAACGAAGGACAAGTATAAGGAACTAGTAGAAAGAAAACAAAAGAAAAGAGAAGAAAAGAAAAAAAACAAGAATTGCTCTAAATCTGAATCTAAAACTTATTGACAAATAGTCTCCAACAACGACGCCAAAAACTTGATGTTATTCAACTTAACTAAATCAACCTAAACTACCTGCAAGTGCACGACACGTGTGTAGTACTCTAGGTGTGGATTCCATAGAGACTACGCAACACTGACTAAACTCAAACTAGAATCAAACTTGCTACGATGAAATATTGGTCGTGAGATGCAATAACGAAAATGCAGTAAACTAATGAGTTCTTAACAATGAGACAAACCGTTCTATGATACGATTTCACCGCAAAGCTTCCGAAACCAACTATCGATCGGTCTAATCATGCGTTCCCAATCAGGATATCTAAGGTGGCCGATCCTAATGTAATTTCTACCTTCTCTCAAGGCATAGGAACATGATTCAATTGAGCCATCCCCTACTTTCTTGGCTGATACCCCAAATTAAACCCATATGATCTATGATTCATTGGATTAACCCTCAATCGTTCCTACTAGATAATGTCTATTTTTGTATACTATTTTAGTCTCGTTTTATAATTAGTTTCATCATTCATTTGAACTTTACCAAGCATTAAAGCATCATTTAGTCCTCTTTTAGCGTTCTGTCATGTTATTGCAGGAAATGAAATATCAAGATACAAACATGAGTAAATGAAGCAAAACTAAGTAATACCACTCTCCTATCAGCTATGCACGGTAAGCATCCAAACAATCATAAACAAGAGAAGAGAAATGGAAGCAATGGCCGCTTACAAAAAAATTGAAACAATGGCCGCTTATAATAATGGAAACTTTCGGTGGTTGGAACAAAAATGGAAAACTTCGGTTGCTAAACAAAAGTAAGAAGATCATGGTTGGAATATGAAAAGGAAACATGTTTTATATGAAAGCAAGTTGCTGGAACAAAATGTTAACTTCCAACCACCTACACAAAAATGGAAAGATTGCCGCCTACACGAGAATTGGAAACTGCAACCGTCAAAGATAGAAAATGGAAATGGCTGATAGAAAAATTAAGGAAATGCAAGAACAAGAAAGAAGGCAGCAAATCAAAGGGGAAAAGAAGGAAAAAGGAAAAGGAAATTGTTGCTGCACAAGAGGAAAAGGAAATACAAGCTATTGAAGAAAATAGAAACCGAAAAAATGGAAACTAGCGAAAAAGGAAATTTAGCAAAACAAGAAAAGGAACGTGTTGGCTACTTAAACCAAATAGAAATATGGTTAGAGAAGAGAAATAGGAGCTACATGGCTGGAAAATAAAGAGAAAACATTGACAATTACACAAGAATAGAAAAACAAGAGATGGAAAAACTCGGAAAATGAAAACTGCATTTGTTGTAAGAAAAAGGAAATTCCAGCTACTAGATAGGAAAAAAAAGAGGACGGCCAAAGAGGAAAGATTAGAGCAAAGGGAAGAGGAGAAAGCGGCAAAAAAGGGAGAGCTTCAGCAGCCCAATTCGGACAGAAAATTAGAGAGAAAAGAAAGCACACGAAGAGAGAGTAGAAGAGAGCAGAACACACACACAAGGGCGAAGGACGGGCGAGGAAGCCAGAGCGTGGATGAGCTATTGAAGACGTCGGTATTGAATAGGGAGGGATCTCATTCTTTATCCATATTGAATATAGTTATCTTTTGTGTTTCTTTTGCTGAGTTCATGTCCGAGTAGGTCCATTGCCATTGGTTAGAGAGCTTTCCCGATATGTAATGAAGTTTTGTTCTTAATGCTTGGTTATAATATTTGTTCGTTTTGGATTTATTGGTTGATTGTAATGCTTTTGTTCTTGATGGCCACTTGAATGAATGTCTGTTAAAATCTAATTGCATTGGGAGATGAATTGGATTTTGGAACGTAGCCATGATATGAAGTCTCAATTAATTTAGAACCTTGGCCGGTCGGTTGATTGAACTTAGGAATTAGGATAGCGATCTTAATGCGTCTAGTAGGTGAGATGCACAATTGGGAGATCGGTATACGCATGCTAGATAGGGGGTTTAGGCATCGGGAGAGTCATTGCTTAGGAAAGAGCTTGAATTCCCCGAATACGTAACGATATCTATAACCAGGATCTTGTTAGAACTTCGTTGCATCATCGTGCATCTCTCGACACCTGTGCTATTTAGTCATTGAGTTTATCCCGTTAATTAGTTTAGTTTAGTTTCGTACGCATTCCTATCATTCATCTATTTCACACGTCTTATTCATTAGTTGACTAGCTTTAGAGTTGCATGAATTCTTTGTGTTCGACCCTGGTACTATACGATCCGTATTCTTGCAGAAGCATTAGTCTAGGTAAATTATTACTTGAGATTAACCACATCAAGTTTTTGGCGCCGTTGCCGGGGAATTGATTATGACTCTAGAGTTAGGATACATTTGAATTATGATATAGTCCTTTCCAGAGTCTTTATTTGCTTTTCGTATTGTTGCTTTTGTTTTTCTTTCTTATTGGTTCAAATTTTTTTTACCTCTCGGAGCTTAATCGAAGTTTGTGTTCTTTATTTTGCGAGGTAACATGAACAACATCAACTCTTTGTGTGCCGATATAGCTGAAATGAAATATCAACTTTTCCGAAATTCGTCGTATGCTTTATGAATCATACCATCCGCATTACTCGGAGCAATCATGGGAACAAAACGTTTGGGGGTATGAAGAAGAGATCTACGATAGTTACAATCAGCCTTTCGGGAATACATACAATCACTGATGGAGCGATCACTCAGATTTCCCGTATATGAACACCGATGGTATGCTGAATGCACAATAATCATTTCGGAACTTTCAGCCATGGACACAACCCAAATTCAGAACTATCACTCATATGTGCCTCAGCCACAACCAAACCAATCCGAAGCAGCCGCCGAATTAGCCGCCATATTCGCCTGCCTCCTTGAAGTATATGAGAGTCAAAACAACTTGTTGATGGGAGTGAAAGGGGGAAAAGAAAGCATCAATAAGCAGATGGACGGTTTCTTTAGACAGTTGGACACGCAAGCTTCAGAACTTGCACAAAGGGCATCACGACCACAAGAGGTTCTATCGGGAAGTTCAGAAACAAATCCTCGTGAGCATGTCAAGGAAATTTGCCTAAGAGATTGTAATACGGTGGATCAGCCTACTTCAATGTCTGAAAGGGGTGAAGCATATATCACAGTAGCAGAAACAGCTGTGAACAAGCTTGACGAGGAAGAGGAGCCAATGTACGTAAAACCAGATCCGAGGCCACCTCCATTTCAATTCCCAAAACGTCAATGCATGAAAATGGTCTTGATATTTAAAAAAAAAGAGAAGAATCTAACACGAAAAAGGGTAAGGCTACGAACATTAATAATCATATGAAGAAACCCGAGATGGAAGTAGAGTTAAGCCTAATCGACACACTTGAGCAGCCGTGCGCTATCGATTTCGTGTTCCCCGACGTCATCTTTGAGAATTTAGACGAGGAAGTTTGTGAGGAATTTCAGAATACTGATTCCCTAGATATGAATATCAAAGCAGCTGGAGAAGGATTATACAAGGTACCAAACGAGCTGTTTGACAAGGAAAAGAATGAGGAATCCCCCGACCGAGATTTCCGCACAAACAGAGCTTAATGCGGTGCATATCAGTACATAAACGACCCCGAGATGCCGAGAAGCTACACCAAACGTCCATCACACAATTGGAGCATTGACAAGGCATCCAAGGTGAAGATGAAACCTTCACCACAAAGGCTCACGCACCAAAAATTTCTAGAGACAGTGAAGGAAACAAGCGATGAACGCCTAACCGATTTCATGGAGTACACAACCGGATTTATGGACAGCTCGACCAGAATATTTGGACAGCACGATCTAGCTCCCAACTTAAAGAACATCATAACCAATCTTAGGGAAGACATGACTGATCGTGCAAGGAACTAAACTGATCCGCGTGCTACGCCCTATCGAACACACTATGCACGTGAGACGCTACGCACACGATGACTTCAAGGACGTCCACCTGATCAGTAACATCGTGACCTTAAACAAGCGCTTCTCGGGAGGCAACTGGAGTCCCATATCCTTTAGTTATTTCGTTTTAGTTTTTGTTTAGAATTTGACTCTTATCCTTTTCACAAGCATGCTCCTTACGAACAACCCTGATGTATCGTACTATCTCCTTTNCTCTTATCCTTTTCACAAGCATGCTCCTTACGAACAACCCTGATGTATCGTACTATCTCCTTTTGATTGTGTGACTTTTGTTACAGGTTTTCCACTTCACAATCATCCACAACATAAGGAAAGACGTGTACGCCCAGCTCCATCAATTCGGGACAGCAAGCACGCATTAGGTTCACACGTTCCTATTTATAGTATTTTTCCCCGAGGTTTTGCAGGTTAGTCATTCTCTTATGTATTGAACACCGGGACGGTGTTCCGTTAAAGTCTGGGGGTATTCTCTGAATGTCATGATTGTGATTAGGATTTCGATGTTGAGTCCTTCGTTTTGTTTTTTTAGGATTAGACGGACGGATACTGGAGTCCCTAGTTATTTCGTTTTAGTTTTTGTTTAGAATTTGACTCTTATCCTTTTCACAAGCATGCTCCTTACGAACAACCCTGATGTATCGTACTATCTCCTTTGGATTGTGTGACTTTTGTTACAGGTTTTCCACTTCACAATCATCCACAACATAAGGAAAGACGTGTACGCCCAGCTCCATCAATTCGGGACAGCAAGCACGCATCAGGTTCACACGTTCCTATTTATAGTATTTTTCCCCGAGGTTTTGCAGGTTAGTCATTCTCTTATGTATTGAACACCGGGACGGTGTTCCGTTAAAGTCTGGGGGTATTCTCTGAATGTCATGATTGTGATTAGGATTTCGATGTTGAGTCCTTCGTTTTGTTTTTTTAGGATTAGACGGACGGATATCTACTACGAAAAAGTTTGAACTTTAGTCACCATGTGCAACTTTCTCGAATCGGGAACAAAAGTCTAGGTTTGCTGAAACATACCTTTAGATATCGATTAGTTAGTGGTCGTCCATGAATCCATAGCCTATTGTTGTATTCCTTCCCTTAGGCTTCAATCCCAAGCACTTATATCTCCGAGCGTACCTTTCATTCCTTCTTTTGTTTCGATCATTATATTTCCACACACTTACACTCCGCTGTCAATAGACTAAGTTCTTTAACTTTCTCCGCCCTTCATTGACATGAGTGCATCAATATTGAATGTTCAGGTCTAAGTGGTGGGTCGAGGCGGTTTTTCTACGTCCTAAGGGTTAGAGTCGATGCGTATTCACACTAGTTAATCAAAAAGAACAAAAGAAAAGAAAAAAAGAAGAAAAAATCAGCAAAACGCAACATCTTCACTCCGCTAAGGTTACGAGACCTTATGAGTGTGCCAATTGGAAATCTGGGTCTAAGTAGAAGGCTGTCCTCTTCAACTCCAATGTCCTAGAAAGTGAGTGCGAATTTTCAAAAAAAAAATGTGTGGAAACCGAAAAAAAGGATAGAGAAGAAGAAAAAGAGAACCGAAAAAGAAGAAAAATAGTTATCTTAAGAATGGTATCGAACTGTTTGTGCACTAGAATAGGTATGGAGATTGCTTGGATTTTGTCTAGGGGTTAGTGAAATGAACTTAGGACATGTGTAGGATTGCACGGTTCGTGGCTTTCGGTAGATAGGGGTCTAAATTCGGTGCGCTTAGATCTATGTTCGTGTGACGCATTGTTGCGTAGGGTGGCTGACTTTTCGACTTGATTGTGCTAGTTTCCGGTTGTTGTCTAACTCTTCTCGTGCTTAGTTCTAGTCTTGCTCGAGGACTAGCAAAGGTTCAAGTCTGGGGGAGTTTGATAACGTCTATTTTGTTATAGTATTTTAGTCTCGTTTTATAGTTAGTTTCATCATTCATTTGAACTTTACCAAGCATTAAAGCATCATTTAGTCCTCTTTTACCGTTCTCTCATGTTATTGAAGGAAATTAAAGATTGAGATACAAACACCGAGTAAATGAAGCAAAACTAAGCAATACTACTCTCCTATCAGCTATGCACGGCCAGAATCCAAAGAATCATAAACAAGAGAAGAGAAATGGAAGCAATGGCCGCTTACAAAAAAATGGAAACAATGGCCGCTTATAAAAATGGAAACTTTCGGTGGTTGGAACAAAAATGGAAAATTTCGGTTGCTTGAACAAAAGTAAGAAGATCATGGTTGGAACATGAAAAGGAAACATGTTTTATATAAAAGCAAGTTGCTGGAACAAAATGTTAACATCCAACTGCCTACACAAAAATGGAAAGATTGCCGCCTACATGAGAATTGGAAACTGCAACCGTCAAAGATAGAAAATGGAAATGGCTGATAGAAAATTTAAGGAAATGCAAAAACAAGAAAGAAGGCAGCAAAGCAAAGAGGAAAAGAAGGAAAAAGGAAAAGGAAATCGTTGCTGCACAAGAGGAAAAGGAAATACAAGTTGTTGAAGAAAATAGAAATCGAGAAAATGGAAACTAGCGAAAAATGAAAATTAGCAAAACAAGAAAAGGAACGTGTTGGCTTTTTAAAAAAAAAGAAATATGGTTAGAGAAGGGGAATAAGAGCTACATGGCTGGAAAAAAAGAGGAAACATTGACAATTACACACGAATATAAAAACAAGAGATGGAAAAACTCGGAAAAGGAAAACTGCAGTTGCTGTAAGAAAAAGGACATTTCAGCCAATAGAGAGGAAGAAAAGAGGACGGCCAAAGAGGAAAGATTAGAGAAAAGGCAAGAGAAGAAAGAGGCAAAAAGGGGAGAGCTTCAGCAGCCCAATTCGGACTTAAAGTTAGAGAGAAAAGAAAGCACACCAAGACAGAGTAGAAGAGAGCAGAACGCACACACAAGGGCGAAGGACGGAGCGAGAAAGCCGGAGCGTGGAGGAACTATTGAAGACGTAGGTATTGAATAGGGAGGGATCTCATTCTTTATCCATGTTGAAAATAGTTATCTTTTGTGTTTCTTTCGCTGAGTTCATGTCCGAGAAAGTCCATAGCAATGGGTTTGAGAGCTTTGTCGATATGTAATGAAGTTATGTTCTTAATGCTTAGTTATAATATTTGTTCGTTTTGGATTGATTGGTTGTTCGTAATGCTTTTGTTCTTGTTGGCCACTTGAATGAATGTCTATAAAAATCTAATTGCATTGGGAGATGAATTGGATTTTGGAATGTAGCCATGATATGAAGTCTTAATTGATTTAGAACCTTGGCCGGTCGGTTGATTGAACTTAGGAATTAGGATAGCGATCTTAATGCGTCTAGTAGGTGAGATACACAATTGGGAGATTGGTATACGCATGCTAGATCGAGGGTTTAGACATCGGGAGAGTCATTCCTTAGGAAAGAGCTTGAATTCCCCGAATACGTAATGATATCTATAACCATGATCTTGTTAGAACTTCGTTGCATCATCGTGCATCTCATGACACCTGTGGTATTTAGTCATTGAGTTTATCCCGTTAATTAGTTTAGTTTAGTTTCGTTCGCATTCCTATCATTCATCGATTTCACATGTCTTATTCATTACTTTACTAGCTTTAGAGTTGCACCAATTCCTTGTGTTCGACCCTGGTACAATACGATCCCTATTCTTGCGGAAGCATTAGTCTAGGTAAATTATTAATTCAGATTAACCACATCACTACTCTACTTTCATGACCTAGTCTCGGTTGTTCTAAGTCCCTTGTGTGCTCTTGACATCTTGTAACTTTCAAATTTTGAATCTCATGTGGTAAGTTCTACTCAAAATAAAGGTGGAACGGTTTACCAAGGCATGCCCAACCGTGCATGGTATGCAGCCCGGTCAGGCATGCATGATTTCAATGTTTTTAGAACAACTTCTCCAAGTTCCTTACGGTGCTATGCTCATGCTCGAGCTGTGCAAAGGTCTCGAGGACAAAAACATGATAAAGAGCTCGATCGTGCTCCATGTTGTGCTTGGTAGTGCATGGTGGTTTTTGACTTAAGCCCGATCGTGCATTATGGACTGCTCAGCCCTGCTCTTCATGATGGCTTGCTCCCCGGCCATGCTCTTGCTCATGCTCGGTCGTGCTGTCTTCTTTATTGCATGCTCGGTCGTGATGAGTTGTGTGCTTGGTCGGGTTGTGTGTTTGTCTCGGAAGCTCGGTCGTGCTGCAACATATGCTCGTTCATGCCTTCTCCGTTTCTCGTCATGTTTGTTGTATTGTGATCTCGGATGCTTGTTCTATAGCTATAAAACAAACTAACTACGCATTAAAACCTATAAGAACATGAAAACACAAAAACAAGTAAAATGGATACAAAGTCACACGTAAATATCTAACTACCATCATAAACATCTTTAAAATCATGCGAGTATCTTGTACGAAAACGAGATGATGAAAGATCTATTTCGGACATAACACATAATAGAGACAACACACACATAAGGAGCAAGAGAGAGAGCTGGACGCCGAGAGACAAGAGACAGAGCGAAGAACTCAGTACGTGGATGAACTATTGAAGACTACGATATTAGAATAGGGAGGGATCTAATTCTATATCCATGTTTAAGATAGTTTTCATTCATTTTGTTGTGTTTGGAACCCATGTCCGAGTAGTTCCATAGCCACGGGTTAGAGTTTTGTCGATATATAATGAAGTTGTATGCCTAATGCTTGGTTATAATATTTGCCATTTTCGGATTGATTGGCTATTATTAATGCTTTTATTCTTGTTGGTAGCTTGAATGAATGATTATAAAAGTCTTATTGCATTGGGAGATGAATTACATTTTTTAATATAGCCATGATTTGAAGTTTCAATTGATTTAGAATATTTTCTGGTTAGTTAATTGAACTTAGGATTTAGGATAGTGATCTTAATGCATCTAGTAGGTGAGATTACGCAGTTGAAGAGTGGTAATACGCATGTGAGATAATGGGTTTAGGCATCGGGAGAGTCATTCCTTAAGAAAGAGCTTGAATTCCCCGAATACATAATGATATCTATAACAATAATATTGTTAGCACTTCATTGCATCATTTTGCATCTACCCAAACCTTTAGTGTTTAGTTTATTGAGTTTAATTGTTTAATTAGTTAGTTTATCTTTATTTGCATCCCCATCACTTATTTATTTTACACGTCCTATTCATTAGTTAACTAGCTTTATTGTTGCATTGATTCCACTGTGTTCGACTCTGGTACTACACGATCCGTATTCCTGTGGAAACGTTAGTCTACGTAATTGTTACTTGAGATTAACTACATCATTGGCTATTTTGATTTATACCAGATCTTGATCCATCTAAACAATAAGGAGAGGACGTTGTTTATCATACAATTCGGCACCTATGCTTATTGTCGCATGACATTCGGTTGTGTAAAGCTACCACTACATTTCAACACTGCATGACATCTATTTTTTATGATATTAATGGTGACATTATGGAAGTTTTCATGGGTAAATTCTCTGTCCATGGAAAAATGTCACTTCATGGTCAGAGATGTAATAGTTCTGGGACACCGAATTTCATAGAAAGGTATTGAAGTATAAAAAGATAAAATAGAGGTGATAGAGAAGCTACCCTCTATGGGACATGAGGGTTTCTATAGACTGTTCATCAATGACTTCTGTAAGATTGCTAGACCTCTCACTGAATTGCTCAGTAAATATACGAAATGTCTGAATGCCTTTGAAACTTTGAAGAAAGCTTTAGTCTGACCTCCCATTATACAACCGTAAAATTGGGAGCTCCTATTCGAGCTCATATGCGCTGCTAACGACTATGTTGTGGGAGCAGTTTTGGGACAACAGAAAAACAAGCTACTACATGCAATATATTATGCGAGCAGAACACTAGATGATGCTCAAGCCAATTACACCAAGATAGAGGAAAAATCGCTTGCAGTCATATTTGCCCTTGAAAAGTTTAGGTCCTACCTTGTTTCATCCAAGGTTATTGTGTTCACCGAACATGCTGAGCTAAGGTACCTTCTTACCAAAAAGGATGCAAAACGTAGGCTCAACCAGTGGATACTATCCCGATAAGAGTTTAATGTGGAGATCAGAAACCCAAAGGGGGCTGAAAATGGAGTTCCTGATCACCTCTCATGCCTGGAAATCCCCGATAGTATACCCATTGATGACTGTCTTCGGGATGACAACATTCTAGGTATCATCACCATCTTAGGGCTGGGTACATAGATTTTGTTAACTATCTCGTGTGCCAGGTACTTCCACATGGGTTGAGCTAAAATGGAAAACAGAAGTTATGGCATGACGTGGAGGCTTATTATTGAGATGAACCCTTTCTTTTCAAGAAAGCCACATACGGGTTATTCAGGCGATGCATTGCGGAAGAAGAAATCCAGCAAGTGATTTTCCATTGCCACTCCCCCGAATATGTTGCCATTTTGCAGCTTCCAAAACCGCTGCTGAGATTCTTCAAGCAGGATTCTTTTGGCCCAAGCTCCTCAAAGCTGTCCACCAATACATTTCTTCTTGTGACATGTTTCAGAGAATCGGGAGCATCTCTAGACGCAATGAAATGCATCAACAATACATTTTTTAGGTTGAACGGTTTGATGTTTGGGGCGTACACTTCATGGGTCTATTCTCGTCTTCATGCGAGAATATCTACATTTTGGTAGTTGTGGATTAAGTGACCAAATGGGTGAAAGCAGAGCCAAGCCCCACGAATGATTCAAAGGTGGTTGTGAAACATTTCAAATACACTAATGAAGAAATACGGGGTGAGACACAAGATTGCCACACCTTATCACCCTTAGACCAGTAGACAAGTAGAGATCTCTAAGAGAGAGAGAGAGAGATAAACATAATCCTCAAGAAGAGTATTTCTAAATCCATGAAGGATTGGTCTTGATGTGGTTAATCTTAAGTAATAATTACCTAAGACTAACGTTTTCGCAAGAATACAGATCTTGTTGTACCAGGGTCGAACACTAGGAAATTGATGCAACTCTAAAGCTAATATACTAATGAATACGACATGAAAATTAATTGACTGAATTGCAATGAAAAGACTAAACTACTCTAAACGATGATAAACTCAATAAACTGAACACCACAGGTTTTGAGAGAAGCAATGATGCAAATGAAGTGCTAACAAGATCATGGTTATAAATATCATTATGTATTCGGGGAATTGGACATGAAAATTAATTGACTGAATTGCAATGAAAAGACTAAACTACTCTAAACGATGATAAACTCAATAAACTGAACACCACAGGTTTTGAGAGAAGCACAATGATGCAAATGAAGTGCTAACAAGATCATGGTTATAAATATCATTATGTATTCGGGGAATTCAAGCTCTTTCCTAGGAAATGACTCTCCCGATACCTAAACCCACTATCTAGCATGCATACTACCAATCTCCCAATTGCGTAATCTCACCTACTAGATACATTAAGACCACTATCCTAATTCCTAAGTTCAATTAATTAATCGGCCAAGATTCTTAATCAATTAAGAGACCTTAAATCATGGCTATGTTCCAAAATCTAATTTATCTCTTAATGCAATTAGACTTTTATAATCATTCATTCAAGCCGCCCAAAAGGATAAAAGCATTAAGAACAGCCAATTAACCCAAAAAGATCAAATATTTTAACCAAGCATTAAGCATACAACTTCATTACATATCAGCAAAACTATAACACTTGGCTATGGAACTACTGGGACACAGGTTCCAAACAGAAAACACAAATGAAAACTATCTTAAACACAGATACAGAACGAGATCTTTACCGATTCTAATATTGTAATCTTCAATAAGTCCTCCGGGTTCCGAGTTCGTCATCCCGTCTCTTGGCTCTCGGTGTTCTACTCTCTCTCTCTCTTGCTTCTTGTGTGTGTTGTTGTCTATGTGTTATTTGTTTTGTCCGAAAGCTGATCTCTTTCCTTTGCCCCCTCGTGCCTCTTTCCTTTTTTTCTCTTTTCCTTTTCTTGGTCGTGTGTCCTTTTTCCTACCTTCCCTTTTTAGGCCGGCTCTTTCTTTCTATTTTTCTCCACCGGGCTTGTTTCCATTTTGCTTCAGCGGTAGATATTTTACATTTTTGTTGCAGACAGCTGGTGTTTTCATTTGCTTGCTCATCGTGCTGCCTCTTTTGCTCCAGAAAGTTTCTATTTCAGGTGAGCCATGTTCTTCCAAGTATTGCTTCAGCCGAAGGTTTCCATTTTACTCCAACAGCCATCAAGCTTCTATTTTACTCTAGCCGTGTGTCCATGTGTGTTCTAGTCGGCTAGCTTCCATTTCTCTTCTTGGGTTTATGTTTCTTGGATGCTGAGCATGCATATCTAAATGGATAATGATTTTGCTTAGTTTAATGACATTTGCTCGTGTTAGTGTCTAATATCTTTATTTCTTGCAAATACACGAGAAAATGCTAGAAGAGGGCCAAATGATACTTAATGCTCGGCAAAGTCAAATGAATGATTAAACTAACTACGAAACTTGTTGAAAATAATTTAATAAAGTTGACGTTATAAATGATGCTTAATGCTCGGTAAAGACTTGAACCTTTGCTCATCCTCGAGCAAAACTAAAGTTAAGCACAATGAGAGGTAGACAACAACCGGATATTAGCACAAGAAATTCGAAAAATCAGCCATCATGCACAACAACACATCACACGAACATCGACCTAAGCGTGCCTCTATCCACCGAAAGCCACTGGCCATGCAATCTTACACATATCCTAAGTTCGTTTCACTAAACCCTAGACAACATCCAAACGATCTCCATACCTATTCTCTTATGCTTATATGAGATACCATTATTAAGAAAATCATTTTTCTCGTTTCTCTTTTTCTTCTTTTTTTTCTTTTTCGTTTTCCACACTTTGTTTCTTTGAAAATTTTGCGCTCGGTTTCTAGGAAGTTGGAGTTTAATAGGACAACCTTTTACTTAGACCTAGATTGCTGATAAGCACACTCATAAGGTCTTGTTACCTTAGCGGAGTGAAGAAGTTGCGTCATTGTACATTTTTTCTTTTAATTGAACTATTGTGTTTACGCACCATCTCTAACTCTTAGAACGTACAAAAATAGCCTCAAATTACCTACTAGATCCGAACCATCAAGATCGATGCACTCATGTCAATGTAGGTATAAATAGTTAGAACTTATTCTATTGAAAGTGGAGTGTAAGTGCGTCGAATTATATGATAAAGAAGCAAAATCAAAGAACAAACGGTATACTCGGAGATAGAAGTACTTTGGATTGAAACCTATTGGGCGGAATTCAACTATAGACTATGATTCATGCTCAACTACTAGACTAATCAATTTCTTAAGGTATTTTTAAGCAAGCCTAGACTTTTGTTCCCGACTAGACGAAGCTGCACAAAAATGTCTAATAGTTCAAAAGTTCACACAAGATATTTGTCTACCTAATCCTAACGAAATTAACATAAATTCTAAAATAAAATGAATAACTCAGCATCTAATCCTCATCAAAATCATGACACTCGAGAGTACCCCACCCCCGGACTTGAACGAAACACTTTCTCAATGTTCCAAACGTAATGGAAGAACTCGTGTGCAAAAACTCTGGAGAAAATCAAGAGGGTAGGAACATGTGCATCTGGTGTGTGCTTGCTGTCCTAAGTTCATGCAGCTGGGTATATGCATCTCTCCTATGTTTTGGTTGATGTCGAATCGGAAAACGTGTAACAAAAAATATTACAATCCTAAAGAGAGAGTATGATAAATTGAGGCTACTAATAGAGTGCATGCATGTGAAAAGAGGAAGAGTTGAGTTATAAAAAAACGAGATAAATAAAAGTATTCAGAGCTCGGGTTGCCTCCAAAAAAGCGCTTGTTTAAGGTCACGAGCCTGAACAAGATAGTCTACGCATCTCTTCTAAACTATGGAACTGTAGCACTTGTTTTTCCACGGCTGAGTTGTAGTCGTAATTAAGTGCTTTGATCGCCCAAAATGCTCGATATTCTAACTTCACGGGCAAGTGGAATGCTTTACGGTACACTAGATCGAATAGAGTCATTCCGATTGGCATTTTGAAGGTTGTTCGGTAGGCTCATAATGCATCATCGAGTTTCAGCGCCGAATCCTTCCTAGACTTGTAGACCGTCTTATACAAAATTGATTTGATCTCTCGGTTTAACACTTCAACTTGACCGCTGATTTGTGGATGATACGGCGTTCCTATTCTATGTCGAACACCGTATTTCTTCAATATCCCTTCTATGATGTGGTTCACAAAGTGCTTACCTCCATCGTTGATCACTACCTTCAGACTCCAAAACATGGGCATATGATACGTTTGAACATCCTGATCATTGGTTTGGAGTCATTGGTCAAACCACTACTAGAAAATCCAAGATTAGGGACGGAATTTGGGGACCGACATTACCGTCCCTAAATTTAGGAATGGATTATACATGGATTAGGGACAAAAATGAAATCCGTCCCTAATCCATCCCCAAATTTGGGTACAGAAGAGTCGTGCCTAATCCATTTTTAAATGCGGACCAATTAGGGACGGAATAGTAATTCGTCCCTAAATTGGAGACGACAGTTCATCCGTCTCCAAATTTGGAGACGGGCAGGGCATCCGTCTCCAAATTTGGAGATGGGCAGGTCATCCGTCTCCAAATTTGGAGACGGGCAGGTCATCCGTCCCTAAATTTAGGACTTTAAAAACCGTTTTAGGGACGGTTTCGGGACGATTTTTCGGAAAATTAATCTCTTAGTCCCTAATCCGTTCCTAATTCGTGTATAAATAATCTATTTAACCCCTCAACCATTGATTCGTTTTTCATAAGCAATTCTCATATTTTTCACCCCATATCTTCTATAGTGTTTGCGATATAATGGCATCTTCATCAAGATCGAACATTTTCGATTGTAGACAATGGATGTATAGAAGAATTGATCTAGAATCTCAATGCGTATCGAAAGTGTTTATAGAAGGCGTCACACAGTTTATGACAATGACGAGGAATCAACAAGTTTACAAAGAAACGGGTACGTTGGTTTGTCCATGCGTCAAATGCAAGAATGAAAAATTCTTTAATGAGAGAACTGTTTGGAAGCATCTTTATTTAAGAGGATTTACCCCGAATTATTTCATGTGGTTATGTCATGGAGAAAAATTTGCACCACGATCTAGTAATGTTGTGGAAAACTTTAGGGGCACTATACATCATGATGAATTTGATTCTTCTCAAGATGTAGAAATGAACCCCTATGTGGAAATGGTGCAAAATGTATTCCGTGAAAGAAACGAAAATATTGAAGAAGATCCGAATGAAGAAGCAAAAAGTTTTTTTGAAATGCTAGAAAGTGCTAGGAATCCATTTTATGATGGTTGTAGGAGTGGTTTATGACAGTTATCTCTGTCTCCACGTTTGATGAATTTGAAGACTGAAAATAATTTGTCTGAGAATTGCATGGATTCGATATTGCATTTAGTAAGAAATTATTTGCCAGAAGATAATAATGTAGTAGACTCCTATTATGAGACAAAGAAGATGATGCGATCTTTGGGTTTATTGCCATATCAAAAGATTGATGTTTGTCAAGACAATTGCATGATTTTTTGGAGATAGACATCGGAGATGAGTAATTGTCTATTTTGTGGAAAATATCGGTTTTATTTAACAAAGAATGGAAAATCGGTTCCATATCGTCGTATGTGGTACTTACAAATTATAGACAAATTAAAAAGATTGTATCAATCTGTGGAGACCGCAAGCGACATGAGATGGCATGCTGAGTATTCAAGTCATAAAGGAGAGATGTATCATCCCTCAGATGGTGAGGCGTGGAAACACTATAACAAGGTATACCCTGATTTTGCGGCTGGGACTCAAAATGTCTATTTAGGTCTTTGTACCGATGGTATTAATCCATTTGGGATGTCTGGAAAGAATTATTCATTGTGGCCTGTTATAGTGACACCTTACAACTTACCACCGGATATGTGCATGAAACGGGAATTTTTGTTCATAACAATAATGATTCCCGGGCCTAATCATCCGAAAAGATGTTTGGATATATTTCTTCAACCACTTATTGAAGAATTAAAAGAATTATGGAATGGAGTTCAAGCGTAAGATGTCTCGAGGAAACAAAATTTTATGTTACGAGGTGCTCTCATGTGGACAATAAGTGATTTTCCAGCTTATAGTATGTTATCGGTACAAGAAGAGCATATTTTGGGATTTGCCGTATAGGAAAAATCTGAAACTTCGACATAATCTTGATGTGATGCATATAGAGAAGATTTTTTTGATAACATCATCAGTACAGTACTGAATCTCACGGGGAAGACGAAAGACAATATTAAATCACGCAAGGATCTAGAAGAGTATTGCTCACAAAGGGAGTTACATATAAGTGATAACGGTAAAGCGCCAGTCCCGATATTCAGGTTATATGTATGGTTTGTAATTTTTTATGTACTAATATTTATCTTTTAATGTAATCGAACTTTTTTAAATTTTATTTCTTTTTATTTTTAAATTTTATTTTTTTTAAAAAAAATTAGGGACGACAAAAAAATTGCCTTCTCCAAATTTGGAGATGGCAGTCGCCCGTGTCTAAATTTGGAGACGGATTCAGTGGTCCGTCTCGAAATTTTAGAGACCGAAAACAAATCGTCCCCAATACAGGGACTGTTTGGGGACTACTGATTCCGTCCCTAATTGGGGACGGATTGGGGACTGATGTTTCCGTCCCTAATTAGGAACGGATTGGGGACGGATAGCATTTGGAGTCGCACGATTGGGGACTACCGTTGGTCGTCCCTAATCCGTCCCTAGACATGTTTAGGGAAGGATTAGGGACTGATTTTTCAGTCCCTAAAACCTGATTTTCTTGTAGTGAACTTGCCATGGCTTCTACAGACTTTGTTACGTAATCTACCGTGATTAAAATGGAGAGGTTCCAGGTTAAAGATGGGAAATCGCCCATGAAGTCTATTCCCCACACGTCGAAAGACTCAAATTCTAGAATGTAATGTTGTGGCATCTCATTGCGTCTAGAAATAATTCCCATTCTTTTGCAAATGTCGCATGACACGATGTAGTTATGGGCATCCTTGAAGAGTGTAGGCAAGTAGAAGCCCCTTGCAGCACCTGTGCGGGCTGTCTTGGCTGTTGCAAAGTGACCCCAAAAACTTGAAGAATGGTAATGCGACAGTATATATGGGGCCTCTTCTTTGGGGATGCAATGCTTAAAGATTCCGTCCGTGACCCTCTTGAAAAGATACAACTCGTCCCAATAGTATGCCATGATGTCATGGAAAAATTTATTTCTCTCGTTATAGTTCAACCTCTCCAATAGCACTCGACATGCTAGATAGTTCACAAACGTAGCATACCATTGTGTGGAGGCGCACGTCAAGGACATTACTGCATCATCTCAGAGAGAATCGTCGATAGGAATGCGCTCAGGGATTGCAAGATGTGAAAGGTGGTCAGCCACCCAATTCTTGGTTCCTTTTCTATCTCGTATTTCAAGACCGACTCTTGCAGCAAAGATGATTGGGAACAGGTCCTTCTCGGTCATGGAGTAGTTGCATTGGGTGTTGTCTAATGTTCTACTCGCATAATAAATGGCGTGCAACATCTTATCTTTTTGTTGTCCCAACATTGCCCCAAGCGCATAATCGCTCGCGTCGCGCATGAGCTCGAATCGGAGTTCTCAATCAAGTGGTTGTATTATTGGTGGAGCAACCAATGCCTTCTTCAATTTTTCAAACGCAGCATGAAATTCCGTTGTTAACTCAAACAACACATCTTTACCCAATAGATCCGTGACATGTTTGGATATCTTCAAGAAGTCTTTGATGAAGCGTCTATAGAATCCCGCATGTCCTTGGAAGCTACGGATGGTGTTAACGTTCCTAGGAGGTGAAAACTTATCGATCATTTCTATCTTTGCGTTATCGACCTCTATCTCCTTTGTTGATATCATATGTCCCAATACAATGCCCTCGGGAACCATAAATGTTGCACTTCTCCAATTCAGCACAAGATTCTCCTCCACGCACCTGTCTAACACATTACAAAGATTGGTTAGACAAACATCAAAGGAAGGTCCATGGGCCGAGAAATTGCCGATGAACACTTCCATAGTTTTTCTATTCACATCTGAAAAATATGGAAGTCATGCATCGCTGAAAAGTAGTAGGTGCATTACACAAACAAAAAGGCATCCGACCATATCCGAATGTACCAAAGGACATGTGATCATCGTCTTTTCTTGATCATTCAGATGGATCGCACCTCAATCGCGAGAACCATGGGCTCCTCCACCACCTTGCCTCAAAGATTATGTGGTGCGACATATGAACAACCTACAGTCAGCCATACGGATGCCTGCTGTTGTTAGAGAACAGTTTGAAATTAAGCTAGGCGATGATCAATTCATGGGTGGAAATTACGAGAATCCCCATAAGGACCTTAGAGACTTCCTAGAGCCTTCTGGTATATTTAAAATACATGCAGTTTACGAGGACGCGATCTTACTGCATCTCTTCCGCTTCTCAATTGAGGGACGAGCGAAAAGTTGGTTGCAATCGCTTCCCGCTGGTTCAATCACTACTTGGGACCAGCTCTGCACATTGTTCTTATCACGGTTCTTTCCTACGATCAAGACGATTTAGATGAGGGGGAAATCACGATGTTTTGATGCAGTGATGGAGAAACGTTGTTCCAAGCGTGGGGCAGATTTAAGGATCTTCTATATGAGTCGAGGAGGCATACGAGCTGATCGATAACCTCGCCATGAACCACGCTATGTGGTCTACACCGAGAGGTATGCCTCACAGCACTCGACGCCTATATGAGTCGAATCAGAGCAGAGCAGCGAGCAATGCAGAGAACGCTGTGTACTGTGTGAATTCCGGAGATACGGAGCATGTAGCGTATGAATGCATAGTACATGAAGACTTTGAACAGATGAACTATGGCCAGCAGCAAGGAAACACACAATTCAGGAATACCTACAACCCGAATTGGAGGAACCACCCGAATCTGTTCTATCGAACGACTCAACTGGTGAAGTATTCGGGATTTCAGCAAACATACCAGCAAACCAATCAGCAATTCCAGCAAGCTCAGCAAGTTCCGCAAGCTCCTCAACCTCCTCAAGCCACTTCGTCAAACCTATAGGGAATGATGCTCGAATTTATCAAGGAGCAAAGGCAGGAACAATCGACTGAAGCCAAATTCAATGCAGATGTGAAGACAACGATTAGCGAGCTCAAAACTCATATGGAATCCTTGAGCACACATGTGAAGATGTTAAAAAACCTCCATAGCACAAAAAGCTACCTCATCGTCTAGGAATCCCGGACTGCTTCCCAGGAAACTCGATCTTCACCCGAGAGAGCACGTGAACACCATCACCTTGCGCAACGGTAATGTGATCTAGAACCCGTCGCCGAAATAGCAAGAGAAAGGACAACCTCCAATACCGTTTCCTCAACGGTTGGTGAGCAGAAAGAACGAAGTAAGGTATGGACGGTTTGTAGAGGTTCTCAAGAAGCTTCACATCAACATACTGTTCGTAGAATCCCTCCAACAAATGCCCACGTACTCCAAATTTCTCAAAGAAATTATGTCCAACAAACGCCGTATCGAAGACAGTGAGACAGAAGCACTCATCGAGGAATGCATCACAATTCTTCAAAACAAGCTGCCCCAAAGTTGAAGGAACCCGAAAGCTTTTCCATGCCGCACAATAGGTAATCTTGATATTGACAAAGCTTTGTGTTATTTAGGAGCAAGCGTGAGCCTCATGCCACATTCGGTCTTCAAGCAGATGAACTTCGGCTCTCAAACCTACCAAGATGTCTATCCAACTCGCTAACCGTTCAGTAAGATATCCGGTGGGGATTGTTGAAAACATTCCCAACAAGGTAGTTAATCTTTGTATTCTCTCTCACTTTGTTGTACTTGATATTGAAGAGGATGCTAGAATACCTATTATTCTTGGTAGACTGTTCTTTGCTACTGCATGTGCAATGATAGACGTACAACAAGGAAAAATTTCCCTACGTGTCAGAGACAAAACGATTGAATTCAACTTTTCCAAATCCATGAGCGGACCCTCCATCAAGGAGTCTTGCTTTAGAAATGACTTGCTGGACGAGTTAGCAAACGACACATTTGATCAAGCAAGTGTTTCTGATTCCCTCGTGAGATGCTTAACTCAAGTTTGCAAAGATGCATGATTTACCGATGTAGAAGCTGAGGCATACACATAATTTATGAGTGCTATTGAAGCACTAAGAGACGCCCCATGTGAGGAGATACCACATGAAGCCTATGCTGACTTCGAAGTGGAGAAGGCGCCCAAACTCGAGTTGAAGCCTCTTCCTTCTTCTCTTCCGTATGAGTACCTTGGACAAAATGATACATACCCAATTATTGTTATTGCTGACTTGAGTGTAGATGAGACGCAAAAAGCTACTTGAATTCTGAAGGAAGCATAGACGAGTGATCAGATACAGTTACACCATCGAGGATATCAAGGCACTAAGCCCTTCGTTATGCATGCATCGAATACTCATGGAGGACGGGCATAAACAATCCATCGAAGCGCAAAGGCTGCTGANGAAGTGAAAAAAGAGATACTAAAACTTTTGGTTGCTGGTATCATATATCCTATCTCGGACAGCGAATTGGTGAGCCCTGTGCATGGTGTAACAAAGAAAGGAGGAATGACGGTAGTACGCAACGATAACAACGAGCTGATTCCAACAAGAACCATCACGAGATGGTGGATGTGTATAGGCTACCGCAAGCTCAACAAAGCGACAAGGAAAGATCACTTCCCTCTACCATTCATTGACCAAATGTTAGAATAGCGAATCATGCCTATTTTTGTTATTTGGACAGACATTCGGATTTCTTACAGATTCCCATTAATCATCAAGACCAAGAGAAGACGACATTCACGTGTCCTTATGGGACATTTGCTTACCACCGTATGCCTTTTGGCCTCTGCAACGCTCCGACTACTTTACAGCATTGCATGATGGCAATATTTTCTGATTTAATTAAGCATATTATGTAAGTGCTTATGGATGATTTTTCTGTTTACGGCTCTACATTCGATGATTGTGTCGTTAACCTTTCTAGAGTTTTGCACCGATGTGAGGAATCAAATATTGTTCTTAATTGGGAAAAGTGCAAATTTATGGTGAAGGAAGGTATTGTACTTGGACACATGATCTCATCGAGGGGCATAGAAGTGTACAAGGCAAAAAATGAGGTAATCGAAAAACTTCCTCCACCACTTTCAGGTAAAGAAATTCGTAGCTTCCTAGGGCATACAGGTTTTTATCGGAGGTTCCTCAAAGACTTCTCAGAGATTACAAAACCGTTGATGGAGTTGTTGGCCAAAGATGCTATATTCAACTTCTCTCAAGAGTGCCACAACGCGTTCCACACCATCAAGATAGAATTGGTTTCGGCGCCTATCATTCAACTATCGATTGGAGCCTACCATTCGAGATTATGTGTGACGCTAGTGACTACGCCGTTGGGGCTGTTTTAGGATAGCGAAGAGACAAGGTCTCTCATATCATCTCCTACGCTAGCAAGACACTAGACAACGCTCAAATCAACTATGCCACAACCGAGAAAGAGCTCCTTGCCATCGTCTTTGCGTTTGACAAGTTCAAATTCTATCTTGTAGGGTGAAAAGTAATAGTTTATACTGATCATGCATTGCTTTAATATCTTCTAGGGAAGAAGGACGCGAAACAACGCCTCATCCGATGGATCCTTCTCTTACAAGAGTTTGATCTCGAAATAAGACATAGGAAGGTGTCCGAGAACGTCAATGCAGATTACCTCTCTCGCATCATTGTGGAGGATGATAGACCTATCGACGATTCCTTGAGAGACGACATCATATGCGCACTTACTTCAGGTAACCGCGCTCCTTGGTATGCTGATTATGTTAATTTTCTTGTAAGCTGTATACTAGGCACGACCTTTCCTTTCATGAGTTCAAGAAATTCTATGGGGACGTGAAACATTACCATTGGGATGATCCAATTCTCTACAAGAGATGCGCGGATGGGGTCTTTAGGAGATGCATCCCCGAGGATGAGGTAGAGAGCATCCTTTTCCATTGTCATGGATCGGATTATGGAGGTCACTTCAGCAAGTCCAAAACCACTTCAAAGGTGCTACAAGCGGGTTTTTATTGACCGAACCTCTTCAAGGATACCCATTGGTACATTTCCTCTTATGATAGATGACAAAGAACGGGAAACATAGCAAAGAGGAACGAGATGCCATAGAAGTACATCCTTGAGGTAGAATTGTTTGATGTTTGGGGTGTAAATTTCATGGGACCTTTTCCCTCATCGTGTGGCAACCAATATATTTTGGTAGGTGTAGATTATGTGTCTAAGTGGGTAGAAGCCATAGCAATGTCGACTAATGACTCTAGGGTAGTGATGAAATTCTTTAAGAATATCATATTCCCTCGCTTTGGAGTTTCTAGAATAGTCATTAGTGAAAGATGTTGACACTTTATTGCAAGACAACTCGAGTCCCTCCTTAAGCAGTATGGTGTGAAACATAGGGTAGCTACACCGTACCACCCTCAAAATAGCGGACAAGTAGAGCTTTCGAATAGGGAGATTAAGAATATACTAGAAAAACCGTGTCTAGGTCTCGTAGAGATTGGTCGATGAAATTAGATGATGCTTTATGGGCCTATAGGACTGCGTTTAAACTCCCATTGGTATGACTCCTTTCCAGCTTGTTTATGGTAAGTCTTGCCACCTACCTGTCGAGCTAGAGCACCGCGCCTATTGGGCGACAAAGCTCCTTAACTTTGATCTCAATAGCCCAGGTGACAAATGACTTTTACTGGTGAACGAGCTCGACGAGTTTCGTTGTGATGCATACGAGAACTCTAAGATTTACAAGGAGCGTGCTAAGAAATGGCATGACAAGAAGATCCTACCTCATGACTTTCACCTAGTTGACTTGGTTCTACTATTTAATTCTCGTCTTAAGCTTTTCGTGGTAAACTACGGTCCTATTGGTCTAGTCCTTTTTAGGTACGAGAGGTATTCCCGCATGGAGCTGTACAACTATGGAGCAAGACAAGTGGGACGTTCAAAGCTAATGGGCAACGACTAAAGCTCTACCAAGCCGCTCAACCGATCGAAAGTGGAAACTCCATTTCCCTTTCCGATCCACCCATCGCGCACGCATGAGGAATGGAGACGTCAAAGCTTAAAGACGTTAAATAAGCGCTTTTTAGGTGGCAACCGAGCTGTTTGTTTCCTACTTTTCTTAGTTGTTTAGTTTAAGACTCGGTTAATTAAAAAATAAAAAAACCAAGAAAAACACAAAAAATACCACCACAAACGTGACTTCACTTCTCTTACCCTCCATCGGATCATCACATTGATGACGCCGTTCAATTTAAGTGTGGGGGAGCAACTAACGTTTGTCAGGTGACTTTGTTTCATTTTTTATTTTCTCTTTGATTTTGTAGTTTTTAGTTTGTTTTTGCTTTCGTGAGTCATAGTCGTCTCAAGCACTCGTCCAGTGCCACATTTTGAGATGAACCCTGAACCTAGGATACTTAAGAAGTTAGCCTTTCCCGCGAGATTTTGCATGTTTGAGCTAGGTTTTTCCTATGCGTTAGAGCTTATTAGTCGGCTGGAAACAATAGGTTATAATTCTTTGGGAATCCTAATGTTCCTTGTGGGAGGTTTAGACGAGGTTGCTACGCTAGTTTTTCGTTTATTCTCTCTATCTAGATGGTCATACTTTGTATAGACGATGTTCTACGTCTTTTAGTGAGAATTATTAGATCGTATGAAATCGAGCTTGTTTTGCAGAATAAAGTGCACACACTAACGCTCCGTTGACAATAGAAATAACGCGTAAAAGCATGATCTAATATCGATATGAGTGCATGGACCTTCACACTTTTTGTATGGTTCGGGTCTATGCGGTGGGTTGACGATCATCTTTCTATGTCCTAAGGGCATGGCACAATATAACGCCTCCTACTCCACTGCACTCTTGAACGAGATGCATGCGTATACCGTCATCGGTTGTCTGGGTCTAAGTAGAGGTTGGATCCCTTCAAATACGAAGTCTTAGAAGCCTAGTGTTTCTGCATAACATAGAAAAAAGAGATATAAAAAGAAGAAGAAAAAAACAAAAGAAAACAAAGAAAGAAAGAAGCTCGGAAATGAAACAAGTATCCTCAATTGTTCTACGTTTAAGCATTTGTCCGAAGTCTTGTTTGGTGGACAGAGTTTTGGTGGCTTGTTTAGTTTACATTTGATTTGCTTTCTCGTAGGAAGCCTTGGTGAACCTAGGATGAAGACTAAAATTTTAATTAGGCCGAATTTGCTCTCGACTTGCTAGTTGATTGCTTAGGTTTGCTTTAGCGGTATTTCTAGGACAAAGGGGAATTCTCGGATTTTGTATATCCCATATGTTCGACGTTTACATTTTCTTAGGGACAAGCAAACATTCAAGTCTGGGGGATATTGATCGTCCCGTTTTTATACGTATTTCTCACATGATTTTAGATATGTGTATGACGATAGATGCGATGTCTACGTGTGACTTTGTATCCGTTTTACTCGTTAACGTGTTTTCGTGTTTTCATGTTCTTACAGGTTATAATGCATATTTTGTTCGTTTTGGAGCTAAAGAACGTACACGGGACAAAGTATTAGACTCGAGGATCATAACGGAACAAACGGGACGAGAAACAACATGGGTCTGGGAGGACTTCAGCCCGTACGGACCTTGAAGCGCCATTACAGCCAATGCGGGGAACTCAACTTAGCCCGTGCGGGGCGCATTATTTAGCTCGCACGGGGCCATTGGTCCAACACGTCCAGCAGCTTCAGCATGGGTCCGGTAAGCCTTCAGTAGCGCGGGTGAAGTTTCAGCAAGGCAGCCCACGCGAGACACACTCTCACGCCCGCGTGGGTTGCATCCATGGCCTGCAGAAACAAGAAAAGGAAACTTGGCCAAAGAGGAAAAGAAAGTGGTTAGTTGCCTTCACAAAAAGGAAACATTGTTAGCGAAGAGGAATGAGAGTTATATGACTGTAAAAAGAAAGGAAGCGTGCCCTCTTACTCAAGAATAGAAAATAATGCAAAGAAGAGGAGATAAGGAAGGAAACAAAAGAGGAAAGAGAAGGAGGAGAGCTAAGGATTGGTTCACTCCAGTTTTGGAGGAACAACACACACGTTAGAGAGAGAGAGAGTTGCAGAGGGAGAGTAGAGAGGAGAGCTGTTCGTGAGTTCTTGTGGAGGAGACATTCAAGAAGCATTAGAGATCAATTGAGGACTTAGGTTTTCTTTGGTTTTGATGTTCTTTAGACTATCTTCTTCGTTTATTTTGTTTTGTTCTAGGAGAAGGGAATAGCCCATGGCTATCCGAGAACTGCTTTTGATTTGTTTTTGAATGCAATTTCCCGTTTTCGTTTATCTATTCTTTGTTTGAGTGCTTGATTGACTTATGTTTATGAAGGCCAAGTAGATGCATGTTTTATGAATTTTGGAGAATGATCGAAAGGTGAATTCTAATTTCGGATAGTCAGGTGTAGAACAACCTAGGTTAGTCCACAAAAGTAGAGTAGCAGCGGTTGAGGGTAAAATGGATGAATCACATATTTCATGGGTTTAGCTTAAGATGTCAGTCACGAAAGTAAGTGATAACTTGACTAGATCACGTGTCTATTGCATAAGAGAGGGTAGATATCATGTTAGGATCGTCTGCCTTAGATAACTTGATCAAGATTGCATGATTAGATAGGTTGATTGTTGGTTTCGGTAGTCTTGTGGTGAAACCGGATTCCTAGAACGTTGGTCTCACTATTAAGAACTCGTTAGTTTATTGTTTTTAGTTATCTCAATCTTAAAACCAATATTCGTTCATTTGCAAGTTTGATTCGTAGTTTAAGTTTAGATTGTGTTGCATAGTTCCTGTGGGATCGACACCTAGAGTACTACACATGTGCCGTGCACTTGTGGGTAGTTTAGGTTAATATTTGCTTAACTTTGATTCGCATCAACGTTCAAGCATTTGATCAATGAAAGGAAAAGGGAGGTCATCCTTCCTAGTATTGGTGTTCAGCTTGCGGTAGTGAATACACATGCGCTAAGTCGTGACTGTTCTTGTCGGGATTACATTGTTGTTTGCATTTGGGACAACGGAGATGCCTCCTTTCTTTGGGACTACCCGTACAAGACTCACCCACGCACTATCTGATATAGGATATATAATTCCGTTGTCTAGCAGCTTAAGGACCTCTTTCATAACTACTTCCATCATTTAGCTCGGGTTAAGATCTGCTATACTCAGGCCGCGTCTTAACTATCGGTCTAGGGGTTCCTTCGTGTTTCCTTCATCCAGCAGCTTCTTGTAATATTTCACTTCGTTAGAGTCCTTATACAATCCTTCTCGAGCTGCTAAAAGAGCCATCTCAAGAGAATCCATGTATCCAAACTCTTCAAGAACTTCCTGGACTAGTTTCTCTCGGACGTCGATCTAGAATACTGAATCCACCATAACCTAAGCAAACTAAATTAAGACTTTTATCCACTGAAGGTCGTGAGCCGTGCAATCTTATACATAACCTAAGTTCATTTCACTAACCCCTAAAAAATATTCAAACAATCTCCATACCAATTCTAATATGCTCACGTCAGATACCATTCTTGAAAATCATTGTTTCTTTTTCGGTTATCTTTTTTTTCTTCTTTGCGGTTTCCACACAAATTTTTCTTTAAAATTTTGTGCTCGGTTTCTAGGACGTCGGAGTTGAAGAGAACAGCCTTCTACTTAGACCCAGGTTGCCGAATGGCACACTCATATGGTCTTGTAACCTTAACGGAGTGAAAAGGTTGTGTCATTGCAGATTTGATTCTTTTGATTTAAATATTGTCACTATGCATCGACTATAATCGTTAGGACTTAGAAAAACAGCCTCGACCCACCACTTAGACCCGAACCATTGAGATAAATGCACTTATGTCAATTAAAGGTGGAAATAGTTGAAGAACTTATCCAATTGATAGCGGAGTGTAAGCGCATGGAAAGATAACGATCGAAACAAATCAGATAATGAACGGTATGTTCGGAGATATAAATACTTGGGATTGAAACCTATGGAATCTTCTCATATAGGGCGTCTCGCAGTGCTTCAATGGCACTCATGAACCTCGTGTAATGCTTGGATTCTCCACCGGTAAATCTTGCAGCATTGCAAGCTTGCATTACTCTCTAAAGGATTGGAAATACTTAATCTATCAAACGTGTCATTCGCCGATTTCTCCAGCACATCAATTCTATAGCATGACTCCTTGGGGCTGGACAAATGGAATTCCATCTTCTTGTCATAAACAGTAGAGAGAGCTTCCCTTGTTGTACATATATCTTCGCACCTCTAGTAGCTAAGAATGGTCTTCCAAGAATATAGGCACGTTAGCATCGTCCTCAATATCGAGTACAAAAAAATCAGTAGGAATGCAAATACTACCTACCTTGGTGGGAATGTTTTCAAAAATTTCCAACGGATACCTTACTGAACGATCCGCGAGTCATAGACACATCTCGGTAGGCTTGATATTCTCGAATTTCACCTGCTTATAAACGGAATGTGGCATTATGCTCACGCTTGCTCCCAAATCTCATAAAGCTTTGTCGATGTCAATGTCTCCTATGAGGCATGGGATGGAGAAGCTTCCGAGGTCCTTTAACTTTGGTGGGAGCTTGTTATGGAGAATTGCGCTGCATTCCTCGCTGAGGGCTACTGTCTCACTCTCTTTGATGTATTTCTCCTTGGAAAGAACCTCTTTAAGGTAATTTTCTCACTTAGGCATCTTTTGGAGCGCTTCAAGGAATGGCATGTTGATGTCAAGGTGCTTGAGGTAATAGAAGAATTTGGTCACGCTCTCTTGAACCTTGCTGCTCACCAAGCGTCCATGAAATGGTACAAGAGGTTCGTATGCAAGTGGAGCAATATATGGCTTCTCTAAATCAGGCTCATACCCTTCCATGATCGCAATTCTGCCCTCTCCTTTGTCTACTGAATATCCAGCAATGTTCTCTTTCGATTTCGAGGGTGGATTCTTGATCATATCCTTGCTGCACAAAGTGATGGCGTTTACGTGCTCTCTCCGGTTGAGATTCGGCTCTCCGAGTAGCATTTCGGGATTCCGAGAGGATGATGCAGCCTACTGCGAAATGGAGTTTTCTAACAACTTCACATGCGTGCTCAAGGAGTCTATTTGAACTTTGAGTTCACTGATCGCAGTCCACACTTCATGCGTGTTTAAATAGTCCATTCAAGTTTTGAGTTCATTCATTACTGCTCCCATTTTCGCATTGAATTTCGCTTGAAGTCATTGCTGCTCCTTGATGAATTCGAGCATCACCGCCTCAAGTCTTGACGAAGGAGCTTGAGGAGGGAGCTTGCTCGTGTGGCTGCGGTTGCTGATATGGCTGCTGCCTTTGCTGAAAAATCTAAAATTTCACCGGTTGTGTCATGCGATACGAGAAATTCGGGTGATTCCTCCAATTCAGGCTGTATGTGTTCCCGAATTGTGTATTGCCTTGCTGTTGGGCGTAGCTCACTTGCTCCAAGCCTTCTTGCATAGTGCATTGGTAAGCCATATGATCTGTCTCTCACAATTTGTACAATAGATGGCATTCACCACATCGCCCATAGCACTTCTTTGGTTCACTTCATAAAGACCTTATGTCTTGTTTGGCATACTTCTTGGTGTAGACCACATGGTAGCGTTCATGGCAACATTATCGATTAGCTCGTATGCCTCTTCAACGATTAAGTCCATGAATGATCCTCGAGCAGCATTGTCTAACGTTGTTCTATGCTCATACGTGATCCCATTGTAGAATGTTTAGATCATGTAAAACTCCTCTAAACCGTGATGAGGACACATTTGCAAAAGGTCCTTGAATCTTCCCCATGCCTCACATAACGTCTCTCCTTCTCGGCTTCTAAACATTGTTATTTCTCCTCGCATTTGGATCGTTCTGCATGGAGGGAAGAACCAAGATAGGAATGTCGTGCAAGCTAGTCTCATGTAGTGATCGAACCAGCGGGGAGAGATTTTAGCCTCGCCTTCGCTCGTCAGCAATGGAGAAGGGGAAGAGACACAACAAGATCGTATCTTCCGAGACTCCATGAATTTCGAATGTGCTGGAAAGTTCTAGGAAGTCTCGTAGATGTTGATGAGGGTCCTTGGGATTTCCGCCCATAAACTGTTTTTGGTATAACATGTTGATCATCCCGGGCTGGATATCGAATTGTTCCCTCGCAACAGCGGGCGTCCTTATTGCTGTTTGGGCGTTGCTCATGTTCCACACCACGTAATCGGGAAGACAGCGTGGTGGAGGATCCTACTGTTGCTGTAATTGCACCACATTACCGACGGGAAATTGCGATTGTCCGTGACCATCCAATACATCATTTTAATTGTTTATTGCTCGTGGATAGGTCGTGTCGACTCGTTTATATGATCGCGGAGGATGTCGAGCATGTGACCTCCAATGCGGAAGAAGACGCTGCTAGCGCGACCGAGATGCGACCAGATCGAAAGACATTGGTCTCGTTACCCGAGCTAGGGCTAAGGAGGAAGAGGCGTTGATCCTACTAGCTGGTCCCGTTACCCGAGTTAAGGCTGCGAAGCTTAAGGACGCAATTATCAGAATTCTTGCGGCCCTCCATGTTCACGAAGATTATTCAAGTCCACGTGAAGTCATAATCCTAAGAAATGTTATCCAAGCCGAAGCCCGCCCCGCAACGATTATTGATTAGGTAAGTGACCCGCCTGTACTTTTTTCCCTTCGTCCGGTTTCGTCGGTTTTATCCCACGGGGTTTTCCGACGATGGGTTTTTAACGAGGCCGCGTGTAACTTTTTCCGTGACCTAGTTAATATCCCGAGGGTTCCAAGACAAGTTTGTATTCCAACATGCACGTTCTACAAGCTTGTCTTTATGTCATTTTTATGTTGTCTATGCATTTAATTGTTGCCTTGCATACATTTATGTGTTGCATGGCCTTATTTTGTTTATTGTTGCCGTCCATGTTGTGCTTGTGTAGACAACTTTGAATCTTTGAATTTTATCTTGAATTTCCTTTGTGAATTCTTGTGTTGGTATGTAATACCCAGCAATCCGTTGGTGTGTAATATCCAACGTCTTGTTCGTTCTTTGTTGGTGCGTAACATCCTTTGGAGACGAACCGGTGAATCGAGAGCCTTCCGCAACTCTTGTGTGATCATCCGTTCCACAACCCTTGTGCAACCCATTGCAGCAAGGCCTATCCATTCCTAACCTAGTCTAGAGCGTTGTTCCAATCAGGATCGTGTCAAGTTGTATCAGAGCTTTTTCTAGCGAAAAGGTTTGTTCAATTTCGTTTTGATCTTTTGGGTCATAGCTTCGTTGAATGTTACAAAAAAATAAAAAAATATATATTCATTTCGTACATTTAGGTGTCTATCTCGTGCGTGTCTATCTCGTGCATATCTATCCCGTACGTGTCCTTGTCGAGGATTTTTCTTGCTTTCCGCTTGTGGCTGCTCCGTGGGTTCGTGTGCAGGAACTTGGGAGTAGGTACAAGCAAGGAATCGTATGACGTCATGAGAGAAATAGGTGCGGAGAACAGCCGGGTGAACGAGAGACTCATTGAGGCTCTCGCGACTTGTTTGGAGCAAAGCATCAACAACAAGATGGAGGAGTTTCGGCAAGAGTTTCGGGCCACACATCCAACCCGACCGAGAGAAGCTCATGCGTTCCAGCAACGTGAAAGGAACCAGCATGAGGAGGACAACAACTACTACGAACGAGGCAGCTCATCCTCGTCCCGAAGTAGTAACCGACCGCCCGAGGGATGACCTTGCTGATCTCAAGCTGAAAATTCCAGCGTTCCACGGCAAGGCCGACCCGGAAGCCTACCTAGAATGGGAGAAAAAGGTGGAGCTCGTCTTTGGTTGTCTAGCATAACCCGAGGCCAAGAAAGTTTGGGTGGCGGCCACGGAGTTCTACGACTATGCCTTGAGTTGGTGGGATCAATTCATGATTTCTAGGCGGCGAAACGGAGAATAACCAGTAGCAACATGGCTGGAAATGAAAGCCATAATGCACAAGCGATATGCTCCGAATCACAATATCCGAGAGTTACACAAGTCGATTCCAATTGATCAACAACTCCAGTGAAGAAGGAGCTCTCATTCTAACTTTGGGGCCGGAAAATACATTCAACCACGAGAGGAAAAACCGAGCTATCCATGGAGAGACAAATCTGCTCCAGCAGCCCGAGACGCAATCAAAGTGGTTCCATCGGTTTCACGAGATAAAGGAAAAGCGGAGTCCATTACTTCGAGAGCTCAAGACGCAAAATGCTTCCAGTGTCACGGACAAAATCATTATGTGGATGAATGTCCAAACAAAAGATTTATGATATTTTGTGAGGATGATGAGCGTGAAGCCGAGGACGAAAAATCTGAATCTTTGATAAAGGATTATGAAAAAGAACTCGATTAAAGGTGGCCATGCCTATCACCATTGGCGAATACGAGGACGAGATCATGTGTGACGTTGTTCCCATGGACGCTAGCCCTACCTATCTCGGTAGTCTGTGGCAATCGGATCCTAAGGTAATACATGACGATTTTACTAACCACCATTCTTTCAAGCTTAATGATAGGAAAATGAGTCTTATTCCTAAGACACCAAAGGAGGTGCAGCAAGATCAAATGCACTTAAAACAACAAGGTCATCTCGAGCTCAAATTGAAGATACAATTCACTCGGAGCCAAAATCAAGCCACGGAACTCAATGGAACACCCGAGCATCGAGCGAAAAAGAGCTAAAGCATGAATTGAAGAGTGCCCGCTCGGGCACTGAGGTCTACCCGCTCGGGCAAAACCTACGGGGTTAATTACAACAATCTGCACGACCCGGGCACGAAGACAACATGATCGGGTGACCATACCCGATCGGGCGCAACATGGTACCCCCTCGGGCGTTAATTAGTCCTGAAAATCCTCGAGAGTTTACACGACTCGGGCTGTTCAACCACGCGATCGGGAAACATTGTCCGATCGGGCTCAGCACTTTACACGATCGGGTGCACCTCTGCACGACCGGGTAAAACATGTACCCGAGTGGGCCGCCTTTCTCACAATAACGTTAATTTAGAGTTTGAAAGAGCAAATTAAGTGAAAAGAACAGATCCAGACACAAGCGGGCGACGGCTAGGGCAAGGAAAGGCTTGGAATTCATTAGGAAAGGCTCGGGAGACGTTGGAAAAGGAGAGAAGCATCAATCCACACATCGGTAACACAATAGGGAAGATCGAGGCATCGAGTTTCCTAGGGTTTATCATGTTTAGGGTTATGTCATCTTCCTTGTCAGTAAACTCCATGAGTGAGTAGATTCCTAACTATGGGTTAGGGATATCGGATTTGTAACGGATGTACAAATTTTGCGTTAATGCTTAGATCTACCGTATTTGACTTTATATTCTGTTCTATAATTAACATCGTAACTCTTATACTAGTGCTGCCCGCTCAGTAACATAGGAATTCGTATTTTGCCGAAAGGTTAAAATATGAATCTGGAACTGTTGAATTGTAGGTTAAGTTCGATTAATGAGAATCGAGCCTTTCCAAATGATTTCCAAGCCTTTGCTTGCCCTAGGCGTCGCCCCCTTGCGTCTGGATCATTTCTGTTCTTTTAATTCGCTCGTTCAAACTCTAGATCTAGGTTGTTGCGAGAAAAGTGGCCCGCTCGGGTACATGTTTAACCCGGTCGTGCAGAGGCGCGCCTGATCGTGTACTTCGTCCTGCCCGATTGGGCAATGCTTCCCGATCGCGTGGTTGAATAGCCCGAGTCGTGTAAACTCTTGGGGATTTTCAGGACTAATTAACGCCCGACCGGGTACCTTGATTCGCCCGATCGTGTATGGTTACCCGATCATGTAGTCTTCATGCCCGGGTCGTGCAAGGTGTTGCAATTAAACCCCGTAGGTTTTGCCCGAGCGGGTAGACATCGGTGCCCGAGCGGGCACTCTTCAATTCATGGTTTTGCTCTTTTCCGCTCGATGCTCTGGTGTTCCATTGAGTTCCGTGGCTTGATTTTGGCTCCCAGTGAATTGTATCTTCAATTTGAGTGGTTTGATGCAGGAATTCGCCTTTTTATGCTCGTTTAGGCCTTGTCGCCTTAAAACCTGAAAACCAACAAAATGGGCGTATACAAAGAAAAATCGTATCGGAAATATAACTCGTGCTATCAAATCTATGCGAAAACGATACTAATACCTAGCCTAAAACTGATATACTTTACGTGTTATCATGGTCTCAACAAAGAAGTTTGCGAAACAAGACACGACGTCTTTATGAGGTTGATCAAAGAAGTGCGAAGGGCAATGCGGTGAATGCCATCTATTGTTCAAATTGTGGAGAGACAAATCATATGGCTTACCAATGCACAATGCAAGAAGGCAATTCGGGAACATATACAACCTGAATTAGAGGAATCACTCGAATCTCTCTTGTCGCACGAACCAACCTATGAAATATTCGGGTTTTCAGCAAAAGCAGCAGCCATATCCACAATTGCAGCCATTCCAGCAAGTGCTGCAAGCTCCTCAACCTCCTCAAGTTCCTTCATAACCCTTGAGGCGGTGATGCCTGAATTAATCAAAGAGCAAAGGCAATATCAACACAGAATCAAGGAGCAACGATCACGCTAAATAAAATTCAACGAGGAAATTGGGATTGCGATCAACGAGCATAAAACTCAAATGGACTCATTGAACACCCATCAATTGACTCAAGCAAAATTCAATACGGATATGGGAGCAGCAATTAATGAGATGAAAAATCAAATGGACTCCTTGAGAAAACATGTGAAGATGCTTGGAAACTCCATTGCGCAGCAGGCTGCATCATCCCCTCGGAATTCCAAGATGCTACTCGGAAACTCCGATCTTAACTCGAGAGAGCACTTTAACGCTATCACCTTGCGCAGTGGTAATGCGATTGAGAGTCCACCCCTGAAAGAGTGAGAAAAGGCTGTTGGAAAGTCAGAGAACAAAGGAAAGGCCATTGCAATCATGGAGGGAGCCGTACGAAATTTAGAGAAGCCATACATTGCTCCACCGGCGTATGTACCTCTTGTACCATTTCCTCGACAGTTGGTGAGCAACAAGAATGAAGTTAGATACGAACGGTTTGTAGAGATTCTCAAGAAGCTTCACATCAACATACCGTTCCTAGAGGCCCTCCAATAAATGCCGATATACAGCCAAATTCCTCAAAGAGATCCTATCCAATAAAAGGCGTTAAAGAACTTATTCTACTGATAGCGGAGTGTAAGTGTGTTGAAATAATAACAATCGAAACAATACAAAGAATGAAAGGTATGCTCGGAGATATAAGTGCTTGGGATTGAAGCCTAAGGGGAGGAATACAACTATAGGCTACGGATTCATGCATGACCACTAACTAAAACATATCTAAAGGTATGTTTCAGCAAACCTAGACTTTTGTTCCCGACCCCCCGGTGTTCAATACCTTAGAGAAGGACTAACATGCAAAAACTCGAGGAAAATAAGATAGATAGGAATGTGTGCACCTGATGCGTGCTTTCTATCCCGAGTTGATGCAGGTGGGTGTACGTGTCTTTCCTTATGTTGTGGATGATTTGAAAGTGGAAAACGTGTAAAAAAGTAACACAATCCGAATGAGACAGTACGATACATCGGGATTGTTGGTAAGGAGCATGCTTGTGAAAAGAATAAGAGTCGAATTCGAAAAAAATTTAAACGAAATAACTAAAAGGATATGTGGCTCAGGTTGCCTCCCGTGAAGCGCTTATTTAAGGTCACGAGCCTGACCAAAGCGTGCTACTCATTTGGTGGACGTCCTCGACATTGTCGTATACATAGCGTCTCTCGTGCATATTGTACTCGATAGGGTGTAGCACGCAGATCAGTTGGATTCCTTGCACGATCGTCATGTCCTCCCTAATCTCGGTCGTGTTGTTCTCTATTTTGGGGGCTAGATCGGGCTGTCCAAAGAATTTGGTTGAGCTATAAAGAAGTCCGGTTATGCACTCTATGAAACAAGTTAGGCGTTCGTCTTTTGTTTCCTTCAACGTTTCCGGAATTTTTTGGTGCGTGAACCCTTGTGGTGAAGGCTTAATATTTACCGTGGGTATCTTATCGATGCCCCAATTAGGTGCTGGACGTTTGGCGTGGCTGTTAGGCATCTCGAGGGTGGTTGATATTGCACTGCATGCTGCTTGATATGCGCTGGAATCTGCCTTGGACGTGCGGAGGTTTGCGAACTGATTTTTGACGTTTTCTTGATTTGGATAATGTCCAATCGAGCTGTGCTTATGTGTTTCTGACTTGAGTACTACTTTTGATATGGATTGTCCGAATTTCCACCTTTAGCTTGGGTTACGACCAATTGTGCTCGGATCACACAAAAATCTGCTCAGAGTGTGTCTAGCTCTGTGTTCGGGATCTCCTTCGTCTTTTCATCGTCCAGCAGCTTAGTATAGTGTGTTGCATCTTTTGGGTCTTTATATACTTCTTTTTCAGCTGCTAAAAGAGTGATCTCAAAGTAATCCATATTCCCGAACTCTTCAAAGACCTCGTCGTCTAGTTCCTCTGAGACGTCGAAGTGGAATACCGAATCCACTTTACAAGGCTGCTTGAGTGTGTCGTTCAGATTGAACTCCACTTATTCATCTCCGAATTAAAGTGTGAGTCTACCTTCAGCACAATCTATGATATTCTTTGCCGTATTGAGAAAAGGGCTACCGAGGATGATTGGGATTTTCTTGTCCTCCTCCATATCCAAGACGACGAAGTCGACCGCGACGAAGAACTTCCCAACTTGTAATGGCACGTCTTCTAGCATGCCCTCAAGTATTCTAACACTTCGATCAGCCATGTTGAGTGCCATTCGTGTAGGTTTAAGATCCAACCTATCCCTAAGATCCAATTTTTCATATAACAACAATGGTAGCACGCTCACACTTTCTCCGACATCATTTATTGCATGGTTAATTTCATAAGCACCTATTTTGCAAGGGATCACGAATATACTTGGATCGGGCATCTTCTTGGGTAGGTTTGGCTGCAGCATTGAGTTAGTTACCATGACGGTTTCCATCTCTACGTCCCATTTGTTCGCAAGCACCTCTTTTAAAAATTTAGCGTATGAAGGCATCTTCTTCAATGCTTTGTCGAATTGAATGGTAATATGCATCTTCTTCAACATCTCAGCAAACTTGGTAAATTTAGCATCCTCTTTCTTTTTGCATTGACATTAGGGAAACGGCAAAGGTGGCGGTCTTGGATCGGGTTTTACGTATTTCGACTCTTCCTCCTCTATGGGTTTCTTTTGTTGCTCTTCAATATTACTGCCAGTTTCCACTGTTGTACTAGACGTTTCACCTTTGTCGAATGTCGAGGGATTGGCCTGATCCATTAGTTTCTTACGTTGATGTTATGGGAACGGTAGAGGAGGCGGTCTTGGTTCGGGTTCTACGTATTTTGGCTCCTCATCCTCCTTAGTTTTCTTCTTTTGCTCTTCATTGTCGCCGCCCTTTTCCACTGTTCTACTAGTTTCTTTACCCCTTTCAAATATCAAAGGAGCGGGCTGATCCACCATCTTCCCACTCCATNCTAGTTTCTTTACCCCTTTCAAATATCAAAGGAGCGGGCTGATCCACCATCTTCCCACTCCATAGGTATATGGCCTTGACGTGCTCACGAGAATTCACTTCTCACCTTTCCGGTATAACTCTTTGCGGTTTAGAAGAGCTCGAATCAAATTGTAAAACTTGAGTATTGATAACACTGAAAGTGTATCAATATTAGGATAGGTTTTTACACCATTTTCGCATGTATCTTACCTTGAGTCTTACTTATCCGATATGATTTCGAGCTTCACACACCCGTTTTGTTGGTTTTCAGGTTTTTAGGCGACAAGGCCTAAATGAGCTCAATATGAAGAATTTCTGATCAAAACCACATGAATAGAAGACATATCTACTCAGAGCTCTAGGAGCGGAAAAGAGAGATTTCAAGGACACAAGGGTGCCCGGTCGGGCACTATTCCTCCACCCGCTCGGGTAAAACCTACGGGGTTTTATCCATACCTTCAGCACGACCCGGGCACATGAGCAATGAGATCGGGTAGCCTTACCCGATCGGGCGCAAGGAGAATACCCGCTCGGGTTATTAGTCATCCAATTTACCCTGAGAGTTTACGCGACTCGAGCCCGCTTAACCACGCGATCGGGTGATGTCCACCCGATCGGGCACCATTAACCAACACGACCGGGCGAGCCTATACCCGACCGGGCAACACCTGTGCCCGAGCGGGCCGTGTAATTCGCAACAACCTAGATCTCAATTTCAAACGAGCGAATAAAAAGAACTGAACAGATCTAGAGCAAGGGGGCAACAAACAGGGCAAGAAAAGATTGGAAAAAAATCTGGAAAGGCTCAGGAGGTATCGGAGAAGAAGAGAAGCACCAATCCGTACACCGGTAACACAATAGGGAAGGTCGAGGCATCGAATTCCTTAGGGTTTATCATGTATAGGACTTTGCTATCTTCTTCATATGTTTATTCCATGAGTGAGTAGAGTCCCTACTGCGGGTAGGGATATCGGATTTGTATGTATCAACGATGTTTCGCATTAATGCTTAGTTTTATGAATTTATTCTTGATTTACGGTTTTACGCTTAGCAATATCATTCTTACGTTAGTGCTGACCGCTCAACAACATAGGATATCGAACCTTGCTGGAAGGCATAGGTGCCCGCTCGGGCTAAAATGGGTGTACACGGTCGGGCACAAGGCCTGCACGAGCGGGTAAAGGCTGTGCCCGATCGGGTCCTTGTNATATGTTAATCACTGTTGGAAGGTAGGGTTGCATGTATCCATGGTTAGGAGGTTTAGGCTCGGAAGAATCACTCCTCACCGTAGAGCATGTATTTCCCGTTGTCAAGAATAGGTTATAGATCTATGATCCTTAGTCGTTCATCTATGTAATTCCCGGTATCCCGTACACCCGTAGTGTTCACCATATCTAGTCTTATCTCTAACCTAGTTTCGTTGTCACCATTAGGATAGTTTTAGGAAATTTAGGACCATATCCCATTCTATCTTCTTTCGTCTTAGTTTAGTTTCGTTCTTAGTTTAGCCACTTTAGTCCCTAGAGATCGACCCTGGTACTACACGATCCGTATACTTGCGGTGAAGTGGACTAGGAAAATTATAACTCGTGTTTCCACACGTCAAGTATCCAAGATCTTTAGGTGCGTCTTCATCTCCACAATTTGTTTCTTTACATCATCCTGATCTGCTCTCATCCCTCTAAACTCGTTGTATTGATCCTTTTGTCCTTGTAATATTTGAGCTAGCATATACGTAATATCGGTGTTAGCTTCTTGTTGTGGAGGGTGAGGCACACGTGGCTGAAAGTTTTGGTTTTGGGGGTGCGTCCTTGACTGAAAATTCTGATTCCTTTGCATCACTCGTGGCTGAAAGTTTCTTGTTAGTTGTTGCGCGTTCAATGCATCGCCGAAAATCTTTTAGGAGAAGTTTGGGTGATTTCTCCATCTAGGCTTGTATGTGTTCCACAAAGGTTGGTTGTTGCTTACATAGTTCACTTCCTTGTACCGTTGAACCCCTTGTTCTTCTGATTGCTCTGAATAATGAGGACGATGCCACTCAGATAGGAGATTTTAGATTCCTGCGACTTGGTTTTTCCACTTGAATAGACCGGCGTATAAAGCATGTGTCTCGTTCAAGTTAGCCACCATTGCTGGAGCAGTGCGATTATATTCTCCAGCGCCGTTGCTGCCTTCATTACCCATAAGATCAATTAGGTTCTCGATCCGTGGAAATGTTAGGTTGCTAAAAAAACCTCCAATTGCGGCTATGATCAAAATTCTCGCGTTATCCATGAGTCCTTGCAGAAAGTTGTGTATAAGATAACCCAGATCGATGTCGTGATGTGGGCAAAGGCGTTGACAGCTTTTGAATTGTTCCCACGCTTCATATAAACTCTCAGATGCTCATTGGACAAATGTGTTGATTTGATTCTTGGTGAGTTGAGCTTTACTCTGAGGCAAGAATCGCATCATGACCTTTCCTCTAGCTGTCCTCATGACCGTATAGAGTTTTCCGGTTGGGAATACAACAAGTCGTGCGCTTTATCCTTCACTGAGAATGGGAAAGCAACGAGCATTATGTCCTCATCCGAGACTCTTTCTCCCGCTCTAGTAGTTTGGCAAAGAATCTTGAAATCGTTAAAATGCTGATTTGGATCCTCGGTGGGTCTCCCTCTGAATGCTACATTACCTACCAGTTGAATGAATGCTGGTTGTAACTCGACGTGAGCATCTCTTCTAACAATGCAAGACAAGAGTTACGTATGCCTAGGAGCCATGTATGTTCCATAGGTTATTGCGGCTGGAATTTGTGGGGCGTTTAGGATGTGACGTTCAGCCATTTGTTCGGTCTTATGCGATAAAGTACCTCACACAACAGAAACACAAGAAACGGTAAGGCGCCGAGAGGTAAAAAGATTTAACTCAAGAAAAAAGTAAAAAACAAAAAAAAAAGCATAAACACAAAATAAGACTCCGTAAGACTAAATAAGGGTTTTGAGCTCGAAAACAGGGTCGAGCTGCTTTCTGCAACCCGCGGCATCAATTACCTCGAAAAGAGAAATAAAATGCGATAAAATCTTGTAATTCGGTGGTTGGTATGCAAAGTTATGGTATTTCAAAACCCGTCGTACAATTCATTGTTGTAGTCATCTAATCACGTGAAAACAAAAACAAAAAGCGGAAAATGGGTGCAACACGAGAGACAAACGCAAATATGAAATAGGAAGCAAAAGGAATATCCGAGAGACAACCGCAACGCAAGCGGCGTATTGACAAGAAATGACATTCTTATCCTCAAAAACTCGAAAAGGGCATCTCCCTGATGCGTATCAGAGTTAAGTAACCTAATCTACCCGCAAGTGCACGACACGTGTGTAGTATTTTAGGTGTCGATCCCACAGAGACTACGCAACACTACCTAAACCCGAACTACGAATCAAACTTGCTAACGAAAGAATATGGATTAAGAATGAAATACTAAAAGCAAATAAACTACTTGGGTTCTAACGATAAGACAAACGTCCTAGGAATCCGGTTTCACCACAAGACTACCGAATCCGACGATCAACCTATCTCTCATGCAATCCCAGTTAAAGCTATCTAAGGCGGACGATCCTAACATGATATCTACCCTCTCTCAAGGCATAGACACGTGATCTAGACAAGCTGCCCCCTACTTTCGTGGCTGACACCTTGAACTAAACCCATAAACTCTGTGATTCGCATGTTCACCCTCAACCGTTGCTACCCTACTTTCGTAGCCTAACCTCGGTTGTTCTAAACCTGATTTTCTAGGATTAGAATTCTCCTTTCGGTCCTTCTCCTAACCCCTAAGACATGCATCTACGTGATCATCGCAAACACAAGTAAATTCAAGAACTCAGATAAAGAATAGATGAACTAAAACGGGAAGATGCATTCAAAATAGATGAAAAGCGGTCGCAGGATAGCCAAGGGCTAATCCCTTCTCCTAGAACAAACAAACTACGCGCTCATGCGTTTGTAAAGAAACATAAACATAGTAGAAAGTCTAAGGAACATAAAAACCAAACAAAACCGAAGTGGCAGTGCTTGATCACCAATGCTCCTCGCTTATCTCTTCGCAAGAATCTCCTCTATCTTCGCTGAATTGTTCTCCTCTGTAAGCTTGCTGTAATGACGTCTTTTTGCCTCCTTTTAAGCTTCCTAAGTCGGTCCAATCGTTCCTTAATTGTCCCACCGACTTCCCTTTGTTTTAAGTTAAGTTTACTTAACTTAATATG
>CM071870.1:26906531-26928887 GCA_036759665.1 Gynandropsis gynandra | reverse complement strand
GAATAGTGTGCAGAGCTGATCCCAAGTGGTGATAGATCCGGTGGGGAGTGATTGCAGCCAAGTTTTCGCTTTTCCCCCAATTGAAAAAGGGAAAAGACGCAGCAAGATTGCATCCTCAGAGACTCCATGAATTTTGAACGTACCTGAAAGTTCGAGGAAGTCTCTCAGGTGCTGATGGGGATCCTCATGGTTTCCACCCATGAATTGCTTCTGATAAAGCATGTTGATCATCGCTGGCTTAATCTCGAATTGTTCTCTTGCAACAGCAGGCATCCTTATGGCTGTTTGCACGTTGTTCATGTTCGGCACCACGTAATCGCTTAGACGACGTGGTGGAGGAGCCTGTAGCTGCATCTGTCCATTGCCGTTCTGATTATCCATCTCTTGTCGATTTGAAGGCTCTACAAAGGACAAACAAAGAACAATTTACATAGAAGGAACGAAAGAAAAGAAAACAAAAATAAAAACAAAGCAAGAAGGACTCTAGGTTCGAATCTAAGACGCGTTGACAATAGTCCCCGGCAACGGCGCCAAAAACTTGATGCGTATCAGAGTTAAATATAACCTAATCTACCCGCAAGTGCACGGCACGTGTGTAGTATTTTAGGTGTCGATCCCACAGAGACTACGCAACGCTACCTAAACCCGAACTACGAATCAAACTTGCTAACGAAAGAATATGGATTAAGAATGAAATACTAAAAGCAAATAAACTACTTGGGTTCTAACGATAAGACAAGCGTCCTAGGAAACCGGTTTCACCACAAGACTACCGAAACCGACGACCAACCTATCTATCATGCAATACCAGTTAAAGCTATCTAAGGCGGACGATCCTAACATGATATCTACCCTCTCTCAAGGCATAGACACGTGATCTAGACAAGTTGCCCCCTACTTTCGTGGCTGACACCTTGAACTAAACCCATAAACTCTGTGATTCGCCCGTTCACCCTCAACCGTTGCTACCCTACTTTCGTGGCCTAACCTCGATTGTTCTAAACCTGACTTTCTAGGACTAGAATTCTCCTTTCGGTCCTTCTCCTAACCCCTAACACATGCATCTACGTGGCCATCGCAAACACAAGTAAATTCAAGAACTCAGATAAAGAATAGATGAACTAAAACGGGAAGATGCATTCAAAATAGATCAAAAGCGGTCTCGGGATAGCCAAGGGCTAATCCCTTCTCCTAGAACAAACAAACTACTCGCTCATGCGTCTGTAAAGAAACATAAACATAGTAGAAAGTCTAAGGAACATAAAAACCAAACAAAACCGAAGTGGCGGTGCTTGATCTCCAATGCTCCTCGCTTATCTCCTCGCAAGAATCTGCTCTAACTTCGCTGAATTCTTCTCCTCTGTACTCGGGTGCGGCTAGGGCAAGTCGTGCGTGCTGTGTGGCTGGAATGATGCCTAATCGGGCATGGTGGGTGTGCCCGCTCGGGCACAAGGCAAATGGTCGGGCAACTCATGCCCGAGTCATGCAAATGGTGCACAAGTTTGGCCGAAGGTCTTGCCCGGTCGTGCAAGGGTTGTGCCCGACCGAGTGGAGGCTTTTCCATGCTCAATCTCGTCCCGTTTGTCCCGTGATGATTCCAGAAGTTGCTCCTTAGCTCCGTGCATGTTCCTTTAGCTCCAAAATGATCCAAATACGCGTAAAGACCTGTAAGAACATGAAAAGCACGAAAACAAGTAAAACGGATACGGAATCATACGTAAAGCATCACATATATATCGAAAACGTCTCCTAAATCATGCAAGAAATACGTATGAAAACGAGATGATCACTCCCGGCGCTAAAAATCCAATGTATCGACCTAAATAAAGGGTTTTGAGCTTGAAAACGGGGTCAAGCTGCCTTTAGCAACCCGTAGCATCGTTTATCTCGAAAAGAGGAATAAAATGTGCAAAAAATCATGTATCTCGGAGCTTCGTAAGCAAAGTTATGGTATTTCAAAGCCCGTCGCACAATTCATTGTTGTCATTTTCCAATAGAGGAACCTTGGGAGGCAATTTTGGGAGCTCAATAACTCTATTGAAGGCTGGTATTCAGTCGAGGGAAGGTTGAAACTTCATTCCTTTGCTTTTCTCTATGATTTGTATGACATTCATCTGTGGTTATATCTTGGTATTTATGATTTCTGAGTAAACCTCTTTGCAATGGGTTAGGGATGTCTTTGTAATGGATTTGTTTGGGTCTTATAGCTTGATTTTGTATTGCTCTCTCAAATCGTTTAATGGGTTGTTCTTAATGCTTTCATGCTTAGTAATCGTTTGATTGAATGAGTTTAGAGGCTTGTATTGGGTGAGAAGTTAGATTAAGTTCTTGGATTTAATAATAGAATAAATTAGATTAATGAGAAAATAACCGACCGGTTAATCTATTTTGGAACCATGATAGTGTTCCTCATGCATCTAGGTTGTTGGTTTGCCACATCGAGTACATTGATTTCCTAGGTAGTGGATTTAGGCATCGAGATAGTTACTTTCGATATTTGAGCTTGAGTTCCCCATTGAGTGATATAATGCAATTTCATGATTAATAGAAACGTCCATTACAAGTCTCGACATTTCCAAAACATGTGGTGTTTTATCTTATCGAATTTAATCTTGTTATTCTTTTGTCTTTGTTTTTTGGCTTGATAATCTTCCATTCCCTGCATTTTTTTATTTTCTATTCTCTTTATGTTTTGTTTTTATTTTTCTAGCTTGGAAAACATATTTTGATCGATCTTCTTCTCTTGAGTCTTAGTTTTGATTTTTGTACTAGTTCCTTGAGTTCAACCCTGATATTACATGATTCGTATACTTGCAGTACACTGGTCTAGGAATTAAAACCTGGTTTAACTATACGCATAGGCTTGCGTCACTCCCTAACCACAATAACATGCAATCCTTCCTCCCAGCAAGGATTAACACGTACTTAAGGTAGCTTTAAGCATGCTATCCTAATTCTTGGATCTATTAACCGATCGGTCACATCCTCATCAATCGAACTCAATCAACAATCAATATTTCTAAATTCATAATCTAACCTCCTAGTTAAATATGAAATATTAAATTACCGAGCGGACATCACTGTGTAGAACATTCATTGCATTGATCGTAGAACTAAAACACAAGAAAGCTTTGAAAGATCTAAGCATTAACAAATAACCACAATCATCCCTTACAAAACTAGTGTCCCTAACCCATAGCGACAGACTTACTCACTGATAGATTCTAATACAAAACAAGATAGAACAACACTAGACATGATAACGAGTAAGGAACGTGATGCCTTGGACTTCCCTATCTCGTCATCGATGTTCCAATGTTGTCTCCTTCGTTTTCCACCTTCTTTAAGCCTCCTCTATGTGTTTTTTCTCCCTCTAGGTTCTATGTCGTTCCTTTTTTAATTGGGGCATCATTTTCCAATATTTTCTTTCGTTTGAATGCTTCTAGGGATCCTATTACGAAAGACGACGCGCACGGGCTCAAGTGGAGGATCCACTCGGTCTCTTCATCTTTGAGACAACCCATGCGTGTTGGATTGTTGATGTGGGTTAATCTCAAGTAATAAAATACCTATACTAACGCTTCCGCAAGAATACGGATCGTGTAGCACTAGGGTCGAACACAAGGAATTGATGCAACTCTAAAGCTAGTAACTAATGAATAAGACGTGTGAATCAATGATTGAATGGGAATGCGAACTAGACTAAACTAAACTAATGAACGGAATGACTCAACGACTAAACACCATAGGTATCGAGAGTCGCACAACGATGCAACGAAGTTCTAACAAGATCATTGGTCTTAGATACTATCACGAGTTCAGGGAATTCAAGCTCTCCTATAGGAACTGACTGGCGTAGACTTTACATAGATGCATTAAGACCGCTATCCTAATCCCTAGATTCAATCGATCGACCTGGCGTAGATTCTAAACTTATTAAACCCTAAATCATGGCTAGGTTCCAAAGTCTAATCCCCTGGCGTAGATTCATTAAACTTCTATAATCATCCATTCGAGTGGCGTACAATAATGAAAGCATTAAACACAACCAATCAATCTGAAAAACGATCTATTACCGAATTCATTCATTCAAGTGGCGTACAAGAACAAAAGCGTTAAGAACCACCATTCAGTAAGAACAAGACTTCGTTACATATGCGCAATACTCTCTAACCCATGGCTGTAGATCTACTCGGACATGAACTTAGAAAACGAAACATAAAAGATAACTATATTCAATATTGATAAAGAAAGAGATTCCTCCCTATTCCTATACTGACGTCTTCAATAGCTCCTCCATGCTCCGGATTCCTCGTTCCGTCCTTCTCCCTCTTTCTCTATGTCTCTAAGTGTGTCCTCTAATGTCTCCTCACGTCCCCCTTTTTAGTCTAGTACGAATCCTAGCTTTAAAAGGTCTCTTTTCTCCTGAATTGGCCGTTCTAAAATCAAGGAGGTTGTTGAGAAATTGGTCGTTCTAAAATCAAGGAGTTTGTTGAGAAAAAGGTGGACCCGACAAGTCTGGTTCGAATCCAAACTCTAAAAGGTCTATTTTCTCTTGAATTGGACGTTCTAAAATCAAGGAATTTGTTGAGAAAAAGGTGGACCCGAGCGGGCACAAGAGCAGCCCGATCGGATGCACAAACACAGCCCGAGCGGGAACACTTCATGCCCGAGCATGTACACTATCAAATGCTGTTTCCGCTCCTTTCGCTCGATGCTTGAGTGTTTGATTTTCTTCCATGGCCTTGCACAAGTTGTACATTGTCATTCAATCACGTTTTTGGGGTTGAATTGCCGTAATTTCTCGTGTTCCGCTTCATGTCTTCGTTTCCTATACAAAACACGAAATGTAGATGAAGTCCTCGAATAAACTCGGTAAATCCGTGAAATCTAATAAATCTAATGAAAACTAAATCTAAGAATGATGTAAATACTACGACGGATTACGTGTTATCAATTGTACCCCGCCACGGGCTGATTACTCTCAGGGTGTAACCTTACTGGCAAGTGTGGAGGACCCGCTCGGGCTCATGGCTTCTCATGCACCATGCACGGGGTTGGAAGCACCGCGAGTTGGGCTAAAACTTCTTATTGATACAAAACGAGTGGAGCCTTCTACGAGCACGAGTGGGCTATGTTAACTTTGTTTTTTAGCTTCTTCCCCTCGATGCTCGATTATTCCATGTAGTTCTTTGGCTGGGATCCGCTCCAAGTTGGTTGTAGCTCCAAGTATGCGCAGTTGACTCCAGGAATCAACATCATTAAGCTTGATCAGACCTTGTCGCCTTAAAACCTGAAAAGCAACAAAAAGAATGGATAGAGGACTAATCGTCGGTTTTATGACTTGTACTTTGCAAATTATGCAGAAATGATCTAAACGCTTACATCTAAAACTAACATACACTACGTGTTATTAAGTATGTGATGTTATCATGTTTGGAATATTGCCTAATTCGTTTGTAAAGTATTTGCTAATAGTTTTAAGCTCAAAGTTTTTCAAAAGCCTTGGAATTATAGATTAAATTTTCTTTAGCATTTACTTTGAAGTGCAGAAACTACATTGAACAAGGTTGTAAAATCATCACTCTTGCTTGCTTCCGAGGTTTACGTTGTTGATCCGATTTTAGGGTGAAGGTATGTTGTGCACATTCTATATAATACTGAAAGATTTTTCTTTATATATGCGATATAGGCATTTGTTTGTTTTATTCCTTTTTATTTTTCACCAAATTGATACAAAATGGGGCTAAAAAAATATGTCTGCAAGTAGAACATGAGTAGAGATTATTATCGCCATTTGTTGGTCCCTTTTACTGTTTATGTTATTTAAGAAGAAGAATTTTTAGATATAGAGTCCCATAAATCATGTCATTTAATTTAAGAGAGTATCATTTTTTTCTCTCATGTTGATCATTTAGAATATCATTTATCTCACAAACACCATCAATGAAGATTCGAACACGTAGCTGCTCTTGATCATTCATGAATTATTACCATAATCGTCACGATTACTCTTTAAGTGTTGGTTAGAAACTTTATTTTCGAAAATATATATTTTTGGGTTTAGGGGCATAAACTATGATATTAAAGGTAGTCCATGCTCACAACAAAAGAAGATGATTCAAGAATGATAACACGTAATCTGTTGTAGTTTTTATGTCATTCTTAGGTATAGTTTTGATTAGATTTATTAGATTTCACTCATTTATCGTGTTTATTCGAAGACTTCATCTACATTTCGTGTTTTGTGTAGGAAACGAAGACATGAGGAGAAACACGAGATCGGGTTAATGGTCATCAATATGAGCCGTAGGTTTGCACGACTCGGGCTGAAGAGGAACACGCTCGGGCATAGGTGCCCGCTCGGGTGAAAATGGATGTACACGGTCGGGTACAAGGCTTGCACGAGCGGGTAGATGCTGTGCCCGCTCGGGCCCTTGATTTTCTCCACTAATTCCCAAGATTTATAACAACCAAATCATGAGAAATCAGATCTATTAAAAGGGGATTCGAACCAGATTGAAGAAAGGGGACGACTGAGGGACGATTCAGAGACATTAGAGGACAGATTTGGAGAGATCGAGAAGGACGGAACGAGGGATCCGAAGCATGGAGGATCTATTGAAGACATCGGTTGATGAATAGGTAGCATTCTTATTCTCTTTCTATGTTGAATTTAGATTTCTTTTGTGTTTCGTTTCCTGAGTTCATGTTCAAGTAGATCTATTGCCATAGGTTAGAGAGTATTGCCAACATGTAACGAAGTCTTGTGCTTAATGATTGGTGGATCTTAATGCTTTCATACTTGTACGCCACTCGATATGAATGAATTCGGTATTTTATCATGTTTTCAGATCTTATGGTTGTTCTTAATGCTTTCATTACTTGTACGCCACTCGAATGAATGATGTTAGAAGTCTAATAAACAAACGTCAGGGCATTAGACTTTGGAACTTAGCCATGATTTAGGGTTTAGCCGGTTTAGAATCTACGCCAGGTCAATCGATTGAATCTAGGGATTAGGATAGCGGTCGCAATGCGTCTATGTATGTAAGATGTGCAATGGATACATTGGTATATGCATGCTAGATAGTGGACAAGTCTACGCCAGTCAGTTCCTATAGGAGAGCTTGAATTCCCTGAACTCATGATAGTATCTAAGACCAATTATCTCGTTAGAACTTCGTTACATTGTCGTGCAACTCTCGATACCTATGGTGATTAGTCCTTGAGTCATCCCTATCATTAGTTTAGTTTAGTTAGTTTGCATTTGGATTTGCATTCCATCCACTATTTGATTCATCACGTCTTATTCATTAGTCTAATAGCTTATAAGTTGCATCAATTCCTTGTGTTCGACCCTAGTTGCTACACGATCCGTATTCTTGCGGAAGCGTTAGTCTAGGTAATTTATTACTTGATATAACACACATCAAAGACTGCGCTCTAATTCGTATTAAAATATACAAATTGATCCACAGATAGTGCAAATAAAGATGCACATGGAGATATGACTTCATTTGACAACCACTTTGTTGAAGGGATTGTAGGGACAAGCCTGAAATTTATAAATTCAGGACGAATTCATAGGGAGCATTAGTGGTTCACCACAAAGAACTTTTATCGGGTAAGTTGTTTTGTGGCGTAGGATGAGTTTTTTCTAAATTTTATTTTAAATTTTTTATAATATTTTAAAATTTTTATTCATAATTTTTTTCACTTTTCGGAATAATGTTCCGGGCGGAATTATCGGTCTGAATTTTTTATTTTTTTTAAAATTTTCTAGACGAACGAATCTATTTCAATTTAAAAAAAAATCAATTACGGAAGCTTAAATACGTCCAAAATTTTGGACCAATTTCAAACAAATATTAAATATGAACGTTCATTTACGGACCAATAAATTCCGTCCAAAAAATGTCTAGAAACAATTTTCAAGATGAATTAGGGACAGATTTTACTGTCCGAAAATGCAATATTTATACTAGTGGTTGGGTTGGTTCACCTGAAAGAACTTTTATGGGGTAAGTAATTTTGCAATTAATCAATAATATTATTTCTTTGCTAATATGCTTATTTAATTAATTTTTCTAAGTTGTAGATATTGTTGAACTTCTAATTGCTATACAAGAATCAAATTGGAAGCTAAGTACCTCTAAAAAATAGAAGTTCGGTTGTACTATCTCATAACAAAATATTTATTTATATTATTTTTATTATAATATTAGTATCTTACTTATGACATCACCACAACCAACACATACTGAGATATAAAACAAGAAGAAAATATTTTTTATCGAATTTATTAAATGAAGATTATATATAAGTATGGATCATGATGTAGTTAATTATATCGTTAACATTCTAATATTGATATTTGAGTAATTTAAATTTTGCAAAATCTTTTAAATACGCTACAAATAATTAGTAATTATATTAAATTTTAATGATCTATTATTTTGAAATAAATAAATAAATAATCATATATAAATAAACTAAAGTTGTTCCATTTTTAAAAGCTCGCACATTCCCTTCGAATGGTTTCATTCATACCTCTTTTTTCGTTTGCTGTCTGGTTCAAGATCTCCTACCTCGTTTGTAAAGAATTTTCTAATGATTTCAAGCTCTAAGTTTTTCAAAGGCCTCGGAGTTACAGATGGAATTTTCTTTAGCATTTACTTTGAAGTGCAGAAACTACCTTGAAAAAGATTGCAAAATCATCATTGTTGCTTATTTACGAGGTTTACGTTGTTGGTCCTATTAAGTGGTGAAGGTATGTTGTGCACATTCACTATAATACTGAAAGATTCTTCTTTATATATGCTATAGAGGCATTTGTTTGGTTACTTCTTTTTATTTGTGCCAAATTGATACAAAATGGGGCTAGAAAAATCTGTCTCCAAGTAAAACATGAGTGAAGATTATTATCGCCATTTCTTGGTCCCTTTTACTCTTTATGTTATTTTAGAAAAAGAATCTTTAGATATAGAGTCCAACAAATCAAGTCATTTAATTTAAGAGAGTATCAATTTTTTCTCTTAAGTTGATCTTTTTAAGATTCAGAGCACCTAGGTGCTCTTGATTATTCTTGAATTATTGCTATAATCTTCATAATTACTCTTCATAGTTTTGGTTAGATACTTTATTTTCGATATATATGCATATATATATGGGTTTGGGGGCATAAACTATGATATTAAATATGGTCAATGCTCGCAACAAACGCAGATGATTCAAGACTCCTTTGTATTTTCTTTAAAAATATAAAAATTGATCGAGAGATAGTGTAAATAAAGATGCACATGGAGAAATTACATGGTTTGACAATGAAGTTGTTGAATGGATAGTAGGGACGAGCCTAAAATATAAGACACTTACAAATTTTGAAACGCATTCATATCTAGCATTATTGGTTCACCACAAAGAACTTTTATCTGGTAAGTTGTTTTGTGGCAGAAAAGGAGTTTTTTCTAATTTTTTTTTTACTTTAAATTTTATATTTTTATTATTATAATTGTTTTTTCACTTTTCTCAAAAACGTTCCCAACGGAATTCTCCTTCTAAAGTTTTTAAAAATAATTTTCGGATGGGCAAATCTTTTTGAATTTTTTTTCCAAATAAAAAATTACAGACGGCTAAATCTATTCGGAATTTTTGACTAATTTCAAACGGATGTTAATTAGCTACATTTATTTACAAACCGATAAAATCCATTCGAAAAACGCCTAGAAACAGTTTTCAAGATGAATTAGTGATAGATTTTGATGTCCCGAATCCAATATTTTAAGTAATGGTTTGGTTGGTTCATCATAAAGAACTTCTATCGAGTAAGTAGTTTTGCAATGAATCAATAATATTATTTCTTTGCCAATAAGCTTATCTAATTAATTTTTCTAAGTTGTAGATATTCTTGGAATTCTAATCCCTATGCAAGAATCAGATTAGCAGATAAGTTTTTAGTTGGATCAGCATTAAATAGATAAGTATATAAATATATTAAAAAATTAGAATTTGAGTTGTTATTACATAGATAAGTATTTAACGTTGTTGCTCCATTAATATATTATGTTATTTCTTCGACGTTTCCATATCATGCATCTCTGACAAATTATGTTTTAAATTTTCAAATATATTATGAACAAATCACACTGTTAGCCGATACATCTATTGGTTAAACATTTACATTGAAAATTACTTTTGTGTATTTTTATTAGCCGATACATATGTCAAATGTTACTTCTCTATTCTAATGATTCCAACGCTTACATTGACATGGAATAAGCTTCTAGCTATTTCCGCCTTACATTGACATGCGTGCATTTATCTCGATGGTTTGGGTCTAAGTGGTAGGGTGAGGTGCTTTTCAAGGTTCGAAGGGTTGGAGTTGATGTGTGACCTTATGTTTCGGGTCTAAATGGTTCTTCAACAACGCAACCCTTCAGTCCTCTATGTTTACAAGACCTTATTAGTGTGTCAATTGGCAACCTGGATCTATGTAAAAAGTTGTCCTCTTCGACTTCGACGTATTAGAAACCGAGCGTGGAATGTTCTTCTAAAAAATAATAAATAAACAGCAATAATAAAAGAAAAAAAGAAAAAATTGTCTTTAGAAAAGGTGTCTCACGTATACCTTGGATAAAATAGTATGGAGATTTCTTGGATTTTTTAAAGGATAATGAAATGAACTTTTTTAATGTGTTGAATTGCATGAATCGTAATTTTCGACCGGTAGAAGTCTGAATTAAGTTTAATTAGGTCTATGTTCCTGTGACGCGTTGTTGTGCATAATGACGGATTTTTTGAAGTACATGTTTTAGTATCCGACTATTGTTTAATTCTTCTTGTGTTTAGCTCTAGTTTTGTTTGAGGACAAACAAATGTTCAAGTCTGGAGAAGTTTGATAACATGTAGTTTAGGTTAGTTTTAGATGTAAGAGTTTAGATCATTTCTACATAATTTGCATAGCACGAGTTACAAAAATGAAAAGAATTGTGTATAGTGGGAGCTAATCGAGCTTAATGATGGTGATTCTTAGAGTCAATTATGTATAGTGGGAGCTACAACCCACTTGTACGTGATTCGGGCCAAAGAACCACATGGAATATGCGAGTATCGATTGAAAGGAGCAAAAACACGAAGTTAACATAGCCCGTTCGAGTTGTACCAATCAGGAGTTTTATCTCAACTTGGGGTCCCCGTGCATGCTGCATGAGAAGCCATGAGCCCAAGCGGGTCCTCCAGACTTGCCCGCACGGGTTACACCTTCAGAGCAATAAGCCCGCAAGAATACGAATCGATGTAAGACAAGAGTTGAATTCTAGGAACTAATGCAACCTAAACTAAGAATATGCCTTAACTAAGACAAATGATAGTGATGATGATATAGGGTAAAATATAAGAATTTTAAAATAATTACGAAAACAATAAGAACAAACAAAAGACTTGTTAGTTAAGAATACTACGGCCTTCGGGTTACCGGAATTGCAGGGATGCAGCCAACAAAGATCATAAACTAATCAAATTATCTTGATAATGAGAAATTCATGCTCCTGAATAGAGAATTGTTCTCTCGACATCTAAACTCCCTATCCACAATCACATGCAATCATATCTCCCAACAACGATTAACATGTAACTACGGTAGCATTAAGCATACCATCCTAATTTTCGAGTCGATTAACCGACTAGTCTGATTCTTATAAATCGAAAACAATCAACAATCAATATTTTCTGATTCATAATCTAACCTTCCATTGAAACATAAAATCCTAAATTATTGAGCGGACAACACAACTATAGAACATTCATCGCATCAATCGTAGAACCAAAAAAAAAGAAAACTTTGAAAGATCTAAGCATTAACACATAACCACAAGCATCCCTTACAAAACCGGTCTCCCTAACCCATACCAGACCTACTCACTCACAAAATATGATACGAAACAACTAGAGCAACACTAGACGTGATAAAGAGTAAGAATACGATGTCTCGGACTTCCCTATCTCGTCATCGATGTTCCGATGTTCTTTCCTTGTTTTCCACCCGCTCAGGCTCATGGCTTCTCATGCAGCACACACGGGGTAGGAAGCACCCTGAGTTGGGCTAGAACTTTTGATGGGTACAACCTGAGGGGGGCCTTCTATGAGCACGAGTGGGTTGTGTTAAATTCGTGTTTTTGCTCCTTTTGCTCGATTATAAGGTATTCTATGCGGTTCTTTGGCCTGAATGCGCTCCAAGTGGGTTGTAGCTCGAAGTATGCGTAGTTGACTCCAGGAATCAACATCATTAAGCTCGATTAGACTTTGTCGCCTTAAGACTTGAAAAAAAAACAAGAACACTGGACAGAGGACTAAATCATGTCGGTTTTGTAACTCGTACTATGAAAATTACGTAGAAATTATCTAAATGCTTACATCGAAAAATAACCTACACTACGTGTTATCAATTATTTAACTTATCATGTCTCGAATGTAATATTTAGGTTATTCTTAGATAAAAATCAATCCACATTCCTCTACCGCTCTTTCCTCTTTTGTTCTTCCTACATCAGACTTTCTCATCCATTTTCCTTAGGAAAGGATACTATAGATTAGCGTTTGGTTTTGTGTTCCTCCTCAACAAAATCCCATATCTTACGATATCTTTCCATCAACCATTCATTTTTTTAGAAATGTTGAGAATGAGGATTAATGAAGAAAGCAAAAAGATCACTAACATCATGGAGAAATTGGGATCAATGAAATCAACACATTTTTTTCTTGGTTATTATAGTATCGTGATCTCACTTCTTTATTTCCTCTCAAATGGAAATCTAGCTTTTTTGTTGTTCATAAACACAATTGTTTCACTTTTCATTAATCTATGTTGTATTTTCAAGCTTTTGTGTTAACTAGATTCATATTAATATTCATTTGTTCATTTTGTTTAAATTCGATGCTTTTACTATGTTGTTTCATTGCCTCTCTTGCTGAGGAAAAGGAAAAGTCTAATTATATATTTCTGTATTTGCAAATCAATGTTAACCTCATTGTTTTTGTGTCTACTTCAAGAATTTTTGTCTTGTCCAAGTTTTATTGTTGCAAATGATTCAAGAGATTTAGTAAAAAAAAATACCAATTTCTTTCCGACACTCGATTAGATCTGGTATATCTGTTGAGGTTAGAAGTTTGAGTATTGTTTTTAATTTATGAATTTAATATTATTCTTTAACAAATATATGTATGCACTATATCATAAAAATTATTTATTTATCGTATTTTCATTAACATATTAATATTTTAATCATGACATCACCACTACCAACACATGTAACGAGACATAAAATAAAAAGAAAATAATTATCATCTAATTTATAAAAATTAAGATTATATATAAATATCGGGTAAGTAATTTTGCTATGAATCAATAAGATTATTTCTTTGCTAATAAGCTTATCTAATAAATTTTTCAAAGTTGTAGATGTTGTTGGATTTCTAATCGCTATCCAAGAATCAAATTGGCAGACAAGTATTTAAATAGATAAAAAAATAGAATTTCTGTTGTTATTATATAGATAAGTATCTGACATTGTTGATCCATTAATCTATTATGTTATTTCTCCGATGTGTTCAAATCATGGAATCACTTTCTCCGAAAAATTATGTTTTAAATTTTCAAATATATTATGAACAAATCGCAGTGTTAGCCAATACATCTATTTGTTAATAATTTACATTAAAAAATACTTTTATTCATTTGTATTAACCGATACATATGTCAAATATTACGATAATGTTTGAATTAATGAATTATATACAATATTTAAGAAAAATATAATTTAATTATAATAGAATCACACAACAGCGTGGGTATAATCCAATATAAATTAATCTACAATATCAGATCTTCGATATGGCATGTTCACGTCGAATTAAGCCTTAGAAAAAAATAGTAGTTGGTGCCGGTTAGATTTCATATAATATTCATTGCTTCAGTTAATAATCACAATCGTATCTCGATATGTTTTCTTTTTGGTTTGAGGCTCAGGAATCATGTGAAACAAAATTGGCATGTGTTTCTTTTAAGTTGCATGGTTATACTAATCAATACGTCTTGGTTTGAGCGGTGAGGCTCGTGATATCTTTTGGTGTTTCGATATTGTCTAATGGTCCAAAACCAAACTGTATCCAATAAAACTTATTTACTAAGTGCATTCCAAATTCAACAATTGTTCATAATATCTATGGCAGGGAATAATAAAAATAACCTAAATTTTGCATATTAAAATTTGATAAGGTTCTAAATGCTGGTTAGAGACATCTTATGTGCAATACATACATACACTGGTAGATATAAGTATATTATTTCAACGGGAAAAGGGACGAAAACCCTGTAGACATAATAGATCGAAAATTTCCTGAAACAGTTAATGAACCCACGAGATTCATCTCATCTGAACCTCCCAAAGCAATCCAAAAGGAAGAAAAAAATACAAGAATTCGAAGCTATATAAACCCTAGCTATGCACTAAGTTTCATGCAAGCACAATAACATACAAAAAAATATATATAGTACATCAAGGCTAAATAAAGATGAATCTCCATGGTTTCTCACTTTTTCTTCTACTTGTGGTCATTGGTTGGGTTCACTGCAATGCGGATGACCTATCTTGTGAAGTGGAGCCACCATTTACATGTAACAACACTGATGTTTTCAACGCAGGATCTTTTGACGACGACTTCGTCTTCGGCGTTGCCTCCTCTGCTTACCAGGCATTATAATGAATATATCTCTACTCGATAAGTTATTATGGTTATCTTTATGCATAACGTTTGAAAAGATTATAACCTTTATATGTTTCTTCTCGCCCTGATCTTGGGGTTCTTCCAGATCGAGGGTGCTAGAGGCAGAGGTCTCAACATTTGGGATGGATTCACTCATCGATATCCAGGTGAATTATATGGCATCGCTGCTACGAAAGACATTGTTAATAAAATGTTCATCGTTATTCAGGTCTTGTTCAGAGACATCATTCGCATGTTTATCACTAATTTTACAATGCATATATTATGATTGTATTTCCCCAACAGAAAAAGGAGGACCAAATTCTGCCAACGGGGACAAGGCTTGTGAAGCATACCCAGAATACATTGTAAATAACTACGTCTACACGTGCAATTTCGATTACGTTATTCAATGTTATCATGTCATTTACATAATCTCACTTTTGATATGCATTGCAGAAAGATATTAATGTGATGGGCGAACTGGGCGTTCGCGGCTACAGATTCTCTCTTGCATGGTCAAGAATTATCCCAAGTATTTATTATATTTCCAAGTTTCGATCACAATAAATAATATTTTGCTCATCTTTCTCGCGAAGAGTTATAATAACAAAGATTATACATAATGAGCAGGTGGAAAGAGAAGTCGAGGAATCAATGAAGACGGAGTGACATACTACAACAATCTCATAAATGGTCTCCTAGCAAAAGGTACACATTACACACAGACTCATGTATTATCTTGATATTATAGAGTTGCTTGTCCGGATGCATACATGTCTTACGTAAATCTTTCATAAACTTGTTGGCTACCATAGGCATAGAGCCATTCGTGACCCTTTTCCACTGGGATCTTCCTCAAACTCTTCAAGACGAGTATGAAGGTTTCTTGGACCGTCAAATCATGTAAGTTAAATCCATTGTATATTTTTGGTTTAGCAATTTTTGTATGATGACGAGCACATTAATTGTCAAAGAGAATAATTATATATGTATTACACACATTGAATCTTTGGTTCAAATGTGATATACAGAGATGACTTCAGAGACTATGCGGATGAATGCTTCAAGAGATTCGGAGACCGAGTGAAGCACTGGATCACGATCAACCAAATCTACACCATCCCTACCAGAGGCTATGCGACAGGAACAGATGCACCTGGTCGTTGTTCAGCTTGGCTCAACAAAGGTTGTTATGCTGGAGATTCCGGAACCGAACCCTATAAGGTTGCACACCACGCTCTTCTTGCTCATGCTACGGTCGTCGACCTCTACAGGATGACATACAAGGTTCGTTATAATTACATGTTTTGGATTAAATATTACGTTGTGAAACTTGTTGGTTACAAATCATTCTTCTTCTTATTATTATTCTAATTCTTATTCTCATCAATAGCGATGTATATTCACAGGAAAGCCAAAAGGGAGAAATCGGAATTGTGATGATTACTAGATGGTTCCTTCCGTATGACGACAGTCAGGAGAGTAAAGATGCAGCCGAGAGAGCCAAAGTGTTCTTCATCAATTGGTATAGACCTAATGTCTTTGAGTAACGCTTATAAGTACGTTTATTAAATGAAAGTTGAATGAACATTAAAATCAAACAAAACCATACGCTATATGTAGGTTTATGGACCCTCTAACAAAGGGTGACTACCCGCCTCTGATGAAGCAAATGGTGGGAGAACGTCTCCCAAAGTTCACGCCGGAAGAATCCTTGTTAGTGAAAGGATCGTCTGATTTTCTTGGAGTGAATTATTATATGACTCAATTTGCCAAGTCTATTCCCCCAAATCCTCCAAACAGACTCACTGTCATGAACGATTCACTCACCACCCTCCTCTGTACGTACTATACCTTACCATGACAATATATATATATTATGTGTATTTTTTCAGCCTTTAAATTCGAGCGTCTTCTTCTTCATTTTGTAGATGAAAATGCGGATGGACCCATCGGCCCGTGGGTATGTTTATATATATATATATATATATATATTTGACGTCTTAATTGAGACAAGCTATGAAAGGTTTATTAATGCGTTTTACTTGCTGGTGATGGTGTCGCAGTTCTATGGCACAGATTATTATTACCCGAGAGGCATTTTGCATGTTCTTGAATACATGAAAGAGAACTACTCAAATCCTACTATGTTTATAACAGAGAATGGTGGGTTTCTATCATTCTCGAAGAAATAATTAACTAACACTTTCATGTCTACTTTAGCTTACGTTCATGTACATAACCACATGCCACCACATTAATTGTGCGCAGGATACAGAAGCTGCGGGTATTGCGGCCCCGAGGAAGTTAAGAATGATTACAACAGGACAGATTATATCTGCAGTCATCTATGTTTTGTCAGACAAGCAATCCAGTGAGTGTTTGAAGTAATTATAATCGGTTCCTACACTTCATTTGCATCAATTCCATAACATATTTTTCGCTTCATATGCGTACAGCAAGGGTTGCAAAGTGAAGGGGTACTTTGCGTGGTCCCTCGGCGATAACTACGAATTCTGCGATGGGTTTTCCGTTCGCTTTGGGTTGAGTTACGTCGATTTCGATAATTTGACGGCCGACAGAGACCTCAAAAAATCTGGGCAGTGGTACCAAAAGTTCTTAGAGCCGACGAAGAAAGATCATGTGGTTCAAGATCTTTACTCTCTCAACGATCATCACAAGGTCGTCGCCGCATGAAGTTCTACTCGAGCATCATTCACTTGATGATCTCCGTAATAATGTATCCTATGTATAGACGAGGCTCTACTAAAATAAATAAAATGAATAAAGGATGATCATCACTTATTCAGTAATGCAATATGCATCATATCTTGTAATGCATTTTCAATTGCCTGGACTTGTAATGGGGAATTGCCTTGACGACAAAATAAATATAATTGCGAGTTTGAACATAAGAATTTCAAAGAATAGAGAATTACAGAAATTTGAATGAATAAGAAAGAACTTCCGAGGACATATTAATTTTTAGTTGCCGAAAGAATTCCCACAATCTCCTTGAAGCTTATTGTATCGGTGTTAAGAGTCATATACATGGTAGCCTTTTGAGGGGCAAATATTTGAGGGAGACAACGAATTATTGTTTTATCAGGTTCTTATATTCATTTGTTTGGCCAAGCACATGTGCTTCATTTGCAAGCACACTGATTCCTCCGCTTAATTCCTTTACATTCTTATTTTCTCCAATTTCAATTTTCTCAAATTGGCACGCAAGAATATATTGTTCACTTCACTTAGAGTACCTTCATGTATTGTCTCAAGCGTTTCCAAACACTCCTTAGCAAATTCACATCCTTGTATTGGCTTAAATTCATCCATATCAACTAAAGCAAATATGACAGCCAATGATTTTGCATTGCAAGTGGAGAGTCTCTTTTCATTTGGCGTCCACTGTTCCAATGACTTCTCCTTCTTATCTCCATGTTGATCGATCACCATAGTAAGATTTCACCCATACTTGAGAGCTCCTCAAGCATCTTCATCGATTCCACGAATGTTTGCCTTCATCTTAACTTTCCAATACCAATAGTTGGATGAGTTTAGCATGCTCAGTTTGAGTATACCTAGATTACACGACTCAGACACTTCCCCAAATTATAACACCTATCTTGAAACTAAACTACAAGCAAAACGCCACACAAACACTTGTATGAACTGCCTAGAACTATTCTTGTAATAATCCTAGCTTACCGAATGGTTCTCACTAGAATCACTCACCTATAACCCCAAAACTTTGATGGTTTAAGGCTTATGTTATAAACACTCATCTTGAATGCTCTTAAAATAACACATAAAATATTTTCTCACTCTCCTCCCTTTTTCTTGAATTTCGGCGCACCAATATGATTGAAAGGGTGGATTGGACGTGCATCCACTTCCTCCTTTAAATACTAAGCTCCTTTCCAAATTGCTCTTTGATTTTCTTTCCATGGAATTGTTAAGTTGCTTGATTTTCTTCTTTTAGAAAATTTTCAAATGTCTTGTTAAGGTTATCAAATCTACAAATATCTAACACAATTGGAAATGTCAATAGTAATGAAAAATATGCATAATAAAAATATCACAATATTAAATCTCAATAAAAATATAAAATATGCAATATCACACAATAAAGGAAATTTTTATAAAATAGATAACCTCTTTAACTAACAATACGAAATCATATATATAAAAAGGAGGATTTTTCCTCCCTCCTGATGCTGCCAGGTTAGAAATTTACAGCCCGTCTTCACCCCTTGCGTCTATTCGCCTCCCCCCTTTTCACACAAACTATGACCTCAGTCTCCCCCAGCGTCCCTCTTCGTCTCCCCCTTCCTTCATATCTGATCTCTTCGCCTCTCGGTACCTTCATTCTCCCCCAGCGTCACTCTTCGCTTCCCGATCTTCTTTACACCCGGCCGATTTACCCCGTCCATCACCCCTGCCCCCACTTCGGAAGCAAGCGACGGAGAATCGGATACGGGAGACAACTGAGGCGAGTGAGAAGCAGCCACGGCGATTGAGATGGAGGTTGTGGTACCCGTGCTATTCAGTCGGTCTTTCACCAGAAAATCAAAGGTTTTAACTCCTCGATTACGGTGGATAACTTTCTCCCCATTCAAGCTCTTTCATCTAGATAAACCATCGTCTTCACCAACACAATCTAATTGTTGCGTTCTTCCAAAATCTAGGTTTTGCTCTGAAGCTTGCATTTGATGTCTATCGTGGAAGAAAAACAAATTGATGAGTGGTAGCAATCGAGTTTCCATGCCGATGTTGTAGAGGCTGAACGCGGGTTTTCGTGTTCTACTTAAATTGGGTATCTCATGTCTGGCTCTTTCAGCATCACTCTCTTTTTCAAGTTGATTGCATTTTTGTTGTATATTCTGGGAGATCTTAATCTGGGTTTACCCTCTATTTCACTATGTTTTTTTTTCAAAATCTGTTTCATTGGAATCGGCTTTAAAGCTCATAATATATGTAGTTTGTATGATTTGTCCAAATCACTTAACCAAAGACTATGCTGCGATTTTCCTTTTTCTTTTTGAATGTGTAGATTTCACATGAAAAAAGTGTTGTTGGGTTTGATGGACGATGCTTATGCAGATGGATAAGACATCTGCTCTTTCATCAAGGGATGGTGCACAATCCATACTCGATAAGGTTTGTTCTTCGCCTTTTAGCTTATCCTCTATATGTGGCAGATCCTTCTCCCAAGGAATTTTTTGTTTGTGTTAGTTGAAAGCAACTTCTATAGCTTTGTGATTGTTACCTCTTTGTTTTCTTTTCCACTGTATAAAGTGATATAGTTTTTCCTCCTTCTTTACATCCATTGTTACCTTATAGTTTTAGTATATGGCGTCTTGTGGATGAATGATTAAGTGCGTATGATATTTCCATCTGTTGCTACATTGTTCTAATTCTGCTCTTCTGGCATTATGGGCTAAAGTGTCGTGAGTATGAGTGATAACTTAATTTCTCATAAAGCTCAGCCAGCTGTTTTGGGAGTCACCATGACTCTTTCGTTATGAGAATTTGGACTCCATTAAAGATGCAGAAAAGAGATAGTTATTACCACTTGAACTTGCAAGAAAGCTATTAGCCGTATTTTGTTCTCTTAATGTCCTGGAAAATATCACTCTACATGAGCATTTTGCAAGAAAGCTATTAGCGGTAACTTGAGGTTCTCTGTTAATGCTCACAGAACAAGATCCTAGGAATTTGTCAGGCCTTAACTTGAGGTGCCCTTTTTAAGTGCTTTGAGTTTGGAATATTCTCCGACATTCGAGTATTAATCTCTTTCAGTTTTTGCTGGTTGTTGTGTATGAATATTTTTCTTGAGCATTTGTAATGCACATGTTGGTGAGAGCACTCATCTTTTCCCGACTTTGGTGACCAATATGTTTTATATGATGGGACAATAGGTTTTGTGCTTTTTTTCCAATTGTTATAGTAGATGGACAAGACGAACATTGATTGTATATAACAATTTATGTTTAATGTCTTTTATCCAGCAAGGTGTAATAAGGTCACAGATAGCCAAACTATGTACAGGCCATGGGAAATTCATGTCATATGTACTAAAATCTGGTCTATTTCTGCAGGCTTGCTATGGTGTTTTGAGATTTGTCATGGAGAGTGGTGCTAAGGAATGCGAGGTACTTTTCATTCTTTAATCCTTCTCTTAGTGGTCATGCGTGCACTTGTCTCATAAATGTTTACTCACAATTGATGTAGGTTATTGTGAGTGGAAAACTCTATGCCCAGCATGTGAAATCCATGAAATTCAAGGATGGCTACATGATCTCGGCTGGTCAGCCCACCCAGGAGTACATCGACTCAGCTGTGAGGCATGTTCTTCTTAGACAGGTGAGTAAAAACTTTATGCAGATAAGCCATGCCTTTGGTTATTTGATCTTTCCTTTTCTATAATCACCTGTGTGGTTTTTGCAGGGTGTGCTTGGCATCAAGGTCAAGATAATGCTTAACTGGGATCCAAAGGGCAAGCAAGGTCCAATGACACTACTTCCTGGTCTTGTTACCATCCATGCGCCTAAGGAAGAAGATTTCAATGCCTATGTTGCACCTCTTGCACCTCCCATGCCAGTGGCACCGGTCGAGATTACAGTAGCTTGATAAATTTGGTTAATGGGTTGATCCACCAATGTGCCCTTTTCAAACATCTTCATTCATTGTGAGACTGTAAAATTCTATATTTCAATGCAACGACTATGATTTTTTTTTTTTGCAGACTCTCGCGTTGAAAAGTGATCATCTCGTTTTCATACATATTTCTTGCACGATTTAGGAGACGTTTTTGATATATATGTGATATTTTACGTATGATTCCGTTTCCGTTTTACTTGTTTTCGTGTTTTCATGTTCTTACAGATTTTTACGCGTATTTGGATCATTTTGGAGCAACTTCGAGGATCATCACGGGACAAACGGGACGAGATTGAGCATAGAAAGCCTCCACCCGGTCGGGCACAACTCTTGCACGACCGGGCAAAACCTTCGGCCAAACTTGTGCACAGTTTGCACAACTCGGGCATGACTTGCCCGACCATTGGCCTTGTGCCCGAGCGGGCGCACATACCCTTGTGCCCGAGCGGGCACACATGCCATGCCCGATCGGGCATCATTCCAGCAGCACAATCTGCACGAGTTGCCCTAGCCGCACCCGAGCGGGCACACTCAATGCCCGAGCGGGTCGCGGCCCGAAATCACTTATTAAGTTAAGAAAACAAATTTAAAACAAAGGGGACTCGTGGTGGCAATTTAGGCAACATCTAGACTGACTTAGGAGGCTTAAAAGGAGGCAGAAGACGTCAAGAGAGCAAGCTTACATTGGAGATTAATTCAGTAGTTATTTAAGGAGATTTTTGCGAGGAGACAAGCGAGGAGCACTGGAGATCAAGCCCCGACACTTCGGTTTTATTTTGTTTTCATGTTCCTTAGACTTTCTACTTTGTTTATGTTTCTTTACAGACGCATGAGCGAGTAGTTTGTTTGTTCTAGGAGAAGGGATTAGCCCTTGGCTATCCCGAGACCGCTTTTGATCTATTTTGAATGCATCTTCCCATTTTAGTT
>CM071870.1:26874830-26902968 GCA_036759665.1 Gynandropsis gynandra | reverse complement strand
ACTTAGATCTAGGTTGTTGCGAAGTTCGCGGCCCGCTCGGGCACATATGTTACCCGGTCGGGTATAGGCAGCCCGACCGTGTTGATTCGTGGACCCGATCGGGGGAATGTCGCCCGATCGCGTGACTCAGCGGACCCGAGTCGCGTAAACTTACGGGGCTGAAGGATGGTTAGCTGCCCGAGCGGGTGTTCAGATTGCGCCCCATCGGGTGGTGATCACCCGGTCCTCTTTGCTCATGTGCCCGGGTCGTGTCAGATGCATGGATAAACCCCGTAGGTTTTACCCGAGCGGGTGCAGGAATAGTGCCCGACCGGGCACCCTCGTATTCTTGAAATCTCTCTTTTCCGCTCGTTGCTCGGGCGTTCCTTTGGGTTCTGGAGCTCTGAGTAGATGTGTCCTCAAATCATGTGGTTTTTTACAAGGAATCCTTCATATTGAGCTCATTTAGGCCTTGTCGCCTAAAACCTGAAAACCGAGAAAACGGGGATGTAAAACTCGAAACCGTATCGGAATAGTAAGATTCGATGTAAGAAATATACGAAAATGATCTAAAAACCTATCCTAATAATGATACACTTTCAGTGTTATCAACACACATGATCAAGTAAGTACTTCCGATCCTCTTTTACGGTATTTGACACGAGATTGCAACAATGCAGGATTTGCGGACGAAGGAGCTGAGGTGTATACGAAATTCATGAGTGCCATTGCAGCACTAGGAGACGTCCCATGGGAGGAGATACCACGTCATATGCATGTTGGATTCACAGCGGAGAAGACGTCCGAACTCGAGCCCGACCCTCCGCCATCTTCTTTTCGGTATGAGTACGTTGATTCCGATAACACATACCTTGCTGTTTTAAATGCTAACATGAGTGCAGATGAGATGAGAAAGCAACCCGCACGGGTAAAGAAGCGTAAGAGGGTCAGCTCTTCAATGTGTATGCACGGAAATTATAGGGAGGACAGCCACGAACCTTCACCCGAAACTCAAAGGAGGCTGCACCCGCACTTGCACGAGGTAATGGAAAAAGATGTCATTAAACTTTTCAACGCAAATACCCTTTATCCAACCTCGGACAGCGAGCAAGTGAATCCCGTGCATGACGTGCCTAAGGGATGGCACGACGAACAGATCCTACCTCATGACTTCCAATCAGGTGATTTCGTTCCACTTTTCAATTCTCGACCTACGATTTTTTCGGGCACACTAGCATCCCGTTGGTCTGATCCTTTTCAGGTACGAGAAGTCTTCACACGTGGAGACGTGGAACTGTGGAGTGATGCGGGTGACACATTCAAAGCCAATGGACAGCGGCTAAAGCTCTACCAAGCCGCTCAACCGATCGGAAGTGGAAACTCCATTTCCCTTTCCGATCCACCCGTCGCGCACGCATGAGGAATGGAGACGTCAAAGGTTAATGACGTTAAATAAGCACTTTTTGGGAGGCAGCCCAGCTGTTTGATTTTATTTTTCTTAGTTTTTAGATTAAGACTCGGTTATTTATTTTTTATAAAAAAAAGAAAAAAGAAAAACACAAAAAAAATAACACCACAAACGTGCTTCACTTCCTTCATCCTCCATCGGAGCTTCACGTCGAGGACGCCGTTCAATTCAAGTCTAGGGGAGCAGCTCACGTTTGTCAGCTTTGATTTTTTTTTAGTTTTTTAGGTTATTTTTGCGATTTTTAGTTCGTTTTTTGTTTTCATTGAGTCAGAGTCGTCCCAAGGCACTTGTCCAGTGCCACGTTTTGAGATGAACCCTAAACTTAGGATGCTTAAGAAGTTAACCTTTTCCGTGAGATTTTGCGTGATTGAGCTAGGTTTTTCCTAAGCGTTAAAGCTTATTAGTCGGCTGAAAAACAATAGGTCGTAGTTCTTGGGTATCCTAGTGTTGCTTGTGGGGAGGTTTAGACAAGGTTCCTAGGCTAGTTTATCATTTATTCTTTCTACCCAGATGATCATACTTCGTGTAGACGATGCTCTACTTCTGTTATATTGAGGATTATTGGATCATATAAAATCGAGCTCGTTTTGCAGATTAAAAGCACACACTAACACTCCGTTGTCGATAGAAATAGTGCCTAAAAAGCATGATAAAAAATCGACATGAGTGCATCGACCTAAAAATCGATATGAGTGCATCGACCTTGTTACTCCTTCGGTGGCTCGGGTCTAAGTGGTGGGTTGGCGATCATCTTTCTACGTCCTAAGGGCATGGCACAAAAAGCCGCCTACTCCACTGCGCTCTTACACGAGACGTATGAGTATACCGTCATCGCTACTCTGGGTCTAAGTAGAGGCTGGATCCCTTCAAATCCGACGTCCTAGAAGCCTAGTGTGTATGCAAAGAAAAAGAAGAAAAGAAGAAAAGAAAAAAAACAGAAAAGAAAAAAAATAAAATAAAAAGGGATACAAAAAGAAAAAAAGAAGTCATAAAAAGAAAATAAAAAGAAAAAGAAGAAGAAAAGAAAAAGAAAGAAAGAAGCAAAAAAAATAAAAAGGGAAACAAAAAGAAAAAAAGTCATAAAAAGAAAAAAAAAAAGAAAAAAAAGAAAAGAAACAGAAAGAAAGAAGCTCGGAAAGAAAGAAACAATTATCCTCGGTTGATCTAGGTTTAGCATTGTCTGAAGTCTTGTTTGGTGGAGGGAATTACGGTAGCGTGTCTAGTTTCCTTTGATTTACATTCTCATGGGTAACCGTAGTGGACCTAGGATTAAGACTGAAAACTCGATTAGGCCGAATATGCTCTCGACATGCTAGTTAATCGGTTAGGTTCGCTTTAGCGGTATTTCTAGGAGAAGGGGAATTCTCGTGTTTTTATACCCCATGTATTCCACGTTTACGTTTGCTTAGGGACAAGCAAACATTCAAGTCTGGGGGATTTTGATCATCTCGTTTTCATACGTATTTCTTGCACGATTTAGGAGACGTTTTTGATATATATGTGTTGTTTTACGTATGATTCCGTTTCCGTTTTACTTGTTTTCGTGTTTTCATGTTCTTACAGGTCTTTACGCGTATTTGGATCATTTTGGAGCTAAAAGGACATGCACGGAGCTAAGGAGCAACTTCGAGGATCATCACGGGACAAACGGGACGAGATTGAGCATAGAAAGCCTCCACCCGGTCGGGCACAACTCTTGCACGACCGGGCAAAACCTTCGGCAAACTTGTGCACAGTTTGCACGACTCGGGCATGACTTGCCCGACCATTTTCCTTGTGCCCGAGCGGGCGCACATACCATGCCCGATCGGGCATGCATTCCAGCCACACATCCACGCATTCCACCCTAGCCGCACCCGAGCGGACACACTCAATGCCCGAGCGGGTCGCGGCCCGAAACTACCTTTTAAGTTAAGTAAACTCAACTTAAAACAAAGGGGACTCGTGGGGGCAATTTAGGCAACATCTAGACCGACTTAGGAGGCTTAAAAGGAGGCAGAAGACATCAAGAGAGCAAGCTTACATTGGAGATTAATTCAGTAGAAGATTAAGGAGATTTTTGCGAGGAGACAAGCGAGGAGCATTGGAGATCAAGCCCCGACACTTCGGTTTTATTTGGTTTTCATGTTCCTTAGACTGTCTACTTTGTTTATGTTTCTTTACAGACGCATGATCGAGTAGTTTGTTTGTTCTAGGAGAAGGGATTAGCCCTTGGCTATCCCAGAACCACTTTTTTTTGAATTTGAATGCATCTTCCCGTTTTAGTTAATCTATTCTTTATCTGAGTGCTTGAATTTACTTGTGTTTGCGATGGCCACGTATATACATGTGTTAGGGGCTAGGAGAAGGACCGAAAGGAGAATTCTAGTCCTAGAAGATCAGGTTGAGAACAACCTAGGTTAGGCTACGAAAGTAGGGTAACAACGGTTGAGGGTAAAATGGGCGAATCATAGAGCCTATGGGTTTAGTTCAAGGTGTCAGCCACACGTGCCGTGCACTTGCGGGTAGTTTAGGTTATTTTATTTAACTCTGATAACGCATCAAAAAGCAAGCGTCGAAAGGTTGTTCAAGCTCGAGTTCCATCCCATCCAACTGCGTGGCAGCAAATTCGTGAGAATTATGCAGCAATAATTCTTTTTTCTGCAATTTTAGTCTCCCTTTCTTATGGTGCTGGTAAGAAAGTTGCAACAATTATGTGGCCCATTTTATCTAATTAAATTTTCTTGATGCCTCAGCTTGCTGTAATAGCCTTTTCTTCAGGGGATGAATTGGCGGCTATAGATCAGTATTTCCGGGGTTTAGCTGTGGGAAGCCCCTTCCCTACAGCCCGCAACAACTTGATTGTTGCATTCGAAAAGGTTCCCTTCAAAACTTATGTTTCAGAATTATGCTGAAGGATTGATGTATAGCATGTCCCTGTGACCATAGCCTCGCATTTTTTGTCAATGGTGAGGCTTGATGTGGTTATGTAACAGTCTTTGTCTGGCTTTTCATGTTCAAGTTTTTGTATAACATAATAATGCTCTGACAGTTGTATTTGTTTTAGTGGTTATACAAGAATTGTGATGTGCGATTCAAAATAGATCAAAAGAGGTTCTGGGATAGCAAAGGGCTAGTCCCTTCTCCTAGAACAAACAAACTACTCGCTCATGCGTCTGTAAAGAAACATAAACAAAGTAGAAAGTCTAAGGAACATGAAAACCAAACAAAACCTAAGTGTCGGTGCTTGATCTCCAATGCTCCTCGCTTGTCTCCTCGCAAGAATCTCCCTAAATCTTCTACTCAACTAATCTCCAATGTAAGCTTGCTTCAATGACGTCTTCTGCCTCCTTTTAAGCCTCCTAAGTCGGTCCAATTATTGCCTAAATTGCCCCCACGAGTTCCCTTTGTTTTAAGTTAAGTTTACTTAACTTAATAGCCAGTTACGGGCCATGACCCGCTCGGGCAGTCATTGTGCCCGCTCGGGTGCGGGTAGGGTGAGTGCGCCCGCTCGGGCATGGTATGTGCGCCCGCTCGGGCACAAAGCAGTAGGTCGGGTATTCTTGCCCGATCGTGCAGGAAATGCGCACCAACTTGGCCGTAGGTTATGCCCGGTTGTGCAAGAGTTGTGCCCGCCCGGGTGGAGGCTTTCTATGCTCAATCTCGTCCCGTTTGTCCCGTGATGATCCTCGAGGTTGCTCCTTAGCTCCGTGCATGTCCTTTCAGCTCCAAAATGATCCAAATACGCGTAAAGACTTGTAAGAACATGAAAACACGAAAACAAGTAAAACGGAAACGGAATTATACGTAAAACATCACATATGTATAAAAAACGAGATGATCAGGTACTATCTCACATGATCATTTATTTTGTGCAGTTTCCTTCTATGCTTACACTCAGATGCTTTATATAGAGCTTTGGAGGTATTCTGTTTAGGCAGTGGATGCTTATTTGTCACCTCTATTATGTGTATATGTTATTTGTATCATGTTTATATACGTTTTGGGTCATTGGTTCCGAACTTATTCATTTTTTCCTTTTACTGCATTCTAGAAATTAAATACATCTGTTTTACCAAATGTTCCAGTTTGTTGTGCTGGTGGACAAAGTATATATTGTATGCAAATATAGGGTTAACATTCTTTTACTGGTGTTTCAGGTAAAGACTATATTTATTGATGGTCTGTCATCTTCATAGAATGAAGATTGTGTAAGGCTATAGACAATGCGAATCCCGTCGGGAAATTAATTATAGTTACCGGTAAAGGGAGGGGAAAGAGGAGTCATTTTTCTCAGTTCGAGTTTGATGGAAACAAGTACGAACTGGTGAGTCGTGGTTTTATCTGGAGGCGATGCATATCAACAAAATATTATCAATAGGAGCAATTTAAATGTCACCTCATGATGAGCAAAATTACATCTTCATGATGAACTGTTAAATATTATGTAGGTACAGGTAAGAAAAAGAATTATATGAAAAAAACTCATGTCCAAATCATACAATCATTTTCTCTGACATTTTACTTTTTAAAATTTCACAGATATTATGCATAAATATCAATGTTAGTTTACATTACATTTTATCAATTTATTGGTTAAGCTCTTGCACGGAATTAGAATTTATTTATTTGTATTAGCCCATACATATATCAATAGCATGACAATGTTTTCATTAATAAATTATATATAACAATTAAAAAAAATACAATTTGATTATCACAAAACCGCGCAACGCGCGGGTACCATCTAGTTATAAATATAATAAGGAGATTTTTTTCTCTCCTCTAGTGAAGCAACGTCACCAAGAGAGAGAAAAACTCTCCATTTAAATATAATATAAATCTAATCTTAATACTAATAAAAGAGAATGTGACAATAAATTTTGTTGTTATTGTTATTGTTATTATTTTTATAAAATTTATTTACAAAATTTTTAAAATAAATTATAATTTCTTTATGTATTAATAAAATCAAAATTTCTAAAAAACATTACAAAATCAAATAAAAAAAGAAATTGAAAATATTAAAAATAATTTGCAAGATCCTCGCTTGAGGTAATTTATTTGGTATAACAAAAAAAAAAACAAAACATGAACAAAATCATATTATGTTTATTTTCATTTGTATTTAATATAGAACCATATCAAGAATCAAAATCAAATAAATACTGAAAGTATTAATTTTTAACAAAATTCACAAAATACATTACACACAATATAAATAAAGTTTATAAAATAGTTTACATAACGTATAAACACATATAGAACTGTATTAAGGTAAAAATCTATTCTGTTTTAATCTTCAAATTTTATATTTCTACTTATCAAAAATTACATACATCAACCTCAAAATCCTATAGGTTTTCAAAGACCTAGAATTTAATATGTTTTGTTGGTTTTGTTTCTTGCAATGAGTAGTTAAACATGGGGACAAGCAAGTGGGGCAATGCATGTGAAAAAGGTTGTTTAATCATCTATTGGCTAAATATTTACTATTTTTTAGGTTCATGATGCTAGCTTGAGTTGCGTCATATATGTAATGTTGTTGTGCATATTTCTGGACATTATAATTGTAGTAAATTAGAAATTATTAGAGATGACCGTCAAGTTTGATTATAGCTGTTTATTGATAAACTCGAATTTTGTCTTTGAAACCAAGAAATGTTATTATTGACGTAGAGATAAAATAACATTCTAACAGTTTTTCGTTGAGGCTAATGTTACAAGCGTATTATAATAATATGAGGTTATTCTTAATTTATATTGGCAAATACAAGGGCTTAATGATCACAATGATGAAGAAATTTTTGCCCTTTCGATTTCAATACCACTCATGTCTTCACTCTTTTTCCTTCAATGTTATATATGAAACAATTTTCCTTTGCAATCAAAGTGGAAATGAAACGATTATTGATAACACATAGTGTAGGTTAGTTTAAGATGTAAGAGTTTAGATCATTTCTGTATAATTTGCACCGCACGAGTTAGAAAACCGATACGGATTAGTCCTCCATCCAGCTTTTTTGTTGCTTTTTAGATTTTTAGATGACAAGGCCTAATCGAGCTGAATGTTGTTGATTCGTGGAGTCAACTGCGCATACTTGGAGCTACAACCCACTCATAGTGGATTCAGGCTAATGAAACGCATGGAATACCCAAGATTCAAGAGAAATGAACAAAATCAAGAACTTAACACAATCCGCTGGTGATCATAGAAGTTTTAGCCCAACTCGGGGTGCTTCCTACCCCATGCGTGCTGCATGAGTATCCATGAGCCCGAGCAAGTCCTCCACACTTGCTCGTGTGGGTTACACCTTCAGAGCAATCTTCTTGTGGCAGGGTACAATCCAACACGCATGTGTTATCTCAAAGATGAAGAGCCAGAGCGAGTCCTCCACTTCAGCCTGCACATGTCCTCTACTTGAGCCCACGCGTGTCGAATGTCGTAACCAAAGCCCGAAAAGCGTCCAAACGAAGGAAAAATATTTGAAAATGACAATTCTAGTTAAGTGAGGGACGACACAAAACCCTAGAGGGACAAAAAACAAAGAGGCGGCTCAGGAGAAGGTTGAAAATGAAAGAGACATCATCGGAACATCGATGACAAGATAGGGAAGTCAACCACAGTGCATTCCTTACTCTTTATCATGTCTAGTGTTGTTCTATCTTGTTTTGTATCAGAATATATGAATGAGTAGGTTTGTAGTTATGGGTTAAGGACAGTGGTCTTGTGAAGTCCTGAATTGATCTCCAATGCTCCTTGAATGTCTCTTGCCAAGAACTCACAAACAACTCTTCTCTCTAGTCTCTCTCTTTGCAATTCTCTAAATCTCTAACTTGTGTTCTCTCCAAGAACTCCAGTGAATTCCACCTCTAGCTCTCCTCCTTGTCTTTCCTCTTCTCTTTCTTTCCTTTTCTCCTCTTTTTCATCTTTGTTCGTTCACTTCCTTTCCTTTTCTTTCCTCTTTGTTTCAGCATGCAATTTTTGTGAGTTTTCCATTTTTATTTGCATTGGTTTACATTCGTGGATAAGTAGGCATGTTTCCTTTCTATTTTCCAACCATATATATCTTATTCGTCTTCTCTAATCACGTCTCCTTTTTGTGTAGGCAACACACCACTTTCTTTTCCTCTTTGGCCGAATTTCCTTTTCTTATTTCTGCAGGTGACGGACGCGACTCGCGCGGTTGGATTGTGTGCCCCGCGCGGGCTGGCTGCTTGACCAATGGCTCAGCACGGGCTAAGCTGTGTGCCCCGCACGGGCTGGTTTTTGATGCTGAGTCCGCACGTGCTGAAGCCATCCCCGACCCGTGTTGGATGTGTTGGTGGTTGTGCCCCGTGCGGGCTATGAGTTCCACCCAGCGTGGGTTGTGTTGGAGCTGATGATCCGTGTCGTTTCTCATCCCGTTTGTTCCGTTATGATCCTCGATGCTAATACTTGTCTAGTGTACATTCTTCAGCTCTGAAATGAACCAAATACGCATTTAAAACTATAAGAACACGAAAACACGAAAACGAGTAAAACATATACAAAATCACACGTAAATATCGCATCTATTATCATAAATATCTCTAAAATCATGCGTGAAATACATATAAAAAAGAGATGATCATTAGGTATGAATTCCTCGGTCTCAATTCCACTTACCCCATCATTGTTAGCGAAACTTTGGATAGCATACAGATACACATGTTGCTTATGCAATCAGGTATTATAGAGCAACCATTGGATACACTATAGATGATATCCACGGAATCAACCCAGCTATTTGCATGCACAAAATACATCTAGGAAATAAATCCAAGAAGTCCATTGAACATTAATGAATACTCATTCCTAACATGATGGAAGTTGTCAAGAAGGAAGTGCTAAAGTTGCTTGATGCGGGTGTCATCAATCCAATCTGAGACAGCGCATTTATGAGTCCAGTTGAAGTCATACCAAACAAGGGAGGCATAATTGTTGTCCTCAATGTGAAGAATGAATGAATACCGACCAAAACTTTCACAGGGTCGTGGCAAATGTGAATCAATTACTGAAAGCTGAACGCGGACACTAGGAAAGATCATTTCTCGTTGCCTTTCATTGGTCAAATGTTTGAACGTTTGGCTCTTCACTCCTATTTTTGTTTCCTTGATGGTTGATAAAGTCTATTTTTATAGTATTTTAGTCGATTTTTATAGTTAGATTCATTATTCGTTTAGACTTTATCGAGCATTAAGCATCATTTAGTCCTCTTGTAGCATTTTCTCCTGTAATTGTAGGAAATGATGATATTGGATAATAACATGAGAGAATGTCACAAAACTAAGCAAAATCATTATCCATTCAGCTATACAAGGTCAGCATTGATCATCTCGTTTTCGTACCGATTCTCGCATGATTTTAGTTATGTTTATGACGATAGTTGCGATGTTTACGTGTTATTTTGTATCTGTTTTACATATTTCCATGTTTTCATGTTCTTTTAGGTTTTAATACGTATTTGGTTCATTTCGAAGTTAAAGAACATACACGGGACAAAGTACGAGCATAAGAGATTATAACGGAGCAAACGGGAAGAGAATAGGTAAGAAATGCTATATGACATGAGGAGACAAGGCCCCCGTGGGGTGGTTTCCTTACCCCGCTTGGGCTGAACAACCAGCAAAATTTACCCGCCTCGGATTCACCTTCAACACACACGAATTGAGAGCTCGTGAGGAGCCCACGTGGGGTGCTCTCCTTAGCCCGCGCGGGGTGGTGGTCCAGCAGCATCTACCCGAGTCGTGCTAACCCTTAGCAGTCGTTCAAGAGTAAGAAAGCCCATGCGGATTGCCTTCGTAGACCACAAGGGGCATGTCTGTAATATCTTCCCTAGAAGTTCTCCAACGGAGAATTTGTTTAAAAAGGGACCCCCGATTTACTTCAGATGGAAGAAAGACATATCCATCCATCCAATCAAGAGCCCTCTTTACGGGAGACACAATGATAACACGTAATCCGTGATTGTATTGTCATGATTCCTAGGTTTAGTTTTAATTAAAATTCTTGGACTTTACATACTTATTGAGTATATTTGAGGACTTCTTCTATCACTTCATGTGTTGTGTAGGAAACAAAGACATGTGAATCAAACACGAGCGATTACGGAAAATCCACCCGAAAATGTGACAAAGTGACCAAAGTGTGAATATGAGCACAACAAAGATGAATATGTGTGATGAATCCACAAGCACGACAGGGCTTCATTCAATGCACGACCGGGGAGGAATCAACAAAGCTGCAAGGGCGGGCATCATCTTGTGCACGACAGGACTGAAGAGGAAGACTTGTGCACGACCGTGCAATAATCAAGGCACAGTCGAGTTTAGGAATCTTGCAGCATGCCCGGGCATCCTTTGCTGCTCGGTCGGGTTGAGAAGGCCACAAGCATCGCCGGGCATCTACACCAGCACGACAGGGCTAGATAGTGAAGGACATGCACAATCGGGCTTCAACACTTGCCCGATTGTACGGTAGTAACAGTTGAGGGTTGAATCGGGCACATGATAAATTGTAATGGGTTTAGTTGCCGTGCCAGCCACGAAAGTAGGGGATGACTCAACAAAACCACGTTCATATGCATTGAGAGATGGTAGGTTATACATTTGGATCGTCTGCCTTAGATATCTTGAAAGTGAATGCACAATTAGATAGATTAAAGTTAGGTTTCGGAAGCTATGCGGTGAAACTGGATTCCTAGAACGTTTGTCTCTTTGTTTAGAACTCACCATTCCACCGCATATTCATCATTGCATCTCATCATCCTTATTCCTTCTCAGCAAGCATTGATTCTAGTTTTGATACTTAAACCGTGTTACATTAGTCCTCATGGGATCGACACCTGAATTACTACACACGTGATGTGCACTTGAGGGTAGTTTCAGGTTAACTTGTTTCAATTGACACGCATCAAGCATCCAATAATCATAAAACGAGGAAGAGAAATGGAAGCTAGCTGGCTGGAGTGAAATGGAAACACGCTGGTCGCTAGACCCAAAAATGGAAACTTGTTGGAACAATGTGATCGTTTCATTTTCCTGCGTATTTCTTGCATGATTTTAGAGATGTTTATGATATAGATGCGATGTTTATGTATGATTTTCTATCTATTTTACTCATTTTCGTGTTTTTGTGTTCTTACAGGTTTTAATGCGTATTTGGTTCATTTTGGAGCAAAAGGACGTACACGGGACAAAGTATTAACATCGAGGATCATAACGGAGCAAACGGGACGAGTATCGGTGAGGACTAACAAAGGCCACGCGGGGCATTCACCTAGCCCGCGTGGGCTACAACCTCCAGCAAACTCAGCACGGCTCGGGGAGGTCCTCAGCACGCACGAGTCTTCATGACAAACATCAGCCCGCGTGGGGCACTCCTCAGCCTGCGCAGGGCACTTGGTCCAGCAGAACGAGCACAGGTCAGGCAAGCCTTCAACACGCGCGAATGCAGCCCCTCCAAGTGAGCCCGCGTGGGGAACTCACTTAGTTAGAGCGGGGCCTAGCTTCCAGCGACCACAGCACAGCTCACGCTGTGCATAAGCCCAAGAGGATCCAGCACCAGCAAGGGAGCCCGCGCGGAGCACACACTCCAGCCCGTGCGGGTCGCGTCTGTCACCTACAAAAACAATAAAAGGAAACTCGACCAAACAAGAAAATTAAGTGGTTAGTTCCCTACAGAAAAAGGAAACATGATTAGAGAAAGAGGAATAAGAGCTATATGGCTGGAAAATAGAAAGGAAACGTGCCTGCTTATCCAAGAATGTGTACTAGTGCAAAGAAGAATGGAAAACTCACAAAAGTAGCAAGCTACAACAAAGAGGAAGAAGAGGAAAGGAAGTGAACGGCCAAAGAGGAAAAATAGGAGAAAGGGAAAGAAAGAAAAGAGGAAAGACAAGGAGGATAGCTAGGGATTCGTTCACTTCAGGTTTTGGAGGAAGAACACAAACGTTAGAGAGGGAGAGATGCAAATAGAGAGTAGAGAGAGGAGTTTTTCATGAGTTCATGCAGAGGAGACATTCAAAGGGCATTGGAGATCAATTCAGGACTTCGGTTTCGTTTGTTTTTTTATGTTCTTTAGACTTTATACTTCGATTATGTTGTTTGCGTTTGAATGCATGAGCGAGTAGTCGTTTTGTTCTAGGAGAAAGGATTAGCCCTTAGCTATCCCGGAACCACTTTGATTTATATTTGTATGCAATTTCCTATTTTCGTTTATCTATTCTTTGTTTGAGTGCTTGATTGACTTGTGTTTACGAAGGCAAAGTAGATGCATGTTTTAGGAACTTAGGAGAAGGACCGAGAGGAGAATTCTAATTTCGGATAATCAGGTTTTTAACAACTGAGGTTAGGCCACAAAAGTAGGGTAGCAGCAGTTGAGGGTAAAACAAATGAATCACAGAATTTATGGGTTTAGCTTAAGGTGTCAGCCACGAAAGTATGAGATAACTTAACTAGATCACGTGTCTGTGCCTTGAGATAGGGTAGATATCATGTTCTGCCTTAGATAACTTAATTGGGATTGCATGATTAGATAGGATCTTCTGCCTTAGATAACTTAATTGGGATTGCATGATTAGATAGGTTCACTGTTGGTTATGGTAGTCTTCTGGCGAAACCGGATTCCTAGAACGTTAGTCTCACAGTTAAGAACTCGTTAGTTTATTTTTTTTAAGTTTATTCCTAAAATCAATAATTCATTCGTTTGTAAGTTTGATTCATAGTTTAGGTTTAGGTTGTGTTGCGCAGTCCCTGTGGGATCGACACCTAGAGTACTACACACGTTTCATGCACTTGCGGGTACTTTAGGTTAATAATTGTTTAACTTTGAATCGCATCAAGTTTTTGGCGCCGTTGACGAGGGTTATTGTCAACACGTCTTAGATTCGAGCCTAGAGTCATTCTTACTTTGTTTTTCTTTTTCTTTTCTTTTCTTTTGTTTCTTTTACATAATTCTGTTTATTTATCTTTTATTGGTTTAGGACCAGATCTCAAGGTGCTTCGAGTATATTCCAAATCGACCCCGAGATCGAGCTAACTTACAAACAAATGAGAAAGGGCAAGAAAGAAGGTAACACAAAGCCGTCAGATCAACGAGATATGGATAATCAGAACGACCATGCACAACCTCAATTACTTATCGCTAATTTGAGGCATATGCAGCAACAACAACTCGTACCTCAACCGCGATAACAACAGACTCCTCCACCACGTCGCCTCAGAGATTACGTTGTGCCAAATATGAACAACGTGCAAACAGCCATACGGATGCCTGTTGTTACTAGAGAAATGTTTGACATTAAGTCGACGATGATCATCATGCTTTATCATAAGCAATTCATGATTGGCAATCACGGGGATCCCCATCAGCACCTTAGAGACTTCCCAAAGCTTTCCAGTACATTCAAGATACACGGAGTCTCGGAGGACACGATCTTACTGCGTCTCTTCCCCTTATCAATTGGGCGACGAGCAAAAACTTGGCTACAATCGCTTCCTACTGGTTTAATCACTAATTGAGATCACCTCTGGACACTGTGCTTATCCCGGTTCTTTCCTCCGAGCAAGAATATTCAGATGAGGGCGAAATAATAATGTTTAGATGCAGAGACGGAGAAATGTTGTTTGAAGCATGGGGCAGATATAAGGATCTTCTACAGATGTGTCCACACCACGGTCTCAAGCCGTGGTATGTTATCCAAACATTTTACAATTGAATTTCAGATGAACAACGAATGACATTGGATAACGTTGCTAGAGGATCGTTTATGGATCTGAGTGTCAAGGAGGCATATGAGCTGATCAATAACCTGACATGATCCACACTTTGTGGTCCAGACTGAGAGTATGCCTCACAGCACTCGACGCCTATACGAGCCGAATCAGAGCAGAGCGACGGGCAATGCAGCAAATGTTACGAAGCATATAGCGTATCAATGAACGGTACGTGAAGACTTCAAACATATGAACTATGCCCAACAGCAAGGAAATGCAGAATTCGGGAATACCTACAACCCGAATTGGAGGAACCACCCAAATCTTTTGTATCGAACGACTCAATCGGTGAAGTATTCGGGATTTCAGCAAAGACAACAAACATACCAGCAAAACAATCAGAAATTCCAGCAAGTTAAGCAAGTTCCGCAAGCTCCTCAACCTCTTCAAGCCCCTTCTCAAACCTTTAGGGAATGATGCTCGAATTTATCAAGGAGCAAAGGCAGCAACAATCGACTGAAGCCAAATTCAATGCAGATGTGAGGACATCGATTAGCGAGCTCAAAACTCATATGGTATCCTTGAGCACACATGTGAAGATGTTAGAAAACTCCATAGCACAACAAGCTTCCTCGTCGTCTTGGAATCCCGGACAGCTTCCCGATAAACCCTATCTTAACCTGAGAGAGCACGTGAACGCCATCACCTTCCGCAACGGTAATGTGATCGAGAATCCGCCCCTGAAAGAGCACGAGAATGCTGCTGGAAAATATATGAAAAAAGGAAAGGGCATTCTAAAGGAGGAAGAAGCTGAGCAAGAACTGGAAAACCCGTATGTTGCTCCACCGGCGTACAAACCTCCTATACCGTTTCCTCAACAGTTGGTGAGCAGCAAGAACGAAGTAAGGTATGGACGGTTTCTAGAGATTCTCAAGAAGCTTCACATCAACATAGCGTTCGTAGAAGCCCTCCAACAAATTCCCACGTACGCCAAATTTCTCAAAGAAATTCTATCCAACAAATGACGTATCGAAGAGAGTGAGACGGTAGTACTCATCGAGGAATGCAGCGCCATTGTTCAAAAAAAGTTGCCCCTGAAGTTGAAGGACCTAGAAACTTCTGCATTCCCTGGACAATAGGTGATCTTGATATTGAGAAAGCTTTGTGTGATTTAGGAGCAAGCGTGAGCCTCATGCCACATTTGGTCTTCAAGCGGATGAACTTCGGCGATCTCAAACCTACCAATATGTCTCTCCATCTCGCTGACCATTCGGTAAGATATCCGGTGGGGATTGTTGAAAACATTCCCACCAAGGTAGGTAATCTTTGTATACCCGCTGGATTTGTTGTACTTGATATTGAAGAGGAAGCTAGAAGACCGTTCTTAGCTACTGTAGGTGTGATGATAGACGTACAACAAGGAAAAATTTTCCTACGTGTTGGAGACAAAACGATTGAATTCAACTTGTCCAAATTCATGAACGGACCCTCCATCAAGGAGTCTTGCTTTCGAAATGACTTGCTAGACAAGTTAACGAACGATACGTTTGATCAAATAAGTATTTCTGATCCCCTCGTGAGATGTTTAACTCAAGTTTACAAAGATGCAACAAGGAGTCTTGCTTTCGAAATGACTTGCTAGACAAGTTAACGAACGATACGTTTGATCAAATACGTATTTCTGATCCCCTCGTGAGATGTTTAACTCAAGTTTACAAAGATGCAGGATTTAGCGATGAAGAAGCTGAGGTGTACGCAAAATTTATGTGTGCTACTGAAGCACTAAGAGACGCCCCATGTGAGGAGATACCACACAAAGCACACGATGACTTCGCAGTGGAGAAGGTGCCCAAACTCGAGTTGAAGCTTCTTCCTTCTTCCCTTCGGTATGAGTACCTTGGACATAATGATACATACCCCATTATTATTAATGCTGACTGGAGTGCAGATGAGACAAAAAAGTTACTTGAATGCATAAGGAAGCATAGGAGAGTGATTGGATACACCATCAAGGGTATTAAAGGACTAAGCCCTTCATTATTCATGCATCGAATACTCATGGAGGATGGGCATAAACAATCCATCGAAGCGCAAAGGCAGCTGAACCCCGAATTAAAAGAGGTAGTGAAAAAAGAGATACTAAAACTTTTGGAAGGAGGTATCATATCTCCTATCTCGGACATTGAATAGGTGATCATCTTGTTTTCATACGTATTTCTTGCACGATTTAAGAGACGTTTTCGATATATATGTGTTGCTTTACGTATGATTCCGTATCCGTTTTACTTGTTTTCGTGTTTTTCATGTTCTTACAGGTTTTTATGCGTATTTGAATCATTTTGGAACTAAAGGAACATGCACGGAGCTAAGGACCAACTTCGGGGATCATCACAGGACAAACGGGACGAGATTCAGCATGGAAAAGCCTCCACCCGGTCGGGCACAACTCATGCACGATCGGGCAAAAGCTACGACAAATTTGGTGCGCATTCATGCACGACTCGGACAAGAAAATACCCGACCAGCAGCCTCATACCCGAGCGGGCACTCATCATGCCCGATCGGGCACTCCACACAGCCCATGACCCACGCGTTCTGCCCTAGCCGCACCCGAGCGAGCACATTCACCGCCCGAGCGGGTCGCGACCCGAGTAATCAGCAAAATTAAGTAAATTTAGCTTAAAACAAAAGGGAACTCGTGGGGGAAATTAAGGCAACAATTAGACCGACTTAGGACCATAAAAGGAGGCAGAAGACGTCATTGAAGCAAGATTACATTACACTTTTCATTCAGTTCGTGATGGGAGAAGAGTTCTTGCGAGGAGGCAAGCAAGGAGCATTGGAGATCAACCCGACACTATGGTTTCGGTTGGTTTTCATGTTCCTTAGACTTTCTACTTTGTTTATGTTTGTTTACAGACGCATGAGTGAGTAGTTTGTTTGTTCTAGGAGAAGGGATTAGCCCTTGGCTATCCCGGAACCACTTTTGATCTATTTTGAATGCATTTTCTCGTTTTAGTTTATCTATTCTCTATCTGAGTGCTTGAATTTACTTGTATTTGTGACGGCCGCGTTGATGCATGTGTTAGAGATTAGGAGAAGGACCGAAAGGAGAACTCTAGTCTTGGAAGATCAGGTTTAGAACAACCGAGGTTAGGCCACGAAAGTAGGGTAGCAACGGTTGAGGGTAAAACGGGTGAATCATAGACCTTATGGGTTTAGTTCAAGGTGTCAGCCACGAAAGTAGTGGGCAACTTGTCTAAATCACGTGTCTATGCCTTGAGAGAGGGTAGATATCATGTTAGGATCGTCTGCCTTAGATAGCTTTAACTGGGATTTCATGATAGATAGATTGATTGTCGGTTTCGGTAGTCTTGTGGTGAAACTGGATTCCTAGGACGTTTATCTTATCGTTAGAACCCAAAACTTTTATTTACTTTCAGTATTTCATTCGTCATCCATATTCGTTCGTTAGCAAGTTTGATTCCTAGTTCGAGTTTAGATAGTGTTGCGTAGTCTCTGTGGGATCAACACCTAAAATACTACACACGTGCCGTGCACTATTAGCACAAAGGACATAAATGTAATTTACTCCATTAGGGTTTCATATTATCTTGTATATATATATCATAACTGATGTAATTCATTTTGGAATCAATATACGAAATCCCTTTCTACATGGTATCAGAGCGCTGATCCGAACCCTAACCCTAGCTATCACCACCGCCGCCGGCCACCTCTCTTCTCCTTCCTCTATCACCACCGCCGCCGGCCACCTCTCTTCTCCTTTCTCTTCACCGCCGCCGGCCCTTACACCCTAACCCTACCTCACCGTCGGCCAATCTCACCCTTCCCGTCGGCCCTCTCAACCCTAAACACCCTCACCGTCGGCCACTCCCACTCAAAAACCCTAACCCTAATTTTTCGTTCGAACGTCCCTACCCGCCGTCGGTCATTCCCAACCTTCTCTCTCAATCCCGGCTCCACCATCCCTCCCTCGTCCCAAAGCCGTGGCTACTTGTTATTGCATTGCGGTCGCCCCTCCCCCCAGCATCAGAACCTCGATCTACTCCTAGATCTAACCTTAGATCCAAACTTCAGCCGTACCCGACCGGGCGCTAATATACTTCCCGATCGGGCACTTCCAATAACTACCCGAGCATCTCACATTTTGCCCTACCCGACCGGGCACTCATACACTACCCGATCGGGCACCTTCCTACGGCTTTCAAAACTCACCTATGGCTACCACCTCCGCTGCTGATGCAACTCCGGCGTTCAACGTCAATGATCCTCATGCAACACTCCTCACCGTCAACATGACAAACGTGACGAAGCTCACCTCCTCCAACTATATGATCTGGAGTATTCAGATCCGTGCACTCCTTGAAGGTCATCGGTTGGAGTGTTTTCTCCAAACCGATTCACTTGTTCCCGATGCCACTATCACTGTTAATGGCATCTCAACACCGAATCCAGCGTTTGCGCCATTCAAACAGCAAGATCGCCTCCTATTCTCGGCCATTCTAGGAGCGATCTCACCACCACTTCAACCGATGATTGCTAGGGTTTCATCCGTGCGAGAAGCGTGGCTTCTCCTTGCTCGCACATATGGTAAAGCATCAAGGGGGCACATCCTTCAATTGAAGGAACAACTCAAAAGAAGCTCCAAAGGATATCATGTTAGGATCGTCCGCCTTAGATAGCTTTAACAGGGATTGCATGATAGATAGGTTGATCGTTGGTTTCGGTAGTCTTGTGGCGAAACCGGATTCCTAGGACGTTTGTCTCATCGTTAGAACCCAAGGAGTTTAGTTACTTTCAGTATTTCATTTCTTATTCACCTTCTTTCGTTAGCAAGTTTGATTCGTAGTTCGGGTTTAGGTAGTGTTGCGTAGTCTCTGTGGGATCGACACCTAAAATACTACACACGTGCCGTGCACAAATATTGATCGCTCCAGCTCATGCATATTACATCTAAACTTGTGTCTTGCATGTGAACTTGTATTTTTCTTGTTTTTCACCCTTGCTACTTGTATAAATAGGTCTTTTAGTTCTAATGAAATACATAAGAGAATACCTAATTTTTTTCTATTTTATTTTCTCGATCATTCGCTCGCTCTTAGTCTTTCTTTCTTGGTTCCGCTGATTTATCTTTGTTTCATAAACTCTACACCAATGACCCGCACATGCTATAGGTGAGCCCAACTCGGGCGTTATCTGCTGGACAAAAACCCCGTGCGGGCTAAAGAAGGCACCCCACCTGGGCTCCTCATGAGCCTTGATTTGTGCATGCTGGAGGTGAGCACGAGCCGGGCAACAAGTGCTGGATGTTCAACCCGATTGGGCTAAGGAATCCACCCCTCGTGGGAGCCTTGTTTCCTCGTTTCGTATCGCAGTCCTTGACCGTTTCTCATCCCATTTGCTCCGTTATAATCTTCAATGCTCGTACTTTGTCCAATATATGTTCTTTAACTCTGAAATGAACCAAATACTCATTAAAACCTATAATAACATGAAAACACGGAAACAATTAAAACATATACAAAAGCACACATAAAGATCACAACTATCATCATAAACGTCTCTAATATTATGCAAGAATCGTGTACAAAAAACGAGATGATTAAAATACCCCAGACATGTCCCTAAGCAAGTGTAAACGTGGAACACGTGGGAGATATAAACATCGAAAATTTCTTTTTCACCTAGAAATACCGTTAAAACAAACCTAATCGGTCAATAAACAAGTTAGAGTGAATTCTGGCGTAATAACTTTCAGTCTTCATCTTAGGTTCACCATGGCCAACTGTAGGAAAGCAAATCAAAGACAAGCTAAACCAAACGAGACTTCAATTAAATGGTAATCATATAATCAAAGAGGATACTTGTTTTATTCTTGAGCTTCTTTGTTCTTTTATTCAATTTTTTTCTTTCTTTCTTTATTCTGCTTTTATTGATATTTCGAACACACCCGACTTTTTGGACGTCGGATTTGAAGGGATTCAACCTCAACTTAGACCCAAGCTACCGTTGACGGTATACTCTTTCATCTCGTTCAAGAGTGTAGCGGAGTAGATGGCATTTTTATGCTCCTTGCTCTTAGGACGTAGAAAGATGATCGCCAACCCACCACTTAGACCCGAACCATCGAAAAAGTATCAAGGTCGATGCACTCATATCAATTTTAGACCATGCATTTTAGACATTTTTTCTATCGATAGCAAAGTGTTCTGTAAAACAAGCTCAATTCATACGATCAAATTATCCTCGTGACAAAAGTAAAGCACCGTCTATATGAAGTATAATCATTTGGATAGAGAGAATGAACAAGAAACTAGCCTAGAAACCTCGTCTAACTTCCCATACGTAACACTAGGATTCCCAAAGACTTACAACCTACTCATTACTTAAGCGACTAATAAGCTCTAACATGCAAGATATCACGGAAAGGCCAATTTTTTATGCATCCAAGGTTCAGGGTTCATCTCAAAATGTGGCACCGGAAAAGTGTCTAAGACGAATCTGACTAAAAAACAAACTAAAACTTACCTAAGAAAAAAAAATGAAACGAGATCACATGATAAACGTGAGCTACTCCCCCCAGACTTGAATTGAACGCGTCCTCGATGTCAAGCTCCGGTGGAGGATAGGAAAGGTGAAATCACGGTTGCAAGTCTCTTTTTTTATGATTTTCAAATTAACCAAGTTCGAAATAGAAAACAAAAGAAAACAAATGTTGGGTTACCTCACAGAAAGCGCTTGTTTAACATCGTTAAGCTTGACATCTCCATGCTTCATGTGCTCCCGATGGGTGGATCGAATAGAGAGATGGAGTTTCCAATTTCGATCAGTTGAGAGGCTTGATATAGCTTTAGGTTTTGCCCATTTGCTATGAACGTTCCGCTAGAATCGCTCCTTAGTTCTACTTCTCCATATGGGAACACTTCTCGTACCTGAAATGGACCAGCCCAACGGGAATGTAATTCGCTCGGGGAAGAATTAAAATGAGAGTAAAAAAGTAGAACAAAATCACATGGCCAAAAGTTACGAGGTAGGGTCTTTGTATCATGCCATCTTTCAGCTCGACCGTCTTTCTCATTGCTCATTACCGTCGTCGCTCCTTTCTCTTTCAAATTTTGGTGCAACATCCTTTGATGGTTGATGGATATTTCACAGCTGTCCTCCTCAAGCAATCCGTGCATAGACATTGAAGGGCTCACTCTCGTACGGTTTTTGAGATGAATGGGTGGCTTTAACATCTCATGCCTAGGAGAGGAAGGAAGATGTTCGAACTGAAGCCTAGATGCCTTCTTTACAGCAAAATCAGTGAACGTTTCATGCGGCGTCTTTATGTGGGGAATCTTGCAGTGCCTCAATGGCACTCATAAATTTTGTGTAATGCTTGGCTTCCCCACGGTAATTCCTGCAGCATTGCAAACTCGCGTGAGTCATCTCTCAAAAGGATAAAAAATACTTACTCGGTTAAACCTGTCATTCGCCGTCTTGTCCTGCAAATCAACTCTAAAGCATGACTCCGTGGGGCTGGACAAGTTAAATTCAATCTTCTCTTCACCGACACGTAGAGAGTGCTTCCCTTGTTGCACATCTATCATCGCACCTAGAATAGTTAATAATAGTCTACCAAGTGTTATAGGCACCCTAGCATCTTCTTCAATATCGAGTACAACAAAATCAGCGGGAATGCAAAGATTGCCTACCTTGGTGACAATGTTTTCAACAATTCCAACCGGATAGCTTATTGAATGATCCACTAGTCGTAGACACATGTTGATAGGTTTGATATTTCCAATGTTCACCCGCTTATTCACCGAATGTAGCATTAGGCTCACACTTGCTCCCAAATCGAACGAAGCTTTATTAATATCAAGTTTTGTGAAGCTTCTGAGGTCCTTCAACCTTGAGGGAAACTTATTTTGAAGAATGGCGCTGTATTCCTCGGTGAGTGCTACCATTTCACTTTCTTTGGTACGCTTCTCCCTGGAAAGAACCTCCTTAAGGAAATTTGCTCGATTAGGCATCTTTTGGAGGGCTTCCAAGAACAGCGTGTTGATGTCCAGCTTCTTGAGGCCATGGAAGAATTTTCTTATACTTTCTCGATTCTTGCTGCTCACCAAGGGTCAAGGAAATTGTATAGGAGGTACATACGTCGATGGAGCCACATACAGTTTTTCCAAATCTGGGTCAAACCCTTCCATGATCACGATTTTTCCGTTTCCTATGTCCACCGAATATCCAGCAACATTTTTTTCTTGCGCCTTGGAGGGCAGGTTTTCAATCGTATATTCGCTGCACAAAGTGATCGCAATTATGTACTCTCTCGGGTTTTGATCGGGCTTTCCGGGTAGCATTCCGGGACTCCGAGAGCTTGAGGCAGTTTGTTGTGCAATGGAATTTTCAAGGATCTTCACATGCGTGCTAAAGGATTCTATTTGAGTTTTTGCTCATTGATCACAGCCCCCACTTGATGCGTGCTCAAGGAGTCCATTTGAGTTTTAAGTTCATTCATCTCTGCTCTCATAACCGCATTGAATTTTTCTTGAAGTGATTGTTGCTCCTTGATGTTGTCTTGTTGCCTTTTGCAAGAGAAGGATCCATCAAATAAGGTGTGGTATGGCGTCCTTCTTCCCTAAGAGGTATTTGAGTGTCGCGTGGTCCGTGTAGACGATTACCTTTGAGCCAACTAGATATGGTTTGAATTTGTGAAAGGCAAAGACGACGTCAAAGAGTTCCTTCTTGGTTGTGGCATAGTTGATTTGAACATCGTTGAGGGTCTGGCTAGCGTGGGATATGACATGAGGAACCTTGTCTTTCCGTTGTCCCAAAACAGCTCCAACCGTGTCGTCGCTAGCATCATACATGATCTCGAATGGTAGACTGATCCGGTGGTTCAATGATAGGCGCTGAAACCAATGCTCCATTGATTGTGTTGAAGGCGTCGTGGCATTCCTTAGAGAATTGGAACCTAACATCCTTCGCCAGCAACCTTGTCAAAAGTTTTGTGATCTTTGAGAAGTCCTTGATAAACGTCCAATAGAAGCCGACATTGCCTAGAAAACTATGAATCTCTTTAACCTAACCCAGTGGAGGAAGTTTTTCGATTACCTCGATCTTATTCTTGTCCACTACTATTCCTCTTCATGAAATTATATGTCCTATGACAATCCCTTCTTTCACCATGAAATGGCACTTCTCCCAATTAAGAACGAGATTGACCTGCTCATATCGCTGCAACGGTTGTTCTAAACCTGATCTTCTAGGGCTAGAATTCTCCTTTTGGTTCTTCTCCTAATCCCTAACACATGCATCTACATGGTCTTTGTAAACACAAGTAAATTAAGCCCTCAGATAAAGAATAGATGAACTAAAACGGGAAGATGCATTCAAAATAGATCAAAAGTGGTTCCGGGATAGCCAATGGCTAATCCCTTCTCCTAGAACAAACAAACTACTCGCTCATGCGTCTGTAAAGAAACATAAACAAAGTAGGAAGTCTAAGGAACATGAAAACCAAACAAAACCGAAGTGTCGGGGCTTGATCTCCAATGCTCCTCGCTTGTCTCCTCGCAAGAATCTCCTTAATCTTCTACTGAATTAATCTCCAATGTAAGCTTGCTGCAATGACGTCTTCTGCCTCATTTTAAGCCTCCTAAGTCTGTCCAGTTGTTGCCTAAATTGCCCCCACGAGTTCCCTTTGTTTTAAGTTAAATTTACTTAACTTAATAGGTAGTTTTGGGCCGCGACCCGCTCGGGCGGTCATTGTGCCCGCTCGGGTGCGGCTAGGGTGGAACGCGCGGATGTGTGGCTGGAATGCATGCCCGATCGGGCATGGTATGTGCGCCCGCTCGGGCACAGGGCAAATGGTCGGGCATAGTCATGCCCGAGTCGTGCAAATTGTGCACAAGTTTGGCCGAAGGTTTTGCTCGGTCGTGCAAGAGTTGTGCCCGACCACGTGGAGGCTTTCCATGCTCAATCTCGTCCCGTTTGTCCCGTAATGATCCTCGAAGTTGCTCCTTAGCTCCGTGCATGTCCTTTCAGCTCCAAAATGATCCAAATACGCGTAAAGACCTGTAAGAACATGAAAACACGAAAACAAGTAAAACGGAAACGGAATCATACGTAAAACATCACATATGTATCAAAAACGTATCCTAAATCGTGCAAGAAATACGTATGAAAACGAGATGATCAAAACTCTGTCAAAAGTTTTGTGATCTTTGAGAAGTCCTTGATAAACCTCCCATATAAGCCGAAATGCCCTAGAAAACTACGAATCTCTTTAACCGAAACTTGTGGAGGAAGTTTTTCGATTACCTCGATCTTATCCTTGTCCACTACTATTCCTCTTCATAAAATGATATGTCCTAGGACAATCCCTTCTTTCACCATAAAATGGCACTTCTCCCAATTAAGAACGAGATTGACCTGCTCACATCGCTGCAACACTCTGCAAAGGTTAACAAGGCAATCATCAAAACTAGAGCCATTAACGGACAAAATAATCCATAAAAGCTTCCATAATGTGCTCAATCAAATCGGAAAAGATTGCCATCATGCAACGCTGGAAAGTAGCCGAAGCTTTGCAAAAGCCAAAAGGAATGCGATAGTAAGCGAACGTTCCATAAGAACCTGTGAAAGTCTTCTTCTCTTCGTCTTGAGGGTGAATGTTAATTTGAAACAAACTCAAGTATCCGTCCAAGTAGCAAAAGTAGGCATGGTTCGCTAGGCGTTCGAGCATTTGGTTAATTAACGGGAGAGGAAAGTGATCCTTCTTTGCGGCTTTGTTCAGCTTGCAATAATCTATATACGCATCCTCCATCCTGTGACCGTTCTTATTAGAATCAGCTCATAGTTCTCGTTTCATATTATCGTCATTCCTCCTTTCCTGGGCACTACATGCACGGGGCTCACCCATTCGTTGTTTGAGATAGGATATATGATACTTGTATCCAAAAGTTTTAGTATCTGCAGTAGCTAAGAAAGGTCTACCAAGAATAATATGTGCCCTAGAATCTTCTTCAATATTGAGTACAACAAAATCATCGGATATACAATGACTACCTACCTTGGTGGGAATATTTTCAACAATTCTCACCGGATATCTTACCAGACGATCTGTGAGTTGTAGAGACATCTTTGTAGGTTTGAGATCTTCGATGTTCATCCCCTTAAAGACCAAATGTGGCATAAGGCTCACGCTTGCTCTTAAATCGCACAAGGCTTTATCAATGTCAATGTCAATGTTCCCTATGGTTCACCGAATGGAGAAGCTTCCGGGGTCTTTTATCTTCGGGGGCAGCTTGTTTTGAAGAATGGCATTGCATTCGTCGGTGAGTGCTACCGTCTCACTCTCTTCGATATGCCTCTAGTTGGATAGGATCTCTTTGAGGAATTTGGCTAATGTGGGCATTTGTTGGAGGGCATCCACGAATTGCTTGTTGATGTGAAGCTTCTTGAGGATATCTACAAGCCATTTGTATCTTACTTTGTTCTTGCTACTCACCAACCGTCGAGGAAACAATATCGGACGTACGTACACCAGTGGAGCAACATATGGCTTCTCTAAATCTGGTTCGGCCCCCTCCATGTTCGCAATGCCCTTTCGGTTGTCTAGTGATTACCAGCAACCTTCTCTTGCTCTTTCGAGGGCAGCTTCTCGATCACATTTTTGTTGCGCATTGTGATAGCGTTCATGTCTTCTCTCGGGTTAACATCAGGCTTTACGGGCACCATTACGTGATTTCAAGAGGATGATGCGGCTTGCTGCGCTATGGAGTTTTTTAAGCATCTTCATATGCGTGCTCAAGGATTCCATCCGAGTTTTGAGCTCACCAATAGCTGTCCCCATATCCGCGTTAAATTTAGCTTTAGTCAATTGTTGCTGCCTTTGCTCCTTTTTGAATTCAAGCATCACCGCCTCAAGGGTTAATGAAAGAGCTTGAGGAGGTTCAGGAGCTTTTTGAGCTTGTTGGAATTGCTGAGGTTGCTGATACGGTTGCTGCTTTTTTTGAAATCTCAAATACTTAACCGATTGAGTGGTTAGATACGAACATTCCGGTGGTTCTTCCAATTCGGGTTCTAGGTGTTCCCAAATTGTGTGTTTCCCTGCTGCCGGATGTATTTCCCTTGTTCCACATTTTCTTGCACCGTGCATTTATAAGCTACATGCTCCGTATCTCGCAATTCACACAGTACATGGTATTCACTGCATTGCCCATCGCTCTACTTTGATTCACCTCGTATAGACCTCTTGCCTTGTTTGGCATACTTGATCATCTCGTTTTCATACGTATTTCTTGCATGATTTAGGAGACGTTTTCGATATATATGTGATGCTTTACGTATGATCCCGTATCCGTTTTATTTGTTTCCGTGCTTCTCATGTTCTTACAGGTCTTTACGCATATTTGGATCATTTTGGAGCCAAAGGAACATGCACGGAGCTAAGGAGCAACTTCGGGGATCATCACGGGACAAACGAGACGAGATTGGGCATGGAAAAGCCTCCACCCAGTGGGGCACAACCCTTGCACGATCAGGCAAAACCTACGGCCAATTGTGTGGACACTTTTGCACGACTCGGGCATGTCTTGCCCGACCATTTGCCTTGTGCCCGAGCGGGCACACGCACCATGCCTGATCGGGCATCATTCCAGCCACACAGACGCACGACTTGCCCTAGCCGCACCCGAGCGGGCACACTCACTACCAGAGCGGGTCGCGGCCCGAAACTGCTCAAAACTTAAGTTAAATTAACTTAAAACATAAGGGAACTCGTGGGGGATCGAGCACTACCACTTCGGTTTTGTTTGGTTTTTATGTTCCTTAGACTTTCTACTATGTTTATGTTTCTTTACAGACGCATGAGCGAGTAGTTTTTTTGTTCTAGGAGAAGGGATTAGCCCTTGGCTATCCCGAGACCGCTTTTGATCTATTTGGAATGCATCTTCCCGTTTTGGTTTATCTATTCTCTATCTCAATGCTTAAATTTACTTGTGTTTGCGCTGATCACGTAGATGCATGTGTTAGGGGTTAGGAGAAGGACCGAAAGGAGAATTCTAGTCCTAGAAAGTCAGGTTTAGAACAACCGAGGTTAGGCCACGAAAGTAGGGTAGCAACGGTTGAGGGTGAACGGGCGAATCACAGAGTTTATGGGTTTAGTTCAAGGTGTCAGCCACATTAGGATCGTCCGCCTTAGGTAGCTTTAATTGGGATTGCATGATAGATAGGTTGATCGTCGGTTTCGGTAGTCTTGTCGTGAAACCGGATTCCTAGGACGTTTGTCTTATCGTTACAACCCAAGTAGTTTATTTACATTTAGTATTTCATTCCTCATCACCATTCTTTCGTTAGCGAGTTTGATTCGTAGTTCGAGTTTAGGTAGTGTTGCGTAGTCTCTGTGGGATCGACACCTAAAATACTACACACGTGTCGTGCACTTGCGGGTAGATTAGGTTATTTATATTTAACTCTGATACGCATCAAGTTTTTTGCGCCATTGCTGGGGACTACTGTCAACGCGTCTTAGATTCGAACCTAGAGTCCTTCTTGCTTCATTTTTATTTTTGTTTTTATTTTTGCTTTTTACTTTCGATTCTTTCTACCAGATTTCCTTTCGTTCGTTCTTTTTGGTGTATGACCAGGTCGCAAGGCACTTCTAGTCTACTCAAAATCGACCCAGAGATCGAGCGAACTTGTAGATTACTGAGAAAGGGTAAGGAAGAAGATAACATAGAGCCGTCAGAACAACAGAATATGGATAATCAGAACGGCCGTGAACATGCTCAGTTACCTCTCGGTAATTTAGGGCAAATGCAACAACAGCCACTCGTGCCTCCAGCACGAGAACCACAGGCTCCTCCACCACGTCATCTAAGGGATTACGTAGTGCCGAACATGAACAACGTTGATCATCTCGTTTTCATACGTATTTCTTGCACGATTTAGGAGACG
>CM071870.1:26850357-26869423 GCA_036759665.1 Gynandropsis gynandra | reverse complement strand
CAATGCCCGAGCGGGTAGCGGCCCGAAACTTCTCAAAACTTAAGTAAACTTAACTTAAAACATAAGGGAACTCGTGGGGAAATTTAGGAAACAACTGGATCGACTTAGGAGGCTTAAAAGGAGGCAAAAAGACGTCATTACAGCAGGCTTACAGGAGGAGAACAATTCAGAGAAGATAGAGCAGATTCTTGCGAGGAGATAAGCGAGGAGCATTGGAGATCAAGCACCACCACTTCGGTTTTGTTTGGTTTTTATGTTCCTTAGACTTTCTACTATGTTTATGTTTCTTTGCAGATGCATGAGCGAGTAGTTTGTTTGTTCTAGGAGAAGGGATTAGCCCTTGGCTATCCCGAGACCGCTTTTTATCTATTTTAAATGCATCTTCCCGTTTTAGTTTAGCTATTCTCTATCTGAATGCTTAAATTTACTTGTGTTGGTGCTGATCACGTAGATGCATGTGTTAGGGGTTAGGAGAAGGACCGAAAGGAGAATTCTAGTCCTAGAAAGTCAGGTTTAGAACAACCGAGGTTAGGCCACGAAAGTAGGGTAGCTACGGTTGAGGGTGAACGGGCGAATCACAGAGTTTATGGGTTTAGTTCATGGTGTCAGCCACGTAGCCACGAAAGTAGGGGGCAGCTTATCTAGATCACGTGTCTATGCCTTGAGAGAGGGTAGATATCATGTTAGGATCGTCCGCCTTAGATAGCTTTAACTGGGATTGCATGAGAGATAGGTTGATCGTCGGTTTCGGTAGTCTTGTGGTGAAACCAGATTCCTAGGACGTTTGTCTTATCGTGAGAACCCAAGTAGTTTATTTACATTTAGTATTTCATTCATCATCACCATTCTTTCGTTAGCGAGTTTGATTCGTAATTCGAGTTTAGGTAGTGTTGCGTAGTCTCTGTGGGATCGGCACCTAAAATACTACACACGTGCCGTGCACTTGTGGGTAGATTAGGTTATTTATATTTAACTCTGATACGCATCAATACTCCTTGGTGTGAACAACATGGTATGGTTCATAGCAAGATTGTCAATCAGCTTGTATGGCTGCTCTACGCTTAGGTTCATGAATGATCCTCTTGCAGCATGATCAACCGTCGTTCTATGCTTATCCGCAATCCCATTGTAGAAGGTTTAGATAACGTACCATTGCTCTAGACCATGATGAGGACATATCTGCACAAGACCTTTGAATCCTCCCCACACTTCAAACAATGTTTCATCATCTCCCCTCATTTTAATCGTCTTGCTAGGAGGAAAGTACCGTGTTAGGAATAATATGCACAGCTTGTCCCAAGTAGTTATCGAACCGCATTTCTCTAAGGTGCTGATAGGGGTCTTCGTGATTTCCACCCATAAATTAGTTTTGATAAAGCATGTTCATCATCGCGGGCGTAATCTCAAATTACTCTCTAGCAACACTAGGCGTCCTTATGGCAATTTGGACGTTGCTCATGTTCAACACCACGTAATCATGAAGTCGATGTGGTGGAGAAGCCTGTGGTTCTCGCAGTTAGGGCGCGAGTGGCTGTTGCTGTCATTGTCCCATATTACTGATGCGTGTTAAGTTAACAAGTTAAGCTAAGACTACCCGCATGTGCACGACACGTGTGTAGTAGTTAAGGTGACGATCCCACGAGGACTAATGTAACACGATCTAAGAATAAAAAATAAAACCAATGCTTGTTGAGAAATAATGAGGATGATGAAATGCAAATATGATGATGATGCAATTGATAAGTGAGTTCTAAACAAAGAGAGAAACGCCCTAGGAAACCGGTTTCGCTGCATAGCTTTCGACACCTATCTCCGATCTATCTAATCGTGCATTCCCTTTCAAGATATCTAAGACAGATGATCCTAATGTAGAACCTACCCTCTCTCAAGGCATATGAACGTGGCTAGATTGAGTCATCCCCTACTTTCGTGGCTGACACCCCAACTAAACCCCATTACGATTGATGAGTCGCCCGATACAATCCTCAAACGTTTTTACCCTACTTTCGTGACCTGATCTCGGTTGTTCAAAGCCTAACTTTCGAGGATTAGAATTCACCTTTCAGTACTTCTCCTAATCCCAAACACATGCATATACGTGGCCACCGTAAACACAATACAGTAAGTGCTTAGACAAAAAATAGATAATACAAAACAGAGAAATGCATTCATAAACGAATAAAAGACGGTTCCGGCATAGCCATGGGCTAACCCCTTCTTCTAGAACAAATCCACTACTCGCTCATGAGTCTAAATATCACAAACAAAACAGTAGATAAAAGAGTATAGAGATATCAAACGAGCCATAATCCCGAATGAATCTCTAACTCCTTGTTGTGTCTCCCGTTAAAGAGAGCTCTTAAATGGATGGATGAATGCTATGTACCCTCCTAGGGTTCTCCTCTGTGTTTTCTTGCTTCTGAACTCCATTTGGGGTCCCTTTTTATACAAATTCCCCGTTGGAGACATTCTAGGGAAGTTGTTATAGGCATGCCCTGCGCGGGCTAGGGGCTTTCATTCCACCCCACGTAGGTTCCTCATTTTCTTCTTTATTCTTCTATTCCACCCCGTGTGGGCTCCCCATTTTCTGCATGACCCGCGCGTGCTAAGGGCTAGCACGACTCGGGCAACAACTTCTGGAACACCACCCCGCACGGGCTAAGGAAGACACCCCGCGGGGGGCCTTATCTCCTCATATCAAGTTGCATTCCGTGCCCGTTTCTTGTCCTGTTTGCTCCGATATAATCTCTTATGCTCGTACTTTGTCTCATGTATGTTCTTTAGCTCCGAAACAAAGCAAATACACATAAAAGCCTATGAGAAAATGAAAACACGAAAACAAGTAAAACGGTTACAAAATCACACGTAAACATCGCAACTATCGTCATAAACATATCTAAAATCATGCGAGAATCGTCTATAGAAACGAGATGATACAAATCCCCCAGACTTGAAAGTTTTCTTGTCCCTAAGCAAACGTAAACGTGGAACACGTTGGAGATATGAAATGTGAGAATTCCCTTTTCCCTAGAAATACCGCTAAAGCCAACCTAATCGATCAACCAAACAAGTCAGTGCAAATTTTGGTCTAAAAACTTTCAGTCTTCATCTTAGGTTCACCAGGGCTACTAATAAGAATGTAAATCAAAGACGAGCTAAGTAAGAAAACATAACTCTCTCTACCAAACGAGACTTCAAACAAATGCTAATCACATAATCAAAGAGGATACTTGTTTTATTCTCGAGCTTCTTTATTCTTCAGTTCCATTTTTCTATTCTGATTTTGTGAACACACTAGGCTTCTAGGATGTCGGATTTGAAGGGATTCAACTTATACTTAGACCAAAGCTACCGATGACGGTATACTCTTGCACCTCGTTGAAGAGTGCAGCGGAGTAGATGACGTTTTTATGCGCCTTGCTCTTAGGACGTATAAATATGATCGCCAACCCAAAAAATTAGACCCGAACGATCGAAAATGTATCAAGGTCGATGCACTCATATAAATTTTAGATCATGCTTTGAGGCATTACTTTTATCGATAGAGGAGTGTTAGTTTGTGCTCTTATTTTCTGCAAAACAAGCTCAATTCATGCGATCAAATCATCCTCGTGAAAAAGAAATAAAGCACCATTAATATGAAGTATAACCATAGGGATAGAGAGAATGAACAAGAAAGTAACTTAGCAAACTCATCTAAACTTTCCTTAAGTAACACTAGGATTCCCAAAGACTTACGACCCACTCGTTCCTTAACCATCTAATAAGCTCTAACATGCAAGATATCACGGAAATGGCCAACTTCTTAAGCATCCTAGGTTCTAGGTTCATCTAAAAAAGTGGCACCAGACAAGTGCCTAGGACTACTCTAACTCAAAAACAAAAACTAACCTAATCTAAGAACTACAAAAACAAAGGAAAATAGAACGAGATCACCTGACAAACGTGAGCTACTCCCCCCAGAATTGAATTGAACAGCATGCTCGACATGTAGCTCTGATGAATGATAGGAAGGTGAAGTCACTGTTGAAGGTGTTCTTCTTTTTTTTAGTTTTTATGTTTTTCTTTTCAAAATAAACCAAGTCCAAAATATGAATCAAAAGAAAAACAAAATGTTGGGTTGCCTCCCAGAAAGCGCTTGTTTAACGTCGTTAAGCTTGACGTCTCCATGCTTCATGTGTGTACGATGGGTAGATCAAATAGGGAGATGGAGTTTCCACTTTCGATCGATGGAGCAGCTTGATATAGCCTTAAACGCTGCATATTTGCCTTGAATGTCCCGCTCGAATCACTCCATAGTTATACCTCTCCATTTGTGAAGACTTCTCGTACTTGAAATGGACAATCACAATGGGAATGTAATCTGCCCGTGAAAGAATTAAAAACGAGAATCACAAAGTAAACAATATCACCTGGCCAAAAGCTATGAGGTATGGTCTCTGTATCGTGCCATCTTTTAGCTTGGTTGCCATTCTCATTGTGCATTGCCTTCGCTACTCCTTTCTCTTCCAAACATGGGCAGCCTTCTTTGATCATCGATTGAGGATTCACGGCTGTCCTCCTTAGCTATCCAGCGCATACATGTTGAAAGGCTCACTCTCCTATGCTTCTTGAGACGAATTGGTGGCGTCTTCTCATTAGGAGCGTCTTGCAATGCCCCAATTCCACTCACAAATTTCTTGTAGACCTTGGCTCCATCATTGGTAATTCCTGAAGCATTGTAAATTGTGTTAGCCTTCTACCAAAATGATCGGAAGTGCTTACTCGATTAAACGTGTCATTTGCCAACTTGTTCAGCACATCAACACTTTGGCATGACTCCTTGGGGCTTGACAAATGGAATTCAATCTTCTTGTCGCAGACACGTAGAGAGAGCTTCCCTTGTTGTACATCTATTTTCACACCTGCAATAGCTAAGAATGATCTTCCAAGAATTATAGGCACGTTAGCGTCTTCCTCGATACCGAGCACAACAAAATCAATGTGAACTCAAATACTACCTACCTTGGTGGGAATGTTTTCAACAATTCCCACCAGATACCTTACCGAACGATCAACTAGTAGTAGACACATCTTAGTAGGCTTGCTATTCCTGGAGTTCACCCGCTTATAAACCGAGTTCGGCATTATGCTAACGCTTGGTCCCAAATTGCACAAAGCTTTATCAATGTCAATGTCTCCTATGGTGCATGGGATGGAGAAGCTTCCGGGGTCCTTCAACTTTGGTGGCAGCTTGTTTTGGAGAATAGCGTTGCATTCCTCGGTTAGTGCTGCTGTCTCACTACCTTTGATGCGCTTCTCCTAGGACAGAACCTCTTTAAGATAGTTTGCTCGCTTAGGCATCTTTTGGAAGGCTTCCACGAATGGCATGTTAATATCGAGCTGCTTGAGGTAATGGAAGAATTTGGTCACGATCTCTCAATTCTTGCTTCTCACCAAGCGTCCAGGAAATGGTACAGGAGGTTCGTACGCCGGTGGAGCAACATATGGCTTCTCTAAATTAGGCTCATACCCTTCAATGATTGCAATTTTGCCCTCACTTTTTTATTCACCAAACGTCCAGCAACGTTCTCTTGTGCTATTGAAGGTAGATTCTCAATCGTATCCTCGTTGCACAACATGATGTCGTGTACGTGCTCTCTCGGGTTGAGATCTGGCGTTCCGGGTAACATTTCGGAATTATGAGAGGATGATGCAGCCTGCTGCGAAATGGATTTTTCTAGCAGCTTGACATTTGTGCTCAAGGAGTCCATTTGAATCTTCAGCTCATTGATCACAATCCCCATTTCCTCGTTGAATTTCGCTTGAGTCGATTGTTGTTGTCTTTATTCCTTAATGAACTCAAGCATCACCACCTCAAGGCTTGATGAAGGAGCTTGAGGAGGTTGAGGAGCTTGCTGGAGTCGCTGCGGTTGCTGATATTGCTGTTGCCTTTGATGAAAACCCAATTTCACCGGTTGGTTCGTGCGATACCAGAGATTTGGGTGATTCCTCCAATTCGGATTGTATGTGTTCCCGAATTTCATATTGCCTTGCTGTTGGGCGTAGTTCACTTGTTCCATGCCTTCTTGCATTGTGCATTGGTAAGCCATATGATATGTTTCTTCACAATTTTCAAAATAGATGGCATTCACCGCATTGCCCATCGCACTTCTTTGATCCACTTCGTAAAGATCTCGTGTCTTGTTTAGCATACTTCTTAGTTGAGACCACATGGTGTGGTTCATGGAAAGATTGTCGATAAGCTCGTATGCCTCTTCTACGCTTAAGTCCATGATTGATCCTCGAGCAGCGTTGTCTAGCATTGTTTTATGCTCATACATGATCCCATTGTAGAATGTTTGAATCACGTACCACTACTCTAGACCGTGATGAGGAGACATTTGTAAATGGTCCTTGAATCTTCTCCATGCCACAAATAATGTCTCTCCCTCTCGACTTCTAAACATAGTTATTTCTCCTCTCATTTGGATTGTCTTGCTCGGAGGGAAGAATCGTGATAGGAATGTCATGCAAAGCTGGTTCCATGTACTGATAGAACCAGCAAGAAGAGATTGTAGCCACACATTCGCTCGTCCCCCAATTGAGAAAGAGAAGAGACGCAACATAATCACATCTTCCGACTCCGAGACTAAATTTGAATGTGCTTGATAGACTCATAGATGTTGATGAGGGTCTTCGTGATTGCCGTTCATAAACTGTTTTTTGGTATAACATGTTGATCATCGCGGCTTGATCTCGAATTGCTCCCTCGCCATAGCAGTTGTCCTTATTGCAGTTTGGACGTTGCTCATGTTCGGCACCACGTAATTGCGGCTGTCCGTGACAATCCAATACATCGTTTTCATTGTTCATCGCTCGTGGATCGGTTGTGTCTACCTTTCTTCTCCCTTGCCCTTCTTTCGCTTATTTATCATTCTGTAAATCTCAGGGTCAATTCGATGAAAAAGTTCGACTTACCTTGAGATCAGGTCATGCACCTAAGAAAGACAAGTATAAAGAATTAGTAGATAGAAACAAAAAAAAAAGAAAAAAAAAGAAAAAAAAAACAAGTATGATTTTAAATCTGAATTCCTAAAACGTGTTGACAATTAGTCCCCGGCAACGGCGGCAAAACTTGATGCGTGTAAAGTTAACAAGTTAACCTAAGACTACCCGCAAGTGCACGACACGTGTGTAGTAGTTAAGGTGTCGATCCCACGAGGACTAATGTAACACGATCTAAGAATAAAAAATAAAACCAAAGCTTGCTGCGAAAGAATGAGGATGATGAAATGCAAATATGATGATGATGCAATGGATAAGTGAATTCTAAACAAAGAGACAAACGCCCCAAGAAACCGGTTTCACCCATAGCTTCCGAAACCTATCTCCGATCTATCTAATCGTGCATTCCCTATCAATATATCTAAGACTAATGATCCTAATGTAGAACCTACCCTCTCTCAAGGCATATGAACGTGGCTAGACAGAGTCATCCCCTACTTTCATGGCTGACACCCCAACTAAACCCCATTACGATTCACGAGTCGCCCGATACGACCCTCAACCGTTACTACCCTACTTTCGTGACCTAGTCTCGGTTGTTCTAAGCCTAACTTTCTAGGACTAGAATTCACCTTTCAATCCTTCTCCTAATTCCTAACACACGTCGCCACCGTAAACATAAGACAATAAGTGCTTAGACACATAATAGATAATACAATACAGGGAAATGCATTCATAATTGAATCAAAGACGGTTCCGAGATAGCCATGGTCTAACCCCTTCTCCTAGAACAAATCAACTACTCGCTCATAAGTCTAAACACCACAAACAAAACAGTAGATAAAAGAGTATAGAGATATCAAACGAACGATGATCCCGAATCAATCTCCAACTCCTTGTTGTGTCTCCCGATAAATACGGCTCTTGAGTGGATGGATGGATGGTATGTACCCTCCTGGGGTTCTCATCTGTGTTTTGTTGCTTCTAAACTCAATTTGGGGTCCCTTTTATACAAATTCCCCATTAGAGACATTCTAGGGAAGTTGTTATAGGCATGCCCCACCCCGGGCTAGGAGGCACCCGCGCGGGCTCCTCTTTTCATCAATGACCCGCGTGTGCTAAGGGCTAGCACGACTCGGGCAACAACTTCTGGAAAACCACCCTGCCCGGGCTAAGGAAGCTCCCTGCGGGGGGCCTTATCTCCTCATGTCAAGTTGCATTCCTTGCCCGTTTCTCGTCCCGTTTGCTCCGTCATAATCTCTTATGCTCATACTTTGTCTCGTGTATGTTTCTTTAGCTCCGAAACGAACCAAATACACATAAAAACCTATCAGAACATGAAAAAATGAAAACAAGTAAAACAATACAAAATGGCACCTAAACATCGTAACTATTGTAATAAACATATCTAAAATCATGCGAGAATCGTGTACATAAACAAGATGATCGGTTACCAAAGGGTAATTAGGGTTGTCCATGACCGTGCAATATATCTTTTCGGTTATCTATTGCTCATGGATCGATGGCGTCTACTTTTTCTTTGTCCTTTCCTTTTTTCCGCTGTCTAATAGTTCTCTCGATCTCGAGCTGAATTTGAAGTAAGCTCGAAGTACCTTTAGATCTGGTCATACACCAACGAAGGACAAGTATAAGGAACTAGTAGAAAGAAAACAAAAGAAAAGAGAAGAAATGAAAAAAAAGATTTGCTCTAAATCTGAATATAAAACGTATTGACGAATAGTCTTTAGCAACATCGCCAAAAACTTGATGTGATTCAACGTAACTAAATCAACCTCAACTACCCGCAAGTGCACGACACGTGTGTAGTACTCTAGGTGTCGATTCCATAGGGACTACGCAACACAGACTAAATTCAAACTAGAATCAAAGTTGCTACGATGAAATATTGGTCGTGAGATACAATAACGAAAATGCAGTAAACTAATGAGTTCATAACAATGAGACAAACCGTTCTATGATACGATTTCACCGCAAAGCTTCTGACACCAACTATCGATTTGTCTAATCATGCGTTCCCAATCACGATATCTATGGTGGCCGATCCTAATGCAATTTCTACCTTCTTTCAAGGCATAGGAACGTGATTCAATCGAGTCATCCCCTACTTTCCTGGCTGATACTCCAAATTAAACCCATACGATCTATGATTCATTCGATTAACCCTCAATCGTTCCTACTCTACTTTCATGACCTAGTCTCGGTTGTTCTAAGCCTGATCTTCTAGGATTAAAATTTTAATTTCGGTCCTTCTCCTAATCCCCAATACATGCATCTACTTGGCCTTCGTTAATACAAGACGATTAAATAGTCAGAAAAAGAATAGATTAACAAAACGAAAAATGCATTCATGAATAAATCGAAAGAGGTTCCAAGGTAGCCATGGGCTAATCCCTTCTCCTAGAACAAAAAATCTACTTAGTCATTAGTGTGAAACCAAATAACATAAACAAAATATAATGTCTAAGGAGCATGGAAATCAAACATGGTGTCATCCCAATTCAATCTTTCGTCGCCTTGCGTGTCTCCCGTCAAGAGGACTCTCTCCTATGGTTAATGATGAATGAATGATTGAATAATTGATGAATCAAGTCCCTTTTGTGCTCTTGACATCTTGTAACTTTCAAATTTTGAAGCTCCCGTGGTAAGTTCTACTCAAACAAAAGGTTGAACGGTTGACCAAGTCATGCCCAAACGTACATGGTATGCAGCCCGGTCGGGCATGCATCATTTCCATGTTTTTAGAACAACTTCTCCAAGTTCCTTACGGTGCTATGCTCATGCCCGGGCCGTGCATGGTGGGTTTTGACTTAAGCCCGATCGTGCATTATGGACTGCTCGGCCATGCTCCTCATGATGGTTTGCTCCCCGGCCGTGCTCTTGCTCATGCTCGATCCTGCTGTGTTCTTTGTTGCATGCTCGGTCGTGCTGAGTTGTGTGCTTGGTCGGGCTGTGTGTTTGTCTTGGAAGCTCGGTCGTGCTGCAACATATGCTCGTTCATGCCTTGTTCATTTCTCGTCATGTTTGTTGCGTTGTGATCTCGGATGCTCTTACTTTGCCCCGTCTATGTTCTATAGCTACGAAACAAACTAAATCCGCATTAAAACCTATAAGAACATGAAAACACAAAAAAAAGTAAAATGATTACAAAATCACACGTAAACATCGCAACTACCATCATAAACATCTCTAAAATCATGCGAGAATCGTGTAAGAAAATGAGATGATCAAAGTTTTGCCGATATATAATGAAATTGTATGCTTAATGCTTGGTTATAATATTTGATTATTTTCGGATTAATTGGCTATTATTAATGCTTTTATTCTTGTTGGTAGCTTGAATGAATGGTTATAAAAGTCTGATTGCATTGGGAGATGAATTAGATTTTTGAGCATAGCCATGATTTGAAGTCTAAATTGATTTAGAACATTTTCTGGTGAGTTAATTGAACTTAGGATTTAGGATAGTGATCTTAATGCATCTAGTAGGTGAGATTACGCAGTTGAAGAGTGGTAATACACATGTGAGATAATGGGTTTAGGCATCGGGAGAGTCATTCCTTAGGAAAGAGCTTGAATTCCCCCAATACGTAATGATACCTATAACAATAATATTGTTAGCACTTCATTGCATCATTGTGCATCTACCTAAACCTTTAGTGTTTAGTTTATTGAGTTTAATCATTTAATTAGTTAGATTATCATCATTTGCATCCCCATCACTTATTGATTTTACACGTCCTATTCATTAGTTAACTAGCTTTACTGCTGCATTGATTCCCCAGTGTTCGACTCTGGTACTACACGATCCGTATTCTTATGGAAACGTTAGTCTAGGTAATTGTTACTTGAGATTAACTACAACATTGGCCATTTTGATTTATACCAGATATTCATCCATCCAAACAATAAGGACAAGACGCTTTTTATCATACAATTCGGCACCTACGCTTCTTGTCGCTTGACATTCGGTTTGTTTAAAGCTACCTCTACATTTCAACACTGCATGACATCTATTTTTTCTGACATTAATTGTGACATTATGGAAATTTTCATGGGTAAATTCTCTGTCCATGAAAAAATGTCACATCATGGTCAGAGAAGTAATAGTTCTGGGACACCGAATTTCATAGAAAGGTATTGAAGTATAAAAAGATAAAATAGAGGTGATAGAGAAACTACCCCCTATAGGACATGAGGGTTTCTATAGACGGTTCATCAAGGACTTCTGTAAGATTGCTAGACCTCTCACTGAATTGCCCAGCAAATATACGGAGTGTCTGAGTGCCTTTGAAACTCTGAAGAAAGCTTTAGTCTCACCTCCCATTATACAACCATAAGATTGGGAGCTCCTATTCGAGCTCATATGCGCTTCTAACGACTATGTTGTGGGAGCAATTTTGGGACAACGGAACAACAAGCTACTACATGCAATATATTATGCTAGCAAAACTCTAGATGATGCTCAAGCCAACTACACCCAAATAGAGAAAGAATTGCTAGCAGCCATATTTGCCTTTGAAAAGTTTAGGTCCTATCTTGTTTCATCCAAGGTTATTGTGTTCACCGAAAATGCTGAGCTAAGGTACCTTCTTACGAAAAAGGATGCAAAACGCAGGCTCAGCCAGTGGATACTACCGCGTTTAGTGTTTAATGTGGAGATCAGAAACCCAAAGGGGGCTGAAAATGGAGTTCCTAATCACCTCTCACGCCTGAAAATCCCCGAGAGTATACCCATTGATGACTCTCTTCGGGATGACAACATTCTAGGCATCATCACCATCTTACGGCTGGGTAAGTGGATTTTGTTAACTATCTCGTGCGCCAGGTATTTCCACATGGGTTGAGCTAAAATGAAAAACAGAACTTCCTGCACGACGTGAAGGCTTATTATTGAGATGAACCCTTTCTTTTCAAGAAAGCCACAGACAGGTTATTCAGGCGATGCATTGCGGAAGAAGAAATCCAGCAAGTGATTTTGCATTGCCACTCCTCCGAATATGTTGGCATTTTGCAGCTTCCAAAACCGCTGCTAAAATCCTTCAAGCAGGATTCTATTGCCCCAAGCTCTTCAAAGATGTCCACGAATACATTTCTTCTTTTGACATATTTCAGAGAACCGGGAGCATCTCTAGACGCAATGAAATGCATCAACAATACATTTTTGAGGTTAACCGATTTGATGTTTGGGGCGTAGACTTCATGGGTCTATTCTCGTCTTCAAGCGAAAATATCTAAATTTTGGTAGTTGTGGATTAAGTGACACGAATGAAAGCATAGCCGAGCCCCACGAATGATTCAAAGGTGGTTGTGAAACATTTCAAATACACCATCATTCATCGTTTCCGTGTCCCGGAAGTTCTCAACAGAGACAAGGGTAAACATTTCATTAGTCGGGCTATCGAGACACTATTGAAGAAATACGGGGTGAGAAACAAGATTGCCACACCTTATCACCCTTAGACGAGCAGACAAGTAGAGATCTGTAAGAGAGGGAGATAAACACAATCCTCGAGAAGATTATTTCCAATTCCAGGAAGGATTGGTCTTGATATGGTTAATCTTAAGTAATAATTACCTAGACTAACGTTTTCGCAAGAATACAGATCTTGTAGTACCAGGATCGAACACTAGGGAATTGATGCAACTATAAAGCTAATAGACTAATGAATAGGACGTGTGAATTAATTTAGTGAATTGCAATGTAAAGACTAAACTACTCTAAACGGTGATAAACTCAATAAACTGAACACCACAGGTTTCGAGAAATGAACAATGATGCAAATGAAGTGGTAACAAGATCAAGGTTATAGATATCATTATGTATTCGGGGAATTCAAGCTCTTTCCATTGAAATGACTCTCCCGATGCCTAAACCCACTATCTAACATGCGTACTACCAATCTCCCAATTGCATAATCTGACCTACTAGATACATTAAGAGCACTATCCTAATTCCTAAGTTCAATTAATTAACCGGCCCAGAATCTTAATCAATTGAGAGACCTCAAATCATGGCTATGTTCCAAAATCTAATTTACCTCTTAATGCAATTAGACTTTTATAATCATTCATTCAAGCCACCCAAAAGGATTAAAAGCATTAAGAATAACCAGTTAACCCGAAAAGATCAAATATTTTTACCAAGCATTAAGCATACAACTTCATTACATATCAGGAAAACTCTAACACGTGGCTATGGAACTACTGTGCCACAGGTTCCAAACACAAAACACAAATGAAAACTATCTTAAACATAGATACAGAACGAGATCTTTCTCGATTCTAATATTGTAATCTTCAATAAGTCCTCCGGGTTCCGAGTTCTTCATCCCCTCTCTTGCCTCTCAGTGTTCTACTCTCTCTATTCCTTCTTGTGTGTGTTGTTGTCTGTATGTTATTTGTTTTGTCCGAAAGCTGATCTGCTTCCTTTGCCCCCTCATGCCCCTTTCCTTTTTTTCTCTTTTCCTTTTCTTGGTCGTGTGTCCTTTTTCCTACCTTCCCTTTTTAGGTCGGCTCATTCTTTCTCTTTTTCTCCACCGCGCTTGTTTCCATTTTGCTTCAGCGGTAGATATTTTACATTTTTGTTGCAGACAGCTGGTGTTTTCATTTGCTCGCTCATCATGCTGTCTCTTTTGCTCCAGAAAGTTTCTATTTTAGGTGAGCCGTGTTCTTCCAAGTATTGCTACAGCCGAAGGTTTCCATTTTACTCCAATAGCCATCAAGCTTCTATTTTACTCTAGCCGTGTGTCCATGTGTGTTCTAGTCGGCTAGCTTCCATTTTTTTTCTTGGGTTTATGATTCTTGGATGCTGACCATGCATATCTAAATGGATAATGCATATCTAATGCTCGTGTTAGTGTCTAATATTTTCATTTCTTGCAAATACACGAGAAAATGCTGGAAGAGGGCTAAATGATGCTTAATGCTCGGCAAAGTCAAATGAATGATTAAACTTACTATGAAACTTGTTGAAAATAATATAATAAAGTAGACATTATCAATGATGCTTAATGCTCGGCGAAGACTTGAACCTTTGCTCATCCTCGAGCAAAACTAAAGTTAAGCACAATGAGAGGTAGACAAAAACCGGATATTAGCACAAGAAATTCGAAAAATCAGCCATCATGCACAACAACACATCACACGAACATCAACTTAAGCGTGCCTCTATCCACCGAAAGCCACTAGCCATGCAATCTTACACATATCCTAAGTTCGTTTCAATAAACCCTAGACAACATCCAAACAATCTCCATACCTATTCTCTTATGCTCATATGAGATACCATTATTAAGAAAATCATTTTTCTCGTTTCTCTTTTTCTTCTTTTTTTTTCTTTTTCGTTTTCCACACTTTTTTCTTTGAAAATTTTGTCGTTTCCCATCAGCTCGATAGCGCCATCTTTTGAAATTGAATGGCCCGCACCATCTCGACTTGAGTTTCCCTGGAAAAAGTTTTAAAAGCTAATTGAAAACAAGTACTTGATCACCTACCTTGAAAGTTTGCTGGACGATTCGTGCCACTTTTTCGTGCGCTCCTTGTAGATCTTCACATTCTCCTATGAGTGGAGGCGCATCTCTTCTAAACGATGGAACTGTAGCACTTGTTTTTCCACGGCTGAGTTGTAGTCGTAATTAAGTGCTTTGATCGCCCAAAATGCTCGATATTCTAACTTCACGTGCAGAGGAATGCTTTACGGTACACTAGCTGGAGTGGAGTCATTCCGATTGGCATTTTGAAGTTTGTCCGGTAGGCCCATAATGCATCATCGAGTTTCAGCACCGAATTCTTCCTAGACTTGTAGACCGTCTTCTTCAAAGTTGATTTGATCTCTCTGTTTTACACTTCAACTTGACCGCTGATTTGTGGATGATACGGCGTTCCTATTCTATGTCGAACATCGTATTTCTTCAATATCCCTTCTATGATGTGGTTCACAAAGTGCTTACCTCCATCGTTGATCACTACCTTCGAAACACCAAAACATGGGCATAAGATACGTTTGAACATCCCGATCATTGGTTTGGAGTCATTGGTCAAATTTGCCATGGCTTCTACAGACTTCGTTACATAATCCACCGTGACTAATATGGAGAGGTTCCAGGTTAAAGATGGGAAATGGCCCATGAATTCTATTCCCCACACGTCGAAATACTCAAATTCTAGAATGTAATGTTGTGGCATCTTGATCATCTCGTTTTCATACGTATTTCTTGCATGATTTAGGAGACGTTTTTGATACATATGTGATGTTCTACGTATGATTCCGTATCCGTTTTACTTGCTTTCGTGCTTTTCATGTTCTTACAGGTTTATACGCGTATTTGGACTATTTTGGAGCTAAAGGAACATGCACGGAGCTAAGGAGCAACTTCGGAGATCATCACGGGACAAACGGGACGAGATTGAGCATGGAAAAGCCTCACCCGGTCGGGCACAACCCTTGCACGATCGGGCAAAACCTACGGCCAATTGTTTGGACCATTTAGCATGACTCGGGCAAGCATGCCCGACCATTTTGCCTTGTGCCCGAGGGGGCACACATGCCATGCCCGATCGGGCATCATTCCAGCCACACACTCCGCACAACCTGCCCTAGCCGCACCCGAGCGGGCACACTCACTACCCGAGCGGGTCGCGGCCCGTAACTGCTCAAAACTTAAGTAAACTTAACTTAAAACATAAGGGAACTCGTGGGGCAATTTAGGCAACAATTGAACCAGTAGAAGCCCGCTTGCAGCACCTTTGTGGCTGTCTTGGCTGCTGCAAAGTGACTTCAATAACTTGAAGAATGGCAACACGACAGTATATGTGGAGCCTCTTCTTTGGGGATGCAATGTTTAAAGATTCCTTCCGTGACCCTCTTGAAAATATACAGCTCGTCCCAATAGTATGCCATGATATCATGGAAAAATTTATTTCTCGCGTTATAGTTTAGCCCCTCCAGTAGCACTCGACATGCTAGATAGTTCACAAACTCAGCATACCATGGTGTGGAGGCACACGTCAAGGACATTACTGTATCATCTCGGAGAGAATTTTCGATAGGAATGCACCCGGGGATTTCAAGATGTGAAAGGTGGTCAGCCACCCAATTCTTGGTTCCTTTTCTATCCCGTATTTCAAGATCAACTCTTGCAACAAAGATGATTGGGAACAGGTCCTTCTCGATCATAGAGTAGTTGCATTGGGTGTTGTCAATTGTTCTACTCGCATAATTAATGGCGTGCAACATCTTATCTTTTTGTTGTCCCAACATTGCCCCAACCGCATAATCGCTCGCGTCGCACATGAGCCCGAATGAGAGTTCTCAATATAGCGGTTGTATTATTGGTGGTGAAACCAATGCCTTCTTCAATTTTTCAGACGCAGCATGACATTTCATTGTTAACTCAAACAACACATCTTTACCCAATTGATCCGTGAGAGGTTTGGATATCTTCAAGAAGTCTTTGATGAAGCGTCTCTTCCCCTTCTCAATTGGGGGACGAGCGAAAAACTTGGCTGCAATCGCTTCCTGCTTGTTCCATCACTACTTGAGACCAGCTCTGCACACTGTTCTTATCACGGTTCTTACCTCCAAGCAAGACGATTTAGATGAGGGGGAAATCACGACGTTTAGATGCAGTGATGGAGAAACGTTGTTCGAAGCATGGGGCAGATTTAAGGATCTTCTACAGATGTGTCCACAGGATGGTCTAAAGTAGTGGTATGTTATCCAAACCTTTTACAATGAAATTTCAGACGAACATAGAATGACGTTGGATAATGCTGCTCGAGGAGGCATACGAGCTGATCCATAATCTTGCCATGGACCACGCTATGTGGTCAATACCGAGAGGTATACCTCACAGCACTCGACGCCTATATGAGCGGAATCGGAGCAGAGCAACGAGCAATGCAGCGAACGCTAGGTGCTGTGTGAATTCCAGAGATACGGAGCATGTAGCGTATCAATGTATAGTACATGAAGACTTCGAACAGATGAACTATGCCCAGCAGCAAGGAAATACACAATTCGGGAATACCTACAACCCGAATTGGAGGAACCACCCGAATCTTTTGGATCGAACGACTCATCTGGTGAAGTATTCAGGATTTCAGCAAGACAGCAAACATACCAGCAAACCAATCAGTAATTCCAGCAAGCTCAACAAGTTTCGCAAGCTACTCAACCTCCTCAAGCCTTTTCGTCAAACCTATAAGGAATGATGCTCAAATTTATCAAGGAGCAAAGGCAGGAACAATCGGCTGAAGCCAAATTCAATGCAAATGTGAGGATAACGATTAGGGAGCTCAAAACTCATATGGAATCCTTGACAAAAAGCTCTTGGAATCCCGGACTGCTTCCCGGGAAACTCGATCTTCACCCGAGAGAGCACTTGAACACCATCACCATGTGCAGCGGTAATGTGATTGAGAACCCGTCGCCGAAAGAGCAAGAGATAGGTGCTGGAAAATCTGTGGAAAAAGGAAAGGGCATTGTGAACGAGGAAGCAGCTGAACCAGAAGTGGAAAACCCGTATGTTGCTCTACCGACGTACAAACCTCCAATACCATTTCCTCAACGGTTGGTGAGCAGCGAGAACGAAGTAAGGTATAGACAGTTTGTAGAGATTCTCAAGAAGCTTCACATCAACATACCGTTCGTAGAATCCCTCCAACAAATTCCCACGTACTCCAAATTTCTCAAAGAAAATATGTCCAACAAACGGCGTATCGAAGACAATGAGACAGTAGCACTCATCGAGGAATGCATCACAATTCCTCAAAACAAGCTGCCGCCAAAATTGAAGGAACCCGGAAGCTTTTCCATGCCGTGCACAATAGGTAATCTTGATATTGACAAAGCTTTGTGTTATTTAGGAGCAAGCGTGAGCCTCATGCCACATTCGGTCTTCAAGCAGATGAAGTTCGGCGATCTCAAACCTACCAAGATGTTTATCCAACTCGCTGACCGTTCGGTAAGATATCCGGTGGGGATTGTTGAAAACATTCCCACCAAGGTAATTAATCTTTGTATACTCGCTGACTTTGTTGTACTTGATATTGAAGAGTTTGCTAGAATACCTATTATTCTTGGTAGACTGTTCTTTGCTAGTGCATGTGCGATGATAGACGTACAACAAGGAAAACTTTTCCTACGTGTCAAAGACGAAACGACTGAATTCAACTTGTCCAAATCCATGAACGGACCCTACATCAAGGAGTCTTGCTTTCGAAATGACTTGATGGACGAGTTAGCAAATGACACGTTTGATCAAATAAGTGTTTCTGATCCCCTCGTGAGATGCTTAACTCAAGTTTGCAAAGATGCAGGATTTACCGATGAAGAAGCTGAGGCGTGATGTGCGTTAAGCTCAAGTAATAAAACCTAGACTAACGCTTCCGCAAAAATACGGATCGTGTAGTAACTAGTGTCGAACACAAGGAATTGATGCGACTTATAAGCTATTAAACTAATGGAATAGACGTGTAAGGTGACTAAAGATGGAATTGTGATTGAACTAAACTAACTAAATCAATGAGATAAACTTATAGCTAAGCACCATGGGTATCGAGAGTTGCACAACGATGTAACGAAGTTCTAACGAGATAATTGGTCTTAGGTATTGTCACGAGTTCAGGGAATTCAAGCTCTCCTATAGGAACTGACTGGCGTAGACTTGTCTACTATCTAGCATGCATATACCAATGTATCCATTGCGCATCTTACATACATAGACGCATTACGACCGCTTTCCTAATCCCTAGATTCAATCGATTGACCTGGCGTAGATTCTAAACCGATTAAACCCTAAATCATGGCTAAGTTCCAAAGTCTAATGCCCTGGCGTTGATTTATTAGACGTCTAACATCATTCATTCGAGTGGCGTACAAGTAATGAAAGCATTAAGATCAACCATGAAATCTAAAAACATGATCAAATACCGAATTCATTCATATCGAGTGGCGTACAAGTATGAAAGCATTAAAATCCACCATTCATTAAGCGTAAGACTTCGTTACAACATGGCAATACTCCCTAACCCATGGCAATGGATCTACTCAGACATG
>CM071870.1:26823800-26834041 GCA_036759665.1 Gynandropsis gynandra | reverse complement strand
TCCGATGCCCACGACCCAGAACACGGATGGCCCGTGAGATCCGACATGATCACGGAATTAACGCCATACACTCCGATCACCGAATCGCACCAAAAGTACAAGTACAACCTCGCATCTTTCCACCCCCGCCAAAAGACGAGATTCACTGAGCTACAGTCGAGGATCTACCCGTCCCGTTTCCTATCATCCGAGGCGATGAGTGCCCTAGGCATCACGGAGCATATTGATACCATCTTCAACACCCTAGGATGGACGGGATTGAGAACGGCGAAGGAGCATACTTACCGCAGGCTCACAGCAGAATTCTTCGCCTCGTTCACTGCCTTCTTCGCTGAATCCGAGGACAGAGAGAAGACGTTCATGGAATTCCGCCTGCTGGGGCAGAATTACCGGATTACAGCGAGGCAGTTTGCCTCGATACTCGAGGTTCCGCACGGCACTTATGTGAGATTACCCGACATCAACCGGAACCGCCAAGGGGAGTTTTGGTCGCAGATCGCGTTTGGTGAGTACTCGACAAGGTCGAAGGCGAGTCATATTCGCCATCCCGCCCTCCGGTACTTTCATTACTTCCTGACCTCATCGATCTTAGGAAAAGGAGCACAGGGCGGTGTTAACCACACCGAACTAGCCTACCTGAGGCGGGTAGTACAGACGGAGGTAGCGGATGATGACGTGGATATGTTGTCCGTCGACTTAGCTTCCTTGGTCATTGGACACTTTTTAGACATATCCACCGAGGCAGTCTGTACGGAGACGAAGATCATGTGCGGTGGTATAGTCACCATGATAGCTCGTAGGGTCGGGATCAAACTTGGGATCCTGACCGACGATAGGATTCTTGAGGAGCCAGAGTTGAACCTCCAGCACTTGCGAAACCGACGAGCGGTCACGCTAGAGAGGTACAACGTAATCTGGTGTTACAAGGATGAGCACGGTAGGAGCTTAGAGGTAGACATTGATGAGATAGTAGTACCCGGTTTAGACGAGGAGGGATCTCGATTTAGGATTGACCCGAACTTCGGGCACATCGGCCCGAGGGTAGCAGAGATGGATCCACCTCCCGCAGCCCCATCTAGACCGTCTTCCTCGAGGCGAGGCAGCCGACGCGCCACACACTCGCGCGCGCGTCCTGAGTACCCCCACAGCAGATCCGACTTTCCTTCCATGGAAGGAGTCTCCGACGCCCTCAGATACGTAGTGGAGGAGACTAGGTACCAGTCTTTTATGGCTGAGCAGAGGTACGATTTGGAGGCTGCGAGGTATGCGGGGCAGCAGCAGTTTCACGAGCAGTCGATACAGCATACCTATTACCTCACCGAGTCAGTCCGGCGGTTTCAGCAGCTGAGCATGACGCATTATCAGGGGCCTTACATCCCGATTCCGCAGGACTACCACACCGGAGCCATCCCCTACCATCCTCACATCCCGTACGAGCTACAGGGATTCTACTTCCCGCCTGGGGAAGGAGCCACGGGAGACCCAGCAGACATACCGAGTACCCGCGATGGAGCGGACGAGGATTAGACTTCTCTTTCCTTCTTTCTCCTATTTCATTTTCTTTTTTCTTTTCTTTTATGGACCCATTTTATCTTTTATTGTTTTTAGATAGGTTTCGTGTACGCTCTTTTCAGACTTATTAGTACTCTTTGTTCTACTCTTCTGTATTGCATGTCGTATCACAGGTCTTTCACGTTACAATGCATTAGAGCGCAAGAGTCACTACATCCGAGCATATCACGATCCGAGAAAGTCATACGCACACACCAGGTGTATTCGCTACCACTTTTACGCTTTCTCGATATTTTTACATGTAGAGGTCCCTTTTAGATTTAGAACACCGGGACTGTGTTCCGTTCAGGTCTGGGGGGGGTTTCTCTTACATTCATTGATATTCGGATGCATTTTTAGAGCGGCATGATTAGATTAGGATTAGGATTTAGAAATAAAACGGATCTAGCGAAAAATTTTTTCGAATTTAGTCATATTTTTGCTACTTTGTTGAATCGTGGATAATAGTTTAGGTTTGCTTAGAAGCCCTTTTAGATACCGTTTAGTCGAGTAGCTATGATTGAAACCCTATGTCTAGTTGAATTCACCCTTTAGATCTCGATACCAAGTAGACATATCTCCGTAGATACCATTTAGCTATGCTTCATTGATATACTTTAGCGTTCTAGAGTTAGATCACACGCTTATACTCCGCTGTCATCTAGGATAAGTTTTACGCTTTTCCGAGTTAAGAATGACATGAGTACATCGATATTCGATGGTTCGGGTCTAAGTGGTGGGTAGAGAAGCTATTCTACGTCCTAAGGGTTAGAGTGTTGCGTAATCAAAGAAAAAGAAAAGAAAATAAAGAACAAAAAGTCAAAAACGCAACTCTTCACTCCTCTAAGGTCGCGCAACCTTATGAGTGTGCCATAGGCAGCCTGGGTCTAAGTAGAAAGCTACCCTCTTCGACTTCGACGTCCTAGGAACAAAGCGTGTATCTAAGCACCGAAAAAGAAATAAATGAATAAGAACGAGAAAAGAAAATTCAAACGATATCAAGAGCTTAGAAAAATCGGTATGGAGATTGCTTGGACGTTATCTAGGGTAGTGAAGTAGACTTAGATTTTAGGAAAGATTTCATGGCTCAGCACTTTCGGTAGATATAGGGCTATACTCGGTACGCTTAGGCTTTTATCCATGTGACGCGCTGAAATGCAAAAATGGCTAATACTTCGGAAATTTTGAGCTAGTATCCATTGTTATTAGATTCTTCTAAGGCTAGACTCTAGTTTTGTTTGAGGACAAACAAAGGTTTAGGTCTGGGGGAGTTTGATAACACTGAAAGTGTATCATATTTAGGATAGGTTTTTATGTCATTTTAGGATATTTCTTACATCGTCTACTTACTTATCCGATATTATTTTGAGCTTCACACACCGGTTTTATTGGTTTTCAGGTTTTTAGGCGACAAGGCCTAAATGAGCTAAATACGAAGGATTTCTGAACAAAACCACAAGATCTGAAGGAAAATCTACTCAGAACCAAGACCGAGCTCCAGAACCCAAAGGAACACCCGAGCAACGAGCGGAAAAAAGGAATATCAAGATCACAAGGGTGCCCGACCGGGCACTATACTCTCCACCCGCTCGGGTAAAGCCTACGGAGTTCATCCATGCAAAACTACACGACCGGGCAAATGAACAAGGTGATCGGGTAACATCTACCCGATCGGGCAACAATTGAATACCCGCCCGGGCGGTTACTCGTCAATCTGCCCCGCAAGTTTACGCGACTCGGGCTCCTCGACCACACGATCGGGTGACCACTACCCGATCGGGCGCAAGGATCAACACGGTCGGGCAAGCCTTTACCCGACCGGGTAACACTACTGCCCGAGCGGGCCGCGTAATCCGTAACAAACTTAGATCTAGTTTCAAACGAGCTAATAAAAGGGAGAGAACAGATCTAGGGCAAAGGGAGCGACAAACAGGAGAAGAAAACACTGGAGAACATCTGGAAAAGCTCGGGAAGCATCGGAGAAGAGGAGAAGCACTATTCCGTACACCGGTAACGCATTAGGGAAGGTCGAGGCATCGAGTTCCTTAGGGTTTTACTATGTATTGGATTATGTCATCTTCTGTTTTCATGTATTCCATGAGTGAGTAGAGTCCCTACTGCGGGTAGGGTTTATTGGATTTGTATGTATGAACGATGACTTTTCTTAATGCTTAGTTTTACGATTTTCACTCTTGATTACGGTTCTATGCTTAGCAATATCAATCTTATGTTAGTGCTAACCGCTCAACAACAATGGATCTCGAACCTTGCTGGAAGGTTAAGGAACGAATCCGGTCCGCTAAGTAGTAGATTAAGTTTTGGCTAATGAGAATCTGACCGGTCGGTTAGCCAACTTAGGGATAGTGACTGCGGACTTAATGCTGCCATAGTACGTGTTAATCGGCTGTCGAGAGGCAGGGTTGCATGTATCCTTGGTTAGGAGGTTTAGGCTCGAGAGAATCACTCCTCAACAGTAGAGCATGAATTTCCCGTTGTTAAGAGTAGGTTGTAGATCTATGATCTTTAGTCGTTCATGTATGCAATATCCGGTAACCCGTACACCCGTAGTACTCATCATATCTAGTTCACCCTTATCTTCGTTTCGTTGTCTCCATTAGGTTAGATTTAGGACCCTTAGAACCACATCCTTTCATATCACCTTTCTTCCTAGTTTAGTTCCTTTTGGGTTCTGGAGCTCGGTCTTGGCTCTGAGTAGATTTTCCTTCAGATCTTGTGGTTTTGTTCAGAAATCCTTCGTATTTAGCTCATTTAGGCCTTGTCGCCTAAAAACCTGAAAACCAATAAAACCGGTATGTGAAGCTCAAAATCATATCGGATAAGTAAGTAGACGATGTAAGAAATATCCTAAAATGACATAAAAACCTATCCTAAATATGATACACTTTCAGTGTTATCAATAGATGAGGAATTTAAGAATATGTTTGGACACAACTTGGACAGCACTTGGACACCAATCGGTGTTTTCCTTAGGTGGGTCACGTTAATTACTTCCACATATGTCACCTTCAATTCTTGTGTTCTGCATCTTCAATTTATAATGACATTACAGAGATTCAAATGCTTTAAATATCCATCTAATTGGCAAAACCAACAAACATTTTTTAACATTTTTCTAAGAACAATGTTATAGAGTTTCAGACAAATGTTTGATTGGTTGGAAAGTGATTTACATCCTTACAATAGAAAGCACATTGAACAATATAAAAAACATTGGCCAAGAATGCATATTAAAGACATGATGCAACTACTTTCAATTCTGCATCTTTCGGAATTTTGTCGTTTTATTTGTAGAGAACATATCTTTGACATGATACAAATATTTCCAGCTTGATTAGGGTTCTTAGAATAACTGTTTGTATATACAATAGCTGATTTTATTTTATCCTAATTGGTCATTTAGTATTTTGTAATTGTTGCACATCCTTTTCCTTTGAATTGGCTATTTAGTGATAACAACATGCTCGATGAGGAATTGAAGTGGAACTCATGCCACCAATGCCAAATCTGGACTCCCGTATTGAATTCGCGTGGAAAATAGTTAATAACTCTATTCACTACAAAAAAATTGACTTCCCGAATATCAAAATTCGTCCCTAATTCGTCTGGAAACTAATTTGCAGTCGTTTTTTGAATGGATTTTGTTGGTCCGTAAATGAATGTCACTAATTAATATCCGTTCCAAATTCGTTTAAAATTCCGGACGAATTTAGATGTCCTTTACATGTCCTAATTGTTTTTTTGGAAAAGAAATTCCTACAAGTTTTCTTGGCATTTGTCCAATAGCTGCAGAAACAATCATACATAGTGTGTACATCGTTAACCAAAACTTTCAATCTATTTTGTTATGTGACAATATAAGTCATGAGCCTCCTTTCGAATAAAAACAAAATAAAATATATAATTATTTAAAACATGGAAAAGAAAACATGCATTTCCAAATTGTATCTCTTTTATCTGAATACTGTGGAATTGGTAGAGATAGCAAGCCACTCCATGTTGTAGAATCTTATAGTAGGTTTCACTTGTTATCGGTGCAATAATCCGTGAATTAAATTCATGAAATAGTCAGAGAAACCAAAAAACCAATATAAAATATACACGATTCTACTTATTTCGCAAAATTTCACCAGCAGTCAACCTATTTTCAAATCTTTATTTACAACTGTTAAAGAGGAATATGTCAACTGCGTCCACAAAATTTATTGATCTAATGGTTTGGCGATCTAACCAATGGATCCTAGCTTGTGTTTTTTTGTCCTTTATGGACGGTAAGGGAAAAACATAGTTGTATATAATGCTTATTTCGAAGATCAGACCGACAAGAAAAGTTGTATACCAGTTGCATCGCTGGGCATAGCCGCACAAATTGTCCTAGGAGGTAGAACTGCACATTCAAGGTTTCGAATCCCCTTAGATTTGCACGAATGATTAACATGTGACATTAAACAAGGTAGCATGATTGCAAAATTGTTGAAAAAGGCAAAATCAATTATATGGGATTAGGCTCCCATGGTATATCGACACATTTGAAGTGCTTGACCGCACATTGAAGGGCATCAAGTCTATAGACTATGAAGAAGTTGTTGATAAACCATTTGGTTAGAAAAAAATTATTCTAGGAGGTGATTTTCGGTGAATCTTACCAGTCACTCGTGGGCGTAGGACTGACACTCTTATAGCATCCATTAGTCCGTCTTACATATGGCAATCATGTAACGTATTTACATAATGCATAATATGCGGTTAAGTCGACGTGCATCGATGTTCGGCATCTCTTCATGCGTTTGTTCATTTACAACTCCAGGAAAAACATCTGACTCCATTTCCACATATAGATTGGTCGTTGATGCTTTATAAATAACTTTTTCATTTCTTTCTACTTGTGCATTTTGCACAATATCTCTAACACCACAATTTTCGCCATGAAAAAACCAAATTTTGTAATTTTCAATGAAACTCACCTTATAAAGATGTTTGTAAACAATTATTTGACTTCGATACTTTATGATTTTAAATATTTTGCATGGACATAGCATTGTCCCGCGTTCTTTACACAAAGGTTGCATCAATTCCAAACTCATGAATTGCTCCAATCTGTGTAAGAATTCTTACGTAATCTCTTCGGTTATAGGATCTTTTCTTCTATACGTCCAATCTCTCGGTCTATATATATCTCGATTTGAAGAAGATGACATTTTGTTGAAAATATGTTTGTTATTGATGGTTTGATGCAATATTTGGTTTTGATCTAATTAGTGAAATTTCCAACAGATATCTGTTGGAAATTGCAACGGATGCCCGTTGCAAGATAACGTGAATTTATTTCAACTGGTGAGCCTCGAAATTAACAATTTCAACGGTCATCTGTTTCCATTTGTAACGGACATCCATTACATTTAGCAACAGATACCTTTTAAATTTTTTTCTCCGGCTTCTAACGGACTTCCAATGGAAATGGCCAACGGGAAGAAATCCGTTAACATTCTGTCAAAAATTGTGACGGATTGCAACGGATGGGGCAACGGACAGTATCCCTTAAACCTCCGTTGAAATTTGTAACGGGTACCAATGAATTTGCGCTCGTTGAAAGTATTCACAAATCTGTTACAATTCGTTGCCATTTCGTATCAACGGACGGATATGTTGCCCCGTCCGTTGAAAATGGTGTGTTTTTTGTACTCTCACCATCATCGAGAGGTCAACCAGTTTCTATGACCATTGGTGGAAGGTATTACAAGAGTAGTAGAGTATTACAAGGAGATAGACTTCTTGATGATTTGAACAAACATCGAGGTAGATTAGAAGGTAACAATAGGTCTAATTCTAGATGTCTCTATCCTAATGATCATCTCGTTTTCATACGTATTTCTTGCACGATTTAGGAGACATTTTCGATACATATGTGATGTTTTACGTATGATTCCGTATCCGTTTTACTTGCTTTTGTGCTTTTCATGTTCTTACAGGTTTTTACGCGTATTTGGACCATTTTGGAGCTAAAGGAACATGCACGGAGCTAAGGAGCAACTTCGGGGATCATCACGGGACAAACGGGACGAGATTGAGCATGGAAAAGCCTCACCCGGTCGGGCACAACCCTTGCACGATCGGGCAAAACCTACGGCCAATTGTGTGGACCATTTAGCACGACTCGGGCAAGCATGCCCGACCATTTTGCCTTGTGCCCGAGCGGGCACACATGCCATGCCCGATCGGGCATCATTCCAGCCACAAGACGCGCACGAGTTACCCTAGCCGTGCCCGAGCAGGCACATTCATCGCCCGAGCGGGTTGCGGCTCGTAACTGCTCAAAACTTAAGTAAACTTAACTTAAAACATGAGGGAACTCCTGGGGCAATTTAGGCAAAAATTGGACCGACTTAGGAGGCTTAAAAGGAGGCAAAAAGGCGTCATTACAGCAGGCTTATAGAGGAGAACAATTCAGCGAAAGATAGAGCAGATTCTTGCGAGGAGATAAGCGAGGAGCATTGGAAATCAAGCACCACCACTTCGGTTTTGTTTGGTTTTTATGTTCCTTAGACTTTCTACTATGTTTATGTTTCTCTACAGACGCATGAGCGAGTAGTTTGTTTGTTCTAGGAGAAGCGATTAGCCCTTGGATATCCCGAGACCACTTTTGATCTATTTTGAATGCATCTTCCCGTTTTAGTTCATCTATTCTTTATCTGAGAGCTTGAATTTACTTGTGTTTACAAAGGCCACGTAAATACATGTGTTAGAGATTAGGAGAAGGACCGAAAGGAGAATTCTAATCCTAGAAAGTCAGGTTTAGAACAACCGAGGTTAGGCCACGAAAGTAGGGTAGCAACGGTTGAGGGTGAACGGGCGAATCACAGAGTTTATGGGTTTAGTTCATGGTGTCAGCCACGAAAGTAGGGGGCAACTTGTCTAGATCACACTTTCAGTATTTCATTCCTCATCACCATTCTATCGTTAGCAAGTTCGATTCGTAGTTCGGGTTTAGGTAGCGTTGCATAGTCTCTGTGGGATCGACACCTAAAATACTACACACGTGCCGTGCACTTGCGGGTAGATTAGGTTATTTATATTTAACTCTGATAACGCATCACCTAACATACAAGACCATGTGGAAACTCGCAATTATAAGGATATTGTGACTTATTATATCAATCAATAAAGATCGAGAAAACTTTTAAGAGAAAGAATAACTAAGTTTGACTTATGGAACCATGCCAATTACGCCATATTCCGATTTATATTTCTACAATGCCAATGCATAATCGTTGAAAGAACTAGCGTCCAAATGTAATACCATACCGAATTACACCTTGAGGTACTAATCCTACCTAAAATTTTAATTTGGTTTTAATAGACTACCAAGTTTGAAAGTTTCAAGTGAATATCCTTTCATGATCTAATTTGGACCAAATATTTGCTTCTATGATTTTTGTTGCTTCCTACTTTTCCTTTTCTTAGAATTGATTGATTAAAACTCACATTTTAAGTTTGATTTAAACGGCAGAATATCAGAAATACCCTTATAGTTCTAAACCACTTCAAAAATACCCTTCCCCAAAATAATTATTAAATCCGAAAAAAAAGTGAAGAAAAGACACACTTGCCCTTAATGTTCGAACGTGGAAAAATGGAAGTTCGGTAGTTTTTCGACGTAAAAAACTGTCGAAAACGAGAAAGCCGAACAGTTTTTCACCGTGAAACCTGTTTAAAAATTTATAGCAAGAAAGAAATAAGTAATGTCAAACTTGAGAGGGATCGATTTGAAGTTGGCGAGAAGGAAAATGGCTGGAATCAGCAGCATCACTGGCGAAGAGAGCACGAGTCAATCTTCAATGGTGTCAATAAGTGTAAGTAGTTCGATTTCTAGGGTTTTGCAAGCTTTCGAGTCAAAAAATGGTTTATTGATTTGAAATGGGTGAGTGTCAGTGTCAATGAGTCGGTTAGGTCGCAAGGGTCGCAGGAGTTGCATGAACATCTTCGACTTCCTGAGTCGGTGGAGTAGCAAGGGTCGCAGTAGTTTCATGACCATCTTCGACTCAGTTTATTGAATTGAAATGGGTGAATGTCAGTGTCAGTGAGTCGGTTAGGTCGCAAGGGTCGCAGTAGTTGCATTAACATCTTCGACTCAGTGAGTCTGTTGAGTAGCAAGGGTCGCAGGAGTTGCATGACCATATTCGATTCAGTGAGTCGGTTGTCTCAATGAGTGGGATGGGTCGCAATGATCGTTTGAGGGGCGTGGGTCGGTTGAGTCTCAGTGAGTCGGTTGAGTGTTGCAGAGTGTCTGAGGGTCGTTTGAGTCGCATGCGTCGCACGGGTCGGTTGAGTCGCACGAGTTGGTTGAGTCGCATGGGTCGCTTAGGTCGGTAGAAGTATAATGTATTCGTAATTGGTCATTTTGCAGGTGGCGCCAAAGCCGAAATTTGTGTATGAACTCAAGCACATGGACAGAATTCCAAAGATCACCACCAAGTGTTATCCTCAGGAGACAATAAGGACGCTGAGAGGAATCTTAAATGAACAGGAGTTGCATTACTTCGAGAAGGAGTCACAATTTAGGCATTTATTCCACTTACAATGTGACTCCACATTGACGAAGGTTCAAATGTCTGTACTACTAAATCACTCCGTGATTATACGGGACAATACAGAGTTGTGGTTCGTCATAAACG
>CM071870.1:26801039-26819732 GCA_036759665.1 Gynandropsis gynandra | reverse complement strand
TGTATTTTGATTGCTTTGAAGCTCATTTGAACAACAAAATTCATGTTTGTATTTGATTGGTTTTTTTACTATTATTCAATAGAATGTATTATTGTTAGTATCGATGTTTTGTGGATTTACTATTATTGTAATAAGGGTCGCAAGGGACAAAAGGTCGCACGGTCAAAGGGTCGAAGGGAAGCAAGGGTCGCAGAGGGACCAAGGGTCACAGAGGGTACAAGGGTCGCACGGTCCAAGGGTCTAAAAAAATGTTTACTCGTTGATTCAACTTGTTCTTTTTTTAATAGTTCATTTGTAACATAATTTTGGGAATTGATAATTCAACTTTGTACATTGTAATTTTTCAAAAAATTGTTCATATTATTTGTAAATAATAAAGCGTAAAGGGTCGCAAGGGTCGCACCATTTGTCCCTTGCAAACCTTTTACCCGTTCGACCTTTGACCCTGCGAGGGAGGCAAGGGCACAGGGGACCAAGGGTCGCAGAGGGACAAAGGGTCGCAGAGGTACAAGGGTCGAAGGGAGATAAGGGTCGCAGTGGTCCAAGTGGTCGCAGAGATACAAGGGTCGAAGGGAGACAAGGGTCGGAGGGGGAAAAGGGTTGCACGGTCCAAGGGTCTAAAAATATGTTTACTCGTTGATTATGGAAGGTGTAATTTGGCACATTGTTCTTTTTTTAACAGTTTATTTGTAACATAATTTTGAGAATGGATAATTCAACTTTGTACATTGTAATTTTTTTAAAAATTATTCATATTATTTGTAAATAATTTGTATATAATAAATTATTTTGACTATATTGTTAGTATCGTTGTTTTTGTGAATTTAGTATTATTGTAACAAGAGTCGTAGAGGGACAAGAGTCGCAGGGGTCCAAGGGTCGCAGAGGAACAAGGGTCGCAGGAAGCAAAAGGAAATAGGAAGCAAAAGCAATATCCGAGAGGCAAACGCAACGCAAGCGGCGTATTGACAAGAAATGACATTCGTATCCTAACAAACTCGAAAAGGGCATCTTCCGGCTCTAAAACTCCATCGTATCGACCTAAATAAAGCATTTTGAGGTCGAAATTGTTTTTGTGAATTTAGTATTATTGTAACAAGAGTCGTAGAGGGACAAGAGTCGCAGGGGTCCAAGGGTCGCAGAGGAACAAGGGTCGTAGAGGAACAAGGGTCGCAATGGTCCAAAGGTCGCAGAGGTCCCTCTGTGACCCTTTTACCTCTTCGAAAGTGTCGAAACGGCGTATTGACAAGAAATGACATTCGTATCCTAACAAACTCGAAAAGGGCATCTTCCGGCTCTAAAACTCCATCGTATCGACCTAAATAAAGCATTTTGAGGTCGAAAACGGGGTCAGGCTGCCTTCAGCAACCCGCGGCATGGTTTATCTCGAAAAGAGAAAAAAATGTGAAAAAAATCATGCATCGGAGCTTCGTACGCAAAGTTATGGTATTTCAAAGCCCGTCGTACAATTCATTGTTTTAGTCGTCTAATCACGTGAAAAAAAAAACAAAAAACCGAAAAAGGGTGGAACACGAGAGACGAAACGCAAACAGGAAATAGGAAGCAAAAGGAATATCCGAGAGACAAACGCAACACAAGCGACGTATTGACAAGAAATGACATTTGTATCCTAACAAACTCGAAAAGGGCATCTTCCAGCCCGTTGTATCGACCTAAATAAAGCATTTTGAGCTCGAAAACGGGGTCGGGCTGCCTTCAGCAACACGCGGTGATAACATGTTATCCGTCGTAGTATTTACATCATTCTTAGGTTTAGTTTTGATTAGATTTCATGGACTTTACCGAATATTTGAGATTATTCGAGGCTTTTATATACCATTTCGTGTTTTGCGTAGGAAATGAAGACTTGAAGCAAACACGAATGATTACGGTAATTCCAGTCGAAAACGTGTTTGAGTGACAAGATACCTCATGTGCACGGCCACGGAAGCAAATCGAACACTCAAACCTCGAGCGAAAGGAGCGGAAACCTCAATTGGATGTGTACACGCTCGGGCATGGAGTGAGCCCGCTCGGGCTGATGAACAACATGGTCGGGCATGTGTGCCCGCTCGAGCTGTGTATGGTGCCCGATCAGGCTGCAATTTGAACCAGAAAAATGCCGTAACTTAGCCTAACTCGAGCTGCTAGTTTTCACGCGCGGGCATGAGAGCCCGAACGGGCTGAAAGTGGTGCATGAGCGGGCATGAGCTCTGCACGAGCGGGTGGAGGTTGTGCCCGAGCGGGCTGCCTAATCCGGAACTACCTCTTTTGAAGGTTTGAACGGGTAATTAAAGGAAAAACAAGCCATCTAGGGCTAGGGGACGAAGCACAGATTAAGGAGGACACCTAGAGACACACAAGAAATAGGAGAGAACACGGATTGAAGACTTTGGGCATCCGAAGGATTTATCCAAAGCCAACGCTTGGGACGATAGCGGAGTCGAACACTTACTTCGTTTTTGTTTGCTTCTCTATGTATTCTTAGTAGATCTGCTGTCATGGGTTAGGGATGCCATTTTAATGGATGTTTTATGTTATTAATGCTTGATTTTCGGTTTTGTTCAATTGAATGGTTCGATAGGTTATAGATTTGCGCTTAATGCCTTCATACGTTGTTGATTTCAAGTTTGGATAAGACTAGATCTATTCTACTGATATTAGGCACGTTTCATGGAGATTAGAGATTCGTCTAGACTTGGGAGAGTTAGGCTAGAGTCTCATGAATGAACCTTCGAATGAATTAGATTAATGAGACCGGTCGATTAATCTATTTAGGAATGGTAATAATCAAGGTAGAATTCCAATTGTTCTTAATGCATCTAGAAGTTCCGCGCTACATAGGGATATGAGCGACGTTGATTTCCTAGATAGAGGATTTAGGCTTCCGCCATGTCATTTCCGTTTATAGAGGTCGAGTTCCCATCAGACATTAGAGGTTGAATTCCTCATCGTTCGTCATGCATCTAGAAGTTCTGCACCGCATAGGGATATGGGTGATGTTGATTTCCTAGGTAGGAGATTTAGGCTTACGCCAAGTCATTTCTAGCATTAGGGGTAGAGTTCCCTACTGTTCTTCATGCATCTAGATATTTCGCGCTACATCGGAAGGTGATCGATGTTGATTTCCTAGGTAGAATATTAGATATTAGTTCCCCATCGATTGATACAAACCGAATTTCATGATCCATAGAAACATCCATTGCATGTTCCGGTATTCCCGACACCCATGATACTCCTTATTGCCTAGTACAGCTTCGTCATCCTTATTTATCTTTATTTCATAGTTCACTATTCATCTATTGATCGATCTTCTTCTCGTGACATCTTAGTTCTGAAACTGTACCTAGTGCCAGAGTTCGACCCTTGTACTACACAAACCGTATACTTGCGGTAGAGTGGACTTGGAAAAATTAAAACCTCTGATCCACACATCACACGTCATGGTTTATCTCGAAAAAAGGAATAAATGTGAAAAAAATCATGTAATTCGGAGCTTCGTATGCAAGGTTATGGTATTTCAAAGCCCATCGTACAATTCATTGTTTTCGTCGTCTAATCACGTGAAAACAACAACAAAAAACGGAAAAGGGGTGCAACACGAGAGACAAACACAAATAGGAAATAGGAAGCAAAAGGAATATCGAAGAGACAAACGCAACGCAAGCGGCGTATTGACAAGAAATGACATGCGTATCCTAACAAACTCGAAAAGGGCATCTTTTGGCTCTATAAATCCATCGTATTGACCTAAATAAAGCATTTCAGCTTGAAAATGGGTTCGGGCTGCCTTCAAAAACCCGCAGCATGGTTTATCCCGAAAAGATGAATAAAATGTGAAAAATCATGTAATTCGGCGCTTTGTACGCAAAATTATGGTATTTCAAAGCCCGTCGTACAATTCATTGTTTTAGTCTTCTAATCACGTGAAAACAAAAATAAAAAGCGGAAAAGGGGTGCAACACGAGAGACAAACGCAGATAGGAGCTAGGAAGCAAAAGGAATATCCAAGAGACAAACACAACGCAAGCGGCGTACTGACAAGAAATGACATTCGTATCCTAACAAACTCGAAAAGGGCATCTGCCGGCTCTACAAATCAATCGACTTAAATAAAGAATTTTGAGCTCGAAAACGGGGTCGAGCTGCCTTCAGCAACCCGCAACATGGTTTATCTCGAAAAGAGTAATAAAATGTGAAAAAATCATGTAATTCGGAGCTTTGTACGCAAAGTTATGGTATTTCAAAGCCCGTCAAACAATTCATTGTTTTAGTCGTCTAATCACGTGAAAACAAAATTAAAAAGCGGAAAAGGGGTGCAACAGGAGAGACAAACGCAAACAGGAAATAGGAAGCAAAAGGAATATCCAAGAGACAAACGCAATGAGAGCGGCGTATTGACAAGAAATGACATTCGTATCCTAACAAACTCGAAAAGAGCATATTCCGGCTCTAAAAATCCATCGTATCGACCAAAATAAAGCATTTTGAGCTCGAAAATGGGGTCGGGCTGCCTTCAGCAACATGCGGCATTGTTTATCTCGAAAAGAGGATTAAAATGTGGAAAAAATCATGTAATTCGGAGCTTCGTACGCAAAGTTATGATATTTCGAAGCCCGTCGTACAATTCATTGTTTTAATCGTCTAATCACGTGAAAACAAAAACAAAAAGCGGAAAAGGGGTGCAACACGAGAGACAATGCAAAGAGGAAATAGGAAGCAAAAGGAATATCCGAGAGACAAACACAACGCAAGCGGCGTATTGACAAGAAATGACATTCGTATCCTAACAAACTCGAAAAGGGCATCTGCCGGCTCTAAAAATCAAATGTATCGACCTAAATAAAGCATTTTGAGCTCGAAAACGGGGTCGGGCTGCCTTCAGCAACCAACAGCATGGTTTATCTCGAAAAAAGGAATAAAATGTGAAAAAAACATGTAATTCGGAGCTTCGTACGCAAAGTTATTGTATTTCAAAGTCCGTTGTACAATTCATTGTTTTAGTCGTTTAATCACGTGAAAACAAAAACAAAAAGCAAAAAAGGGGGCAACACGAGAGACAAATGCTAACAGGAAATAGGAAGCAAAAGGAATATACAAGAGACAAATGCAATGAGAGCGGCTTATTGACAAGAAATGACATTCGTATCCTAACAAACTCGAAAAGGGCATCTTCCGGCTCTAAGAATCCATCGTATCCACCTAAATAAAGCATTTTCAGCTCAAAAACGGGGATGGGCTGCCTTCAGCAACCTGCGACATGGTTTATCTCGAAAAGATGAATAAAATGTGAAAAAAATCATGTAATTCGGAGCTTCGTACGCAAAGTTATGGAATTCCAAAGCCTGTCGTACAATTCATTGTTTTAATCGTCTAAATACGTGAAAAAAAAAAGCAAAAAGCGGAAAAGGGGTGCAACAAGAGAGTCAAACGCAAATAGGAAATAGGAAGCAAAAGGAATATCCGAGAGACAAACGCATCACAAGTGGCGTATTGACAAGAAATGACATTCGTATCCTAACAAACTCGAAAAGGGCATATTCCGGCATTAAAAATCCATCGTATCGACCTAAATAAAGGATTTTGAGCTCGGAAATGGGGTCGGGCTGCCTTCAGCAACATGCGGCATGGTTTATCTCGAAAATAGGATTAAAATGTGAAAACAAATCATGTAATTCGGAGCTTCGTATGAAAAGTTATAATATTTCAAAGCTCGTCGTACAATTCAATTTTTTAGTCGTCTAATCACGTGAAAACAAAAACAAAAAGCGGAAAATGGATGCAACACGAGAGACAAACGCAAATAGGAAATAGGAAGCAAAAGGAATATCCAAGATACAAACGCAATGCAAGCGGCGTATTGACAAGAAATGACATGCGTATCCTAACAAACTCGAAAAGGGCATCTTCCGTCTCTAAAAATCAAACGTATCGACCTAAATAAAGAATTTTGAGCTCAAAAATGGGGTCGGGCTGTCTTTAGCAACCCGCAGCATGGTTTATCTCGAAAAGAGGAATAAAATGTGAAAAAAAATCATGTAATTCGGAGCTTCATACGGAAAGTTATGGTATTTCAAAGCCCGTCCTACATGTCATTGTTTTAGTCGTCTAATCACGTGAAAACAAAAACAAAAAGCGGAAAAGGGGTGCAACACGAGAGACAAACGCAAATAGGAAATAGAAAGCAAAAGGAATATCTGAGAGGCAAACGCAACGCAAGCGGCATATTGACAAGAAATGACATTCATATTCTAACAAACTCGAAAAGGGCATCTCCCAGCTCTAAAAATCAAACGTATCGACCTAAATAGAGCATTTTGAGCTTTAAAATGGGGTCGGGCTGCCTTCAGCAACACACAGCATGGTTTATCTCGAAAAGAGGAATAAAATGTGAAAAAATCATGCAATTCGGAGCTTCGTACGCAAAGTTATGGTATTTCAAAACCCGTCGTACAATTCATTGTTTTAGTCGTCTAGCCACGTGAAAACAAAAACAAAAAGCAGAAAAGGGGTGCAACACGCGAGACAAACGCAAATAGGAAATAGAAAACAAAAGGAATATCTGAGAGACAAACACAACGCAAGCGGCGTATTGACTAGAGATGACATTCGTATTTTAACAAACTCGAAAAGATTATCTGCCGGCTCTAAAAATAAAACATATCGACTTAAATAAAGCATTTTGAGCTCGAAAACGGCGTCGAGCTGCTTTAGCAACCCGCAGCATGGTTTATCTCGAAAAGAGGAATACAATGTGAAAAAATCATGTAATTCGGAGCTTCGTACGCAAAGTTATGGAATTCCAAAGCCCGTCGTACAATTCATTGTTTTAGTCATCTAATCATGTGACAACAAAAACAAAAAGCGGAAAAGGGGTGCAACACGAGAGACAAACGCAAATAAGAAATAGGAAGCAAAAGGAATATCCAAGAGACAATCACAACGCAAGCGGCGTATTGACAAGAAATGATATTCGTATCCTAACAAACTCGGAAAGGGCATCTTCCGGCTCTAAAAATCCATCTTATCGACCTAAATAAAGCATTTTTAGCTCGAAAACGGGGTCGGGCTGCCTTCAGCATCCTTCGGCATGGTTTATCTCGAAAAAATGAAAAACATTTGAAAAAAATCATGTAATTCGGAGCTTCGTACGCAAAGTTATGGTATTTCAAAGCCTGTCATACAATTCATTGTTTTAGTCGTTTAATCATGTGAAATGCAACGCATGCGGCGTATTGACAAGAAATGACATTCGTATCCTAACAAACTCGAAAAGGGCATCTTCCGTCTCTAAAAATCAAACGTATCGACCTAAATAAAGAATTTTGAGCTCAAAAATGGGGTCGGGCTGTCTTTAGCAACCCGCAGCATGGTTTATCTCGAAAAGAGGAATAAAATGTGAAAAAAAATCATGTAATTCGGAGCTTCATACGGAAAGTTATGGTATTTCAAAGCCCGTCCTACATGTCATTGTTTTAGTCGTCTAATCACGTGAAAACAAAAACAAAAAGCGGAAAAGGGGTGCAACACGAGAGACAAACGCAAATAAGAAATAGGAAGCAAAAGGAATATCCAAGAGACAATCACAACGCAAGCGGCGTATTGACAAGAAATGATATTCGTATCCTAACAAACTCGGAAAGGGCATCTTCCGGCTCTAAAAATCCATCTTATCGACCTAAATAAAGCATTTTTAGCTCGAAAACGGGGTCGGGCTGCCTTCAGCATCCTTCGGCATGGTTTATCTCGAAAAAATGAAAAACATTTGAAAAAAATCATGTAATTCGGAGCTTCGTACGCAAAGTTATGGTATTTCAAAGCCTGTCGTACAATTCATTGTTTTAGTCGTCTAGCCACGTGAAAACAAAAACAAAAAGCAGAAAAGGGGTGCAACACGCGAGACAACAATTCATTGTCGTTTAATCATGTGAAATGCAACGCATGCGGCGTATTGACAAGAAATGACATTCGTATCCTAACAAACTCGAAAAGGGCATCTTCCGGCTCTAAAAATCCAACGTATCAACTTAAATAAAGCATTTTGCGCTCCAAAACAGGGTCGGGCTGCCTTCAGCAACCCACGACATCGTTTATCCCGAAAAGAGGAACCAAATGTGAAAAAAATCATGCAATTCGGAGCTTCGTATGCAAAGTTATGGTATTTCAAAGCCCGTCGTACGATTCATTGTTTTAGTCATCTAATCACTTGAAAACAAAAACAAAAAGCGGAAAAGGGGTGCAACATGAGAGACAAACGCAAATAGGAAATAGGAAGCAAAAGGAACATCCGAGATACAAACGCAACGCAAGCGGCGTATTGACAAGAAATGACATTCATATCCTAACAAACTCGAAAAGGTCATCTTCCGACTCTAAAAATCAAACGTATCGACCTAAATAAAGCATTTTGAGCTTGCAGACGGGGTCGGGTTGCCTTCAGCAACCCGCAGCATGGTTTATCTCGAAAAGAGGAAAAAAATGTGAAAAGATCTGTAATTTGGAGCTTCGTACGCAAAGTTATGGTATTTCAAAGCCTGTCATGCAATTCATTGTTTTAGTCGTCTAATCACGTGAAAACAAAAACAAAAAGCAGAAAAGGGGTGAAACACGAGAGACAAACGCAAATAGGAAATAGGAAGCAACAGAATATCCGAGTGGCAAACGCAACGTAAGCGGCGTATTGACAAGAAATGGTATTTGTAACCTAACAAACTCGAAAATGCATCTCCCGGCTCTAAAAATCAAACGTATCGACCTAAACAAAGCATTTTGAGCTCAGAAACGGGGTCGGGCTGCATTCAGCAACACGTGGCATGGTTTATCTCGAAAAGAGGAATAAAATGTGAAAAAATCATGCAATTTAAAGCTTCGTACGCAAAGTTATGGTATTTCAAAGCCCGTCGTACAATTCATTTTTTGGGTCGCCTAATCACGTGAAAAAAAAACAAAAAGCGGAAAAGGGGTGCAACACGAGAGACAAACGCAAATAGGAAATAAGAAGCAAAAAGAATATCCGAGAGACAAACGCAACGCAAGCGGCGTATTGACAAGAAATGACATTCGTATCCTAACAAACTCGGAAAGGGCATCTTCAGGCTCTAAAAATCAAACGTATCGACCTAAATAAAGATTTTTGAGCTCGAGAACGGGGGCGGGCTGCCTTCCGCATCCCGTAGCATGGTTTATCTCGAAAAGAGGAATAAAATGTGAAAACAATCAAGTAATTCGGAGCTTCGTACGCAAAATTAAGGTATTTCAAAACCGGTTGTACAGTTCATTGTTTTAGTCGTCTAATCACATGAAAACAAAAAAAAAAAGCGGAAAAGGGGTCCAACATGAGAGACAAACGCAATTAGGAAATAGGAAGCAAAAGGAATATCCGAGAGACAAACGCAACGCAAGCGGCGTATTGACAAGAAATGACATTTGTATCCTAACAAACTCGAAAAGGGCATTTCCGGCTCTAAAAATCCATCATATCGACCTAAATAAAGCATTTTCAGCTTGAAAACGGGGTCTGGCTACCTTCAGCAACCCGCGGCATGGTTTATCTCGAAAAGAGGAATAAAATGCGAAAAAAATCATGTAATTCGGGTCTTCGTACGGAAACTTATGGTATTTCAAAGCCCGTCATAAAATTCATTGTTTTAGTCGTCTAATTACGTGAAAACAAAAACAAAAAGCGGAAAAGGGGTGCAACACGAGAGACAAACGCTAATAGGAAATAAGAAGCAAAAGGAATATCCGAGAGACAAATGCAATGCAAGCGGCGTATTGACAAGAAATGACATTTGTATCCTAACAAACTCGAAAAGGGCATTTCCGGCTCTAAAAATCCATCATATCGACCTAAATAAAGCATTTTCAGCTTGAAAACGGGGTCTGGCTACCTTCAGCAACCCGCGGCATGGTTTATCTCGAAAAGTGGAATAAAATGTAAAAAAATCATGTAATTCCGAGCTTCCTACGCAGAGTTATGGTATTTCAAAGCCCGTCGTACAATTCATTGTTGAACCCGCGGCATGGTTTATCTCGTAAAGAGGAATAAAATGTGAAAAAATCATGTAATTCAGAGCTTCGTACGTAAAGTTATGGTATTTCAAAGCCCGTCGTACAATTCATTGTTTTAGTCGTCTAATCATGTGAAAACAAAAAAAAAAGCGGAAAAGGGGTGCAACACGAGAGACAAATGCAAATAGGAAATAGGAAGCAAAAGGAATATCCGAGAGACAAACGCAACGCAAGCAGCGTATTGACAAGAAATGACATTCGTATTCTAAGAAAGACGCAAAGCCGAGGCTCATTAGATGGATCCTACTGCTGCAAGAGTTTTATCTCGAGATACGGGATAGCAAAGGAACCGAGAATGGGGTAGCTGATCATCTTTCACGTCTTGAAATCCTCGAGTGCATTCCTATCGACGACTATCTCCGAGATGATGCGGTAATGTCCTTGACTTGCACTTCCATTCCATGGTATGCTACCTTTGTGAACTACTTAGCTTGTCGAGTATTACCGGAGGGGCTGAATTACAATGCGAGAAAGAAGTTTCTCCATGATGTCAAGGCGTATTATTGGGATGAGCCGTATCTTTTCAAAAGAGGCATAGACGAAATCTTTAGGCGCTGCATCCCCGAAGAAGAAGCTCCACACATACTGTCTCGTTGCCATTCTTCGAGCTACGGAGGACACTTCACTGCATCTAAGACCGCTGCGAAGGTGCTGCAAGTGGGCTTCTATTGGCCTACACTTTTCAAGGACGCCCACAACTACGTCACATCATGCGACTATTGCCAAAGGACGGGTAATATTTCTAGACGCAATGAAATGCCACAACAATATATTCTAGAAGTCGAGCCATTTGATGTACGCGGAATAGATTTCATGGGCCCTTTGCCATCCTCGTGCGGAAACTCTTATATACTAGTCGCGGTGGACTACGTAATGAAGTGGGTAGAAGCTTTGGCAAGCCCAACAAACGACTCCAAACCAGTAACCAAGATGTTCAAGCGTGTCATATTCCCATGTTTTGGAGTCCCAAGGGTTGTGGAGGTAAGCATTTCGTGAACCACATCATAGAAGGGTTGCTGAAAAAGTACGGTGTTCAACATAGGGTAGCAACGCCATATCATCCTCAAACCAGCGGCCAAGTTGAAGTTTCTAATCGAGGGATCAAGTCGATTTTGGAGAAGACGGTCTCTAGGTCTAGGAAGGATTGGGCATTGAAACTCGACGATGCATTATGGGCTTATCGTACAACATTCAAAATGCCAATCGGAGTTACTCCGTTTCAGCTAGTGTACGGTAAGGCATGCCATCTACCAGTCGAGTTAGAATACCGAGCGTATTGGGCGATCAAAGCACTTAATTATGATGACAAGTCAGCCGCTGAGAAACGGATGCTACAGCTCCATCATCTAGAGGAGATGTGCCTCCATTCGTACGAGAACGCAAAAATCTACAAGGAGCGCACGAAGAAGTGGCATGATAGACACATACTCCAGCGGACATTTGAGGTAGGTGATCGTGTACTTGTTTTCAACTCACGTTTGAAACTTTTTCCAGGAAAACTCAAGCCACGCTGGTCCGGGCCATTCACAATCAAAAGCATCTCACCACACAGAGCAATCGAGCTAATAGGAACCAATGGTCAATTTAAAGTGAACGCCCAACGCATAAAGCTCTACAATGCGGATAACACATTTTCGAGCAACCACATGAGTAGAGTGTTTTGGTCAGGCTCGCGACCTTAAACAAGCACTTATCGGGAGGCAACCTGATTTTTGCATTTTCATTTCATTTTGTTTCGGACCTATTCTTTTTCTTTTCACATTGATGTACTCGGTGGGTTAGTATTCCTTCTTTTGGATTGTGTGATTCTTTTTCACAGGTTTTTCAACGTCTATATCATCCTTGAGGAGGAGATGCAAACTCGGGATTGCAAGATACACAAGCTGCACACTTTCCAACCCTTATTTTCCCGTAGTTTGGTATGCGATATTCTCTTAGGTCTTGAACACCGGGACGGTGTTTCATTCAAGTCTGGGGGAGTACTCATCGAGTGTCATGCATGTGATTAGGATTAGATGTTTATTTTCGTTATTTTTAGGAATAAACGGATGGATACCTAGCATGAAATGTTTGAGTTTTAGTCATTATTGTGTGACTTTGTCAAATCGTGAACAATAGTCTATGTTTGCTTAGAAGTCTTTTGGATACCGATTAGTTGAGTAGTTGTGCTTGAAACCATGATCTATAGTTGCATTCACCTCCTAGGTTTCAGTACCAAGTATCCATATCTTCGTGTATAGCGATTGATATTTGCTTTGTTTGATATATTTTATCGTTCATTGATCATTAGTTTCCACACGCTTATACTCTGCTGTCATATTGGAAAAGTTTTTAACTATTTCAGGTTTATATTGACATGATTACATTGAGATCGATGGTTCGGGTCTAAGTGGTGGGTTGAGGCGCTATTCTACGTCCTAAGGGTTAGAGTGATGCGTATTCTTCGGTAAAAGAAAAGAGAAAATTGTTCTTCAATGACGCACCTCTTCACTCTGCTAGGGTTACAAGACCTTATGAGTGTGCCATAGGCAGCCTGGATCTAAGTAGAAAGCCATCCCTCTTTTACTTTGACGTCCTAGGAACCAAGCGTGGATCTATAAAAAATGAAAACAAAAAGAAAGAAAAGAGAATAAGAACGAGAATACGAGTTTAATGATATCTCAAGCTTAGGAGAATTGGTATGGAAATCGCTTCGACGTTGTCTAGGGGTGTGAAATAGACTTAGGTCATTGGTAGGATTGCATGGCTCGTGACTATCAGTTGATAGAAGTCTGAACTAGGTACGCATAGGCTTGCATTCATGTGACGCGTTGTTTTGCATGATGGCTAATCCTTCGAGATATTTGTGTTAGTGTCCATTGTTGTTTAGCTCTTCTTGTACTCGACTCTAGATTTGCTCGAGGACGAGCAAAGGTTAGGTCTGGGGGAGTTTGATAACACGTAATCTGTCGTAGTATTTACATGATTCTTAGGTTTAGATTTGATTAGATTACTTAGATTTTACCGATTTATCGAGTTTATTCAAGGACTTCATCTACATTTCGTGTTTTGTATAGGAAACGAAGATATGAAGCGAAACACGAGTGATTATGGCAATTCAACCCCGAAAACGTGATTCAATGACAATGCACAACATGTTCAAGGCCACGAATTCCAAGCGAACACTCAAACACCGAGCGAAAGGAGTGGAAACATCAAAATAGGTGATGCACGCTCGGGCATAGAGAGGACCCGCTCGGGCACAAGTTGTGAAATTGAGGCTGAAAATCCCTGTAGCCATACACGACTCGGGCACATGAAGAACATGGTCGGGTGACCATGCCCGCTCGGGCTGCAAAAGGGTGCCCGCTCGGGCTCCAATTGGCACTGAAAATCGCCATGACCAAGCCCGACTCGGGCTGGTAAGGCACACGCTCGGGCAAGCATGCCCGCTCGGGCTGTCATGTGTGCACGACCCGGTTGGCCATCTGCACGACCGGGCTGCTCTTGTGCCCGCGCGGGCCGCCAAATCCGGAACTAACTCTTTTGAAGGTTTGAACGAGCAATTAATGAGAAAAGAAGCCTTCTAGGGCTAGGATACGAACCAGACACGAGAGGGGACATCCCGAGACATTTAGAGACATTGAGAAAGGAAGAAAAAGACAGAACAAAGGATCGGGAGCATAGAGGAACTATTGAAGACGTCGGTATATGAATAGGGAGGGATCTCATTCTCTATCAATGTCGAATTTAGTTATCTCTTGCGTTTCTTTTGCTGTGTTCATGTCTGAGTAGATCTACAGCCATGGGTTAGAGAGTTTTGCCAATATGTAACGAAGTCTTGTTCTTAATGCTTGGTGGTTCGTAATGCTTTTGTTCTTGGACGCCACTTGAATGAATGAATTTGGTATTTGATCATTTTCAGATTGATTGGTTGTTTTTAATGCTTTCATTCCTGTACGCCACTCGAATGGATGATTATAGAAGTCTAATGAATCTACGCCAGGGGATTAGACTTTGGAATCTAGCCATGATTTAGGATTTAATCAGTTTAGAATCTATGCCAGGTCGATCGATTGAATCTAGGGATTAGGATAGCGGTCTTAATGCATCTAGTAGGTTAGATACGCAATCGGGAGATTGGTATACGCATGCTAGATAGTGGACAAGTCTACGCCAGTCAGTTCCTATACTAGAGCTTGAATTCCCTGAACTCGTGATAGTATCTAAGACCAATGATCTTGATGGAACTTCGTTGCATCGTTGCGCAACTCTCGATACCTATGCTGCTTAGTCATTGAGTTTATTTCGTTAAGTAGTTTAGTTTAGTTGCATATGCATTCCCAAAATTTATTGATTTCACACGTCTTATCCATTAGTCTAATAACTTTAGAGTTCCATCAATTCCTTGTGTTCGATGCTAGAACTATACGATTCGTATTCTTGCGGAAGCGTTAGTCTAGGTATATTTTACTTGAGATTAACCATATCAGTCGTCTAATCACTTGAAAACAAAAAAAAAGCGGAAAAGGGTGCAACACGAGAGACAAACGCAAATAGGAAATAGGAAGCAAACGGAATATCCAAGAGACAAACGCAATGCAAGCGACGTATTAACAAGAAATGACATTCGTATCCTAACAAACTCGAAAAGGGCATCTCCCGGCTCTAAAAATCAAACGTATCGACCTAAATAAAGTATTTTGAGCTCAAAAAACGGGGTCAGGCTGCCTTTAGCAACCCGCAACATGGTTTATCTCGAAAAGAGGAATAAAATGTGAAAAAATCATGCAATTCGGAGCTTCGTACGCAAAGTTATGGTATTTCAAAGCCCATCGTACAATTAATTATTTTAGTCGTCTAATCACGTGAAACAAAAACAAAAAGCGGAAAAGGGGTGCAACACGAGACACAAACGCAAATAGAAAATAGGAAGCAAAAGGAATATCCAAGAGACAAACGCAACGCAAGCGGCGTATTGACAAGAAATGACATTCGTATTCTAACAAACTCGAAAAGGGCATCTTCCGGCTCTAAAAATCCATCGTATCCACCTAAATAAATCATTTTGACCTCGAAAACGGGGTCGGGCTGTCTTCAGCAACCCTCGGCATGGTTTATCTCAAAAAGAGGAATAAAATGGGAAAACAATCATGTAATTCGGAGCTTCGTACGCAAAGTTATGGTATTTCAAAATCTGTCGTACAATTCATTGTTTTAGTCGTCTAATCACGTGAAAACAAAAACAAAAAGCGGTAAAAGGGGTGCAACACGAGAGACAAATGCAAATAGGAAATAGGAAGCAAACAGAATATCCAAGAGACAAATGCAACGCAAGCGGCGTATTAAGAAGAAATGACATTCTATCCTAACAAACTCGAATAGGGCATCTTCCGACTCTAAAAATCAAACGTATCGAACTAAATAAAGCATTTTGAGCTCGAAAATGGGGTCGGACTGCCTTCAGCAACACGTGCCATGGTTTATCTTGAAAAGAGGAATAAAATGTCAAAAAATCATCTAATTCAGAGCTTCATACGCAGAGTTCTGGTATTTCAAAGCCCGTCGTACAATTCATTGTTTTAGTCGTCTAATCATGTGAATACAGAAACAAAAAGCGGAGAAGGGGTGCAACACGTGAAACAAAAGCAAATAGGAAATAGGAAGCAAAAGGAATATCCGAGAGACAAACGCAACGCAAGCGGCGTATTGACAAGAAATGAGATTCGTATCCTAAAAAACTCGAAAAGGGCATATTCCGGCTCTAAAAATCAAACGTATCGACCTAAATAAAGCATTTTGAGCTCGAAAACGGGGTCGGGCTGCCTTCAGCATCCCGCGGCATTGTTTATCTCGAAAAAGAGAAATAAAATGTGAAAAAAATCATGTAATTCGGAGCTTCGTATGCAAAGTTATGGTATTTCAAAGCCCATCGTACAATTCATTGTTTTTGTCATCTAATCACATGAAAACAAAAACAAAAAGCGGATGTGAAAAAATCATGTAATTCGGAGCTTCGTATGCAAAGTTATGGTATTTCAAAGCCCATCGTACAATTCATTGTTTTTGTCATCTAATCACGTGAAAACAAAAACAAAAAGCGGAAAAGAGGTGCAACACGAGAGACAAACGCAAATAGGAAATAGGAAGCAAACAGAATATCCAAGAGTCAAACTTAACGCAAGCGGTGTATTGACAAGAAATGACATTCGTAACCTAACAAAGTCGTAAAGGGCATCTTCCGGCTCTAAAAATCCATCGTATCGATCTAAATAAAGCATTTTAAGCTCAAAAACGGGGTTGGGCTGCCATCAGCAACCTGCAGCATCGTTTATCTCGAAAAGAGGAATAAAATATGAAAAAAAATCATGTAATTCGGAGCTTCGTACGCAAAGTTATGGTATTTGAAAGCCCGACGTACAATTCATTGTTTTAGTCGTCTTGATAACGTCTATTTTGTTATAGTATTTTAGTCTCATTTTATAGTTAGTTTCATCATTCATTTGAACTTTACCAAGCATTAAAGCATCATTTAGTCCTCTTTTAGCGTTCTCTCGTGTTATTGTAGGAAATGAAATATCGGGATACAAACACGAGTAAATGAAGCAAAACTAAGCAATACCACTCTCCTATCAGCTATGCACGGTCAGCATCCAAAGAATCATAAACAAGAGAAGAGAAATGGAAGCAATGGACACTTACAAAAAAATGGAAACAATGGCCGCTTATAAAAATGGAAACTTTCGGTGGTTGGAACAAAAATGGAAAATTTTTGTTCCTTGAACAAAAGTAAGAAGAGCACGGTTGGAACATGAAAAGGAAACATGTTCTATATAAAATAGAAGCAAGTTGCTGGAACAAAATGTAAACTTCCAACCTCCTACACAAAAATGGAAAGATTGCCACCTACACGAGAATTGGAAACTGCAACCGTCAAAGATATTAAATGGAAATGGCTGATAGAAAAATTAATGGAAATTAAAGAACAAGAAAGAAGGCAGAAAAGCAAAGAAGAAAACAAGGAAAAAGGAAAAGGAAATCGTTGCTGCACAAGAGGAAAAGGAAATACAAGCTGCTGAAGAAAACAAAAACCGAGAAAATGGAAACTAGCGAAAAAGGAAATTTAGCAAAACAAGAAAAGGAACGTGGTGGCTACTTAAACCAAATGGAAATATTGTTAGAGAAGAGGAAGAGGAGATACATGACTAGAAAATAAAGGGGAAACGTTGACAATTACACATAAATGGAAAAACTCGGAAAAGGAAAACTGCAGTGGCTGTAACAAAAAGGAAATTCCAGCCACTAGAGAGGAAGCAAAGAGGACGGCCAAAGAGGAAAGATTAGAGAAAAGGCAAGAGGACAAAGAGGGCTAAAAGGGGAGAGCTTCAGCAGCAAGAGACGTACAGAATTGAAGACAGAAAGTGAGAGACAAGGGAGAGCACCCAGAGACAGGAAAATTGATTTAGAACCTTGGCCGGTCGGTTGATTGAACTTAGGAATTAGGATAGCGATCTTAATGCGTCTAAGAGGTGATACACAATTGGGAGATTGGTATACGTATGCTAGATAGTGGGTTTAGGCATCGGGAGAGTCATTCCCTAGAAAAGAGCTTGAATTCCCCGAATACGTAACGATATCTATAACCATGATCTTGTTAGAACTTCGTTGCATCATCGTGCATCTCTCGAAACCTGTGGTGTTTTGTTCATTGAGTCTTAATCCGATAGTTTGTTAGTTAGTGTATTTTTATTCGCATTCTCACCACTTGTTGATTTTCCACGTCCTATTCTTTAGTTTACTAGCTTTAGTGTTGTATCGATTCCTCGTGATCGACCCTGGTAATCTACGATCCATATTCTTGCGGAATCGTTAGTCTAGGTAATTATTACTTGAGATTAACCACATCACATCTAATCACGTGAAAACAAAAAAAAAGCGGAAAAGGGGTGCAACACGAGAGACAAACGCAAATAGGAAGCAAAAGGAATATCCGAGAGACAAACGCAACGCAAGCGGCTTATTGACAAGAAATGACATTCGTATCTTAACAAACTCAAAAAGGCATCTCCCGGCTCTAAAAATCAAACGTATCGACCTAAATAAAGTATTTTGAGCTCAAAAATGGGGTCGGGCTGCCTTCAGCAACACGCGTCATGGTTTATCTCGAAAAGAGGAATAAAATGTGAAAAAATCATGCAATTCGGAGCGTCGTACGCAAAGTTATGGTATTTCAAAGCCCGTCGTACAATTCATTGTTTTAGTGGTGTAATCATGTGATAACAAAAACACAAAGCGGATTAGGTTATATTTAACTCTGATGCGTATCAGAGTTAAATATAACCTAATCTACCCGCAAGTGCACGGCACGTGTGTAGTATTTTAGGTGTCGATCCCACAGAGACTATGCAACGCTACCTAAACCCGAACTATGAATCAAACTTGCTAACGAAAGAATGTGGATAAGGAATGAAATACTGAAATTAACTAAACTACTTGGGTTCTAACGATGAGATAAACGTCCTAGGAAACCGGTTTCACCACAAGACTACCAAAACCGACGACCAACCTATCTATCATACAATCCCAGTTAAAGCTATCTAAGGCAGACGATCCTAACATGATATCTACCCCCTCTCAAGGCAT
>CM071870.1:26680618-26700810 GCA_036759665.1 Gynandropsis gynandra | reverse complement strand
CTCAGCGACATAGGATTTCGAACCTTGCTGGAAGGTTAAGGAACGAATCCGGACCTGTTAAGTTGTAGGTTAAGATTGGCTAATGAGAATCTGACCGGTCGGTTAGTCATCTTAGGGATAATGATTGCGCACGTAATGCTGCCATGGTACGGGTTAATCACTGCTGGAAGGTAGGGTTGCACGTATTCATGGTTAGGAGGTTTAGGCTCGGAAGAATCACTCCTCACTTTAGGGCATGAATTTCCCGTTGTCAAGAATAGTTGATAGATCTATGATCCTTAGTTGTTTCATCTATACAATTCCCAGTATCCCGTACACCCGTAGTGCTCACCATATCCGACTTTATCCCTAACCTAGTTTCGTTGTCACCACTTAGGTTAGTTTAGGAATCTAGGATCACATTCTCTTCTATCCTTTTCCATCTTAGTTTAGTTTTATTCTTAGTTTAGCTGCTTTAGTCCCTAGAGATCGACCCTGGTACTACACGATCCGTATACTTGCGGTGAAGTGGTCTAGGAATAATTATAACTCGTGTTTACAGACACACCAGAACACAACATGATCGGGTGACGATGCCCGCTCGGCTGCATCACGGAACCTACTCGGGCTGCCATTAGACATGAAAATCCCCGAGAAATTACACGACTCAGGCTGGTAGACCACGCGGTCGTGTAGCGATGCCCGATCGGGCTGGACGATGTACACGATCGGGCTGCCCTATGCACGACCGGGTAAATTGTGTACCCGAGCGGGCCGCCTTCCTCGCAACAACCTGTTTTTAGAGTTTGAACGAGCAAAATATGAGGAGAGATCAGTTCCAGACACAAAGGGGCGACGGCTAGGGCAAGGAAAGGCTTGGAAATCATCAAGAAAGGCTCGGGAGACGTTGGAGAAGGAGAGAAGCATCAATCCGGACATCGGTAACACAATAGGGAAGATCGAGGCATCGTATTTCCTAGGTTTTATTATGTTTAGGGTTATGTTATCTTCATTGACAGTAAACTCCATGAGTGAGTAGATTCCCAACGGGAACTGTTGATTGTAGGTTAAGCTTGATTAATGAGAATCAGACCGGTCGGTTAATCGGCTTAGGAATTAGGATTGCGCGCTTAACGCTGCCGTAGTCACGAGTTAACCGCTGCTGGAAGGTAGGATTGCACGTAATTATGGTTAGGAGGTTTAGGCTCGACAGAATCACTCCTCATCTTAGAGCATGAATTTCACGTTATCAAGATAATTCATAGGTTTATGATCCTTCGTTGTTACATCCTTGCGATTCCCGGTATCCCGAAACCCGTAGTGTTCTTAATTATCAAGTCTTCCGTATCCTTTCTATCGCTGTCATCATTTTAGTGTTTTACAGTTTTACATCACGGCACCATCTATTTCACACCGTCTTAGTTTAGTGATATTCTTAGAACAGGTTGCATTAGTCCCTAGAGTTCGACCCTGGTACTAATCTAGTTCGAGTGACACACTATGGCGACAACAAGCAGTCGCCGTCGTGTGTGACTCTGGATTCAGACGAACCGTATACTTGCGGTAGAGTGGTTTAGGAAATATTATTGCTTGAATTTCCGATCATCAAGTTTTTGGCGTCGTTGCCGGGGAACTAATTACGGCCTAAACTAGGAATTTGTTAGATTAAGATCGAGTCCTTTCCGAAGTCTTCATTTGTTTTTCATACTTTTGCTTTTGTTTTTTCTTTATTATTGTGTCAAATTTTTTTTACCTCTCGGAGCTTAATCAAATTTGGTATTCTCTATTTTGCGAGGTAACATGAACAACATCAACTCTTCGTGTGCCGATATAGCTGAATTGAAATACCAACTTTCCGAAATTCGGAGGTAACATGAACAACATCAACTCTTCGTGTGCCGATATAGCTGAATTGAAATATCAACTTTCCGAAATTCGTCGTATGCTTTCTGATTCTTTTTGTAATTGTTATGCTTGTCATTGGTCATCATCAAGTGCAACCGGGCTTGCATGTCGTGCACCCAAGCTATATAGATGCGCGACGTATCCTTCTTCCTTCATATATACGCCCGCTGCAAAATTAAATTTCAATAAATTAGTTTATAAATAAAAGTATATAATAATTTTAAATTTTAATTTATATTAAAAATACTTACGATAAATGTACACTACCGTCAGTGACGTATAACTTCTGGCGTCACTTACTAGGAATAATAGAGTCGATCTTGTAGCGAATCTTGGATGATGTTGTTGTTCGTATGTTTTAGAACATCATCCACATCAAACATGGACACAGAAATCAAATAATTAGATAGTATTTATTATTAATTTCAATATGAATTTTTCTAACTAATATCGTACTATAATGTCCTATCAGGATGTTCATGGTTAATAATAGGGACAAAAGGACGCTCGTCGAAACTATCGATCAATGCATATATATCCATCATATCATCTTCTTCATAAAAATATTGATGGTACTGATATAGGTGAAGGATTCCAATATGGTGGAGGTGGAGGCGGTGGCGGGGCTACCGTGGAACCCACCAACATTCCACCATAACCGATAAATCATCGAGCTCTCATTGTGTTTAAGTGTTTAGGATTTCTGTTTGAGAGAAATTGATATTTTGGTTATGAAATTGTGTTGAAAATGACTCTTCAACGGTTCAAATACAGATATTTCCAACGGATTCCCGTTGGAAATAACGTTACATCAACGGACGAAATTAATTGATATGACTGTTGGATTTTCAACGTGCATCAATTGGAAATTCCAACGGATGCTTGTTGGCAAAATGTGTTCCCGAGGCAACGGGATGATGTAATGACGGTACTTTCATTCCAATGGTTGATTTTCCTAACATATGTCCGTTGAAACTTGAATATGCAATGTTAAAAGAATCATTTAAAAATTTGGATATTATAATTACACAATTCAAATTTCTTCTTTGATAGATTATTCGATTGCCGAGTCTACCTTCTATTGTTCATTGAATTCATTTTTGTGTTCATATTCTACATCTTCTAGTTCATCATCTTCATAATCTCGGATGTATTCTCCATCTATTCAGTTCTTGCGAGAATCTCCTCCTAATTGTATGTATCAATTAAGCGTATTGGCTAAGGGTGATCGGTTTACAATGGATCTTCTTTTTTATCTGTGCTTATAACTCCATGGACTTGATCTTAACTACGACCCACCACTCATCTCTTCAACGTTTCAATGTTGTTGGATATTGCACATTACATATTTGATCTGTTTGATCTATTGTGATGAATGGGCAACACTTAGCATATTATCGTGTCGGATTGATGTCAATTCCTCCCTATGAATTTTTTTTTGTAACACGTCGTACGATTGGGTCGAAACAATGACATTTAAAAAGTATTACCTTCAATTTAACAAGACCGAGATATTTACTTATAGGATTTAATGAAAAATTCCGTAAAAATTATCACCATCTATTTCACTATTAACGTAAGTGTCATAATTGTATATACTTCTATGGTTTCCATTATAAGTGTGGAATATGTATATACGAGTTAACAAAATTGGCCATCACTTTTTTATTTTGCGAGGTAATATGAACAACAACAACTTTTGGAGTGCCGATATAGCTGAAACGAACTATCAATTTTCAGAACCTCGTCATATGCCATATAATTCATACCGTCCATCGAAACAATCATGGGAACAAGACGTTTGGGGAAACACCGATGGTGTGCTGAATAGTCAATATGGATTTGGGAATTTTCAGCCATGGATGCAACCCCAAATTCAGAATTATCCATCATATACACCCCCATGTCCGCAACAAGAGGCCAACTCCGATATTATGTCCATGCTTGCCCAAATCTTACAAGTGCAAAAAGATCAATCCAATGAAATTAGAGCGTTGAAAACGCAACAAGAAGAGATGCGAGCAAGTTGTAGAGACATGAATAATGAGTTTAAAGAAATGATAATGCACGTAAAGATCTTGGACAATCAAGTTGCACAACTCGCTGCAAATTCCTTTGAACCACAGGAGGTTTTAATGGAAAGTTTAGAAACGGATCTTGGTGAGCATGTCAACGAAATTTGCCTAAGGGATTATTTGACGAAGTATCGGCCCATTGCAATATTTGAAAGAGGTGAAGCATCTATCAAAGTTGCGGAATTGGATGCCAATGAGCTTAAGGAGAAGCTTGAGGAAAAGGAGGAGCCAAAATATATCAAACCGGAACCTAGACCACCTCCCTTGCCGTTCCCACAACGTCAACGCATAAAGACGGTAGATAAGCCAAATCCCTCAATGAGTGACAAAGGAGATGAACCTAATATAGGAGTGGATAAGGCTATGGGCATTGATAAGGCTATGACGAAACCCGAGATGGAAGAAGAGTTCAGCTTGGTGAACACACATGAGCAACCATGCGTTATCGATTTTGTGTTCCCCAATGGCATCTTTGAGAGTTTAGCCGTGGAAGTTTGTGACGAATTTGAGAACACGGATTCCCTAGATATGAATCTCTTAGCAGCTGGAGAAGATTCATACAAGGTACAAAATGAGCTATTTGATAATGAGAAGAAAAGGGAATCCACAGAACGAGCCTTCCACGCGACACTAGCCAAACGCGGCTCAAATCAGTACACGAACGATCCCGTAATGCCGCGAAGCTACATCCAACGTCCAGCACACAATTGGGACGTTGACAAGAAGCCCAAGGTGAAGATGAAGCCTTCACCACAAAGGAGCTCCACTAATCCGCGTGCCGCGCCCTATCGAACATATTATGCACGCGAGACTCTACGAACGCGACGACGTCGAGGACGTCCATCTAATGGGTAGCATTTGGTCAGGCTCGAGACCTTAAACAAGCGCTTATCGGGAGGCAACCCGACTTTTCCACTTTTGCATTTTTCATTTCATTTTTCTTTTGGACTATTTCTTTTTCTTTTCATATTGATGTACTTGGTGGAATCGTATTCCTTCCTCTGGATTGTGTGATTCTTTTCACAGGCTTTTCAACGTTGATATCATCCTTGAGGAGGAGACGCATACAACGTCCGGACACAAACACGGGATTGCAAGATACACAAGGTGCACACGTTCTAACCCTTATTCTTCCCGTTGTTTGGTATGCGAGTTTCTTCTAGGTTTTGAACACCGGGACGGTGTCTCATTTAAGTCTGGGGGGAGTACTCGTCGAGTATTGTCATGTGATTAGGATTGGATTATTAAGGTTAGATTTTGAGTTTTGTTTTTAGGAATATACGGATGGATACCTAGCATGAATTGTCGAGCTTTAGTCATTATTGTGCGACTTTGTCGAATCATGAACTAAAAAGTCTAGGTGTGTTTAGAAGTCTTCTTGATTTCCGATTAGTTGAAGTAATTGTGCTTGAAACCATGACTTATAGTTACATTCACCTCCTAGGTTTCAGTACCAAGTATCATATCTCCGTGTATACCGATTATTTATTGCTTGTTTGATAGATTTTTATCGTTCATTAGATTCCACACGCTTATACTCCGCTGTCAATTTTTTTCGCCTTGGATAAGTCTTGACTATTTTAGGTTTTCATTGACATGAGTACATCGAGATCGATGGTTCGGGTCTAAGTGGTGGGTTGAGGCGTTATTCTACGTCCTAAGGGTTAGATTGATGCGTGTTCTTCATGATAAAAAAAAAAAAGAGAATCAGGAAATAAGCTTTAATGGCGCATCTCTTCACTCCTCTAAGGACGCGCAACCTTATGAGTGTGCCATAGGCAGCCTGGGTCTAAGTAGAAAGCCACCCTCTTCGACTTCGACGTCCTAGGAACAAAGCGTGGATTTATAAAAAAAAAGGAGAAAAGAAGAAAGAAAAAGAATAAAAAAAAAAGGAATAAGAACGAGAATTGAGCTTAATGATATCTCAAGTTTAGAAGAGTTTGGTATGGAGATCGCTTGGACGTTGTTAGGAGTACGGATTAGACTTAGGTCATTGGTAGGATTGCATGGTTCGAGACTTTTCGGATTGATAGAAGTCTGAACTTGGTACGCTTAGGCTTGCGTTCATGTGACGCGTTGTTTTGCATGATGGCTATTCCTTTGATGTATTTGTGCTAGTATCCGATGTTGTTTAGCTTTTCTAGTACTCGACTCTAGGTTTGCTCGAGGACGAGCAAAAGGTTAAGTCTGGGGGAGTTTGATAACACGTAATCCGTAGTAGTTTTTATGTCATTCTTAGGTATAGTTTTTATTAGATTTATTAGATTTCATTCATTTATCGAGCTTATTCGAGGATTTCATCTACATTTCGTGTTTTGTGTAGGAAATGAAGATATGAGGAGAAACACGAGAGATATTGGCAATCTAACCCCGAAAATGAAGTTGTGTAACAAGGTTCGACTTGTGCAAGGCCACGGATGGAAGTGAGCACTCAAACACCGAGCGAAAGGAGCGGAATCGACATTTCAAGACATGCCCGCTCGGGTGGATAGGGAGTGCCCGGTCGGGCTAATTCATGCCAAGCAATCCCGTAAGTCTACACGACTCGGGTGCTCAATGGACATGCTCGGGCATAGGTGCCCGCTCGGGTGTATTTGCATTGCCCGCTCGGGCCAATTCATGCCAAGAAGCACCGTGAGTTTTACCCGCTCGGGCTCAATACACACATGGTCGGGCACGAGTGCCCGCTCGGGTGAAAATGGATGAACACGCTCGGGCACAAGGCTTGCACGAGCGGGTACAAGGTGTGCCCGCTCGGGTCCCTAGATCTCAACAACTTTCCTAAGTTTTGGAACGGCCAAATCAAGGGAAATTAGATCTATTTAAAGAGGATTCGAGCTAGAACAGAAGGGGGGACGATTCAGAGGCATTAGAGCACGAATTGGAGACATCACGGAGGACGGAACGAGGGATCCGAGGCATGGAGGATCTATTGAAGACATAGGGAGTCATCTCTTTCTCTTTCTATGTTGAATATAGATTTGTTTTGTGTTTCGTTTTCTGAGTTCATGTTCATATAGATCTATTGCCATAGGATAGAGAGTATTGCCAAGATGTAATGGAGTTTCGTGCTTAATGAATGGTGGAACTTAATGCTTTCATTACCTGTACGCCACTTGAATGAATGAAATCGGTATTTTATCATGTTTTCAGATCTCATGGTTGTTCTTAATGCTTTCTTTACTTGTACGCCACTTGATTGAATGATGTTAGAAGCCTAATAAACCAACGCCAGGGCATTAGACTTCGGAACTTAGCCATGATTTAGGGTTTGCCGGTTTAGAATCTACGCCAGGTCAATCGGTTAAATCTAGGGATTAGGATAGCGGTCGTAATGCGTCTATCCATGTAAGATACGCAATGGATACATTGGTATATGCATGGTAGATAGTGGACAAGTCTACGCCAGTCAGTTCCTATAGGAGAGCTTGAATTCCCTGAACTCATGATAGTACTTTAGACCAATTATCTCGTTAGAACTCCGTTACATTGTCATGCAACTCTCGATACCTATGGTGATTAGTCTTAGAGTCATTCCTACCTATCTTTAGTTTAGTTTGCATTTAGGTTAGTTTGCATTCCACTACTATTTGATTCATCACGTCTTATTCATTAGTTTAATAACTTGTAAGTCGCATCAATTCCTTGTGTTCGACCCTAGTTGCTACACGATCCGTATTCTTGCGGAAGCGTTAGTCTAGGTAATTTATTACTTGAGTCTACGCACATCAATGTTCAGAAACAAATCCTTGTGAGTATGTCAACGAAATTTGCCTAAGGGATTTTAAGACGGTAGATCAGCCAAATTCATCGTTAATTGCAAAAGGAGACGAATCTAACACGGCAGTGAATAAGGCTACGGACATTGATGAGCATATGAAGAAACCCGAGGTGGAAGTAGAATTCAGCTTAATGGACACACTTGAGCAACCGTGCGCTATTGATTTCGTGTTCCTCGATGGAATCTTTCAGAATTTTGCCGAGGAAGTTTGTGAGGAATTTCAGAATACGGATTCCTTAGATATGAATATCATAGCAGCTGTTGAAGGAAATTACAAGGTACCATATGAGCTGCTCGACAACGAAAAAAAAGGAGGAATCCCCCGACCGAGACTTCCGTACAACCCGAACTAAATGCGATGCAAATCAATACATAAATGACCCCAAGATGCTGAGAAGCTACACCAAACGTCCAGCCCATAGTTGGGACATTGACAAAGCACCCAAGGTGAAGATGAAGCCTTCACCACAAAGGCTCACACATGAAAAATCTCTGGAGACGCTGAAGGAAACAAGCGACGAAAGCCTTACCGGTTTCATGGAGTACACAACCGGACTTATGAACAGCTCGACCAAAATTTTTAGACAGCACGATCTAGCCCCCAACTTAGAGAACATCATGACTAATCTTACGGAAGACATGACTGATTGTGAAGGGAACTCAACTGATCCGCGTGCTACGCCTTATAGAGCACATATTGCATGCGAGACGCTACGCACACGACGACGTCGAGGACGTCCACCTAATGAGTAGCACGCTTTGGTCAGGCTCGCGACCTTAAACAAGCGCTTCTCGGGAGGCAACCCGAGCCCCGTATCCTTTTTCGTCATTTTCATTTTATTTATATTTTCGAATTTTTTTAGACATGGACAACCTTTTAGGATTTAGGATTTTAGTGGTCTTATTGATTTTTGCTGCTTGGTTTTCCTCATTATTTTTTTCAGCTTTTGCAGTAAATGCCTGGTTGGGCAAACGATATCACCCGCGCGGGCTAGGTCAAGTTCAAAGACGCCCAATCTGGCTATTTCACGCGACCCGCGTGGGCACAATGCGGATGTGTCACAAATTCGGATGTATCACAAATTGAAGAAAGCAAAATACACCAGGTGTACTCGTTCTTATTTCTTATATTTTCTCGAGTTTTTGGCATGCGGGTATCTCTCATAGATCTGGAACACCGGGACTGTGTTCCGTTCAGGTTTGGGGGTACTATTTTGAGTGATACCATTTTATTTTCTTTATGAGTGACATATTTGCGATTAGGGTTAGGATTCAGAATAATAGATGGATACCTAGTACGAATGTTCGAGTTTATTCCTTGTTTTGCGACCTTGTCGAATCATGAACAATAGTCTAGGTTTGCTTAAAAGTCTTTTGGATACCGATTAGTCGAGTAGTTGTGCTTGGAGCCATGATCTATAGCTGAATTCACCTCTTAGGTTTCAGTACCAAGTATCCATATCTTCGTGTATACCGTTTTATCCCTTGCTTGTTTGATATATCTTTACCGTTCATGAGTTATTAGATTCCACACGCTTATACTCCGCTGTCATCTTGGAAATTTTTTTATGACTATTTCAGGTTTGCATTGACATGAGTACATCGAGATCGATGGTTCGGGTCTAAGTGGTGGGTTGAGGCGCTATTCTACGTCCTAAGTGTTAGAGTGATGCGTAATCAAGAAAAAATAAAAAGCGAAAAAAAACGATCTTCAATAACGCACCTCTTCACTCCGCTAAGGTTACACGACGTTATGAGTGTGCCATAGGCAGCCTAGGTCTAAGTAGAAAGCCATCCCTCTTCGACTTCGACGTCCTAGGAACCAAGCGTGGGTCTAAGTATCGAAAAAAAGAAAGAAAAAAAATAAGAACGAGAAAACGTGTTTAATGATATCTTAAGCTTAGGGGAATTGGTATGGAGATCGCTTGGACGCTATCTAAGGTTGTAAAATAGACTTAGGTTATCGGTAGGATTGCATGGCTTGGAACTTTCGGTTGATATAAGTCTAAACTCGGTACGCTTAGGCTTTCGTTCATGTGACGCGTTTTTTTGCATAATGACTAACACTTCGAATTTTTCGTGCTAGTATCAATCATTGTTAGACTCTTCTTATACTTGGCTTTAGCTTTGTTTGAGGACAAGCAAAGGTTCAGGTCTGGGGGAGTTTGATAACACGTAGAGTATATCAGTTTTAGGCTAGATATTCACATCATTTTCGCATAGATTTCATAGCACGAGTTGCAATATCCGATACGATTGTTCTTTATATACGCCATTTTTATTGGTTTTCAGGTTTTAAGGTGAAAAGGCCTAAACGAACGTTAAAATGAAAATTCCTGGATTAAACCACACATATTGAAGATACAAGTCACTCGGAGCCAAATTCAAGCCACGGATCTTAATGGAACACCCGAGCATCGAGCGGAAAAGAGCTAAGGCATGAAATGAAGAGTGCCCGCTCGGGCACTGAGGCTACCCGCTCGGGTAAAAGCTACGGGGATAATATAACAATCTACACGACCCAGGCACGAAGACAACATGATCGGGTGACCATGTTTGCTCGGGCTACATCACGGAACCCGCTCGGGCTGCAATTAGACATGAAAATCCCCGAGAGTTTACACGAATCATGCTGGTAGACGACGCGGTCGGGTATCGATGCCCGATTGGGCTGGACGATGTACATGATCGGGCTGCCATATGCACGACCGGGTAAATTGTGTACCCGAGGGGGCCGCCTTTCTCGCAATAACCTGTTTTTAGAGTTTGAACGAGCAAAATATGAGGGGAGATCAGTTCCAGACACGAGGGGGCGACAGCAAGGGCAAAGAAAGGCTTGGAAATCATCAGGAAAGGCTCCGGAGACACTGGAGAAGTAGAGAAGCATCAATCCGGACATCTGTAACACAATAGGAAAGAACGAGGCATCGTATTTCCTAGGTTTTATTATGTTTAGGGTTGTGTTATCTTCATTGACAATAAACTCCATGAGTGAGTAGATACCCAACTATGGGCTAGGGATATCGGTTTTGTAATGGATGTACAAGTTATGCGTTAATGCTTAGATCTATCTTACTTTTTTGATATTCGGTTCTATAATCAACATCGTAAACGCTCATACTAGTGTTGCCCACTCAGTAACTTAGGAATTCGTGTTTTGCTGGAAGGTTAAAATATGAATCCGGAACTGTTGATTGTAGGTTAAGCTTGATTAATGAGAATCTGACCGGTCAGTTAATCGGCTTAGGAATTAGGATTGCGCGCTTAACGCTACCGTAATCACGAATTAATCGCTGCTGGAAGGTAGGATTGCACGTAATTATAGTTAGGAGGTTTAGGCTCGGCAGAATCACTCCTCATCTTAGAGCATGAATTTCCCGTTATCAAGATAATTCGATAGGTTTATGATCCTTCTCAGTTATATCCTTGCGATTCCTGGTATCCCGAAACCCGTAGTGTTCTTAATTGTCAAGTCTTCCGTATCCTTTCTATCAATGTCATCATTTAGTTTAGTGTTTTAGAGTTTTACATCACGTCACCATCTATTTCACACCGTCTTAGTTTAGTGATATTCTTAGAACAGGCTGCATTAGTCCCTAGAGTTCGACCATGGTACTACACGAACCGTATACTTGCGGTAGAGTTGTCTAGGAAATATTATTGCTTGAATTTCCGATCATCACGCTACGTCAATAAAGATCAAGGTAGAAAGAGTTCAAAGGGTGATATTGCGGCGAAAATGTCCTACAAATGTACAGCAACATACATAGTGAACGAATTTGAATTGATATTTAATGATTTGAAGGCGAGGTACAAATATGACATTTGTGACTTTTGTGATTGTTGTGAAGGTCACAAGATATCAGAACTATGTTCAACATACTACCTCCGGGAGACATGGTTTTGGTTTACCAAGAAACCGTGTATCTCGTTCCTGATTGCAGTGATTGGAACATTCCTCCGCAATATTCTGTAGTTACCGTTCTACCTCATATTTTGGTTGAGAAAAGGAAAAGTGGGAGGTCTAAAGAGAATTTTTATCTTGGACCCGATAAGGGTTGAAGAAAAACAACATCTTCGTCAAGACAAACAGGTTCAAATGACAGCATCACTGACAATGTTTGGAACATGACAACCCAGACAACGCCAACTCAAAAAAGGGAAAGTTTGTTAGTTTGTAATATTATGTAATTTGTATTATTAGTTGTAATATTATATTATTTGTGTTATTTTGACTAAACCTTGGTGACTTTCATCATCATATCTCCATAAATTCTTCATGTTTGCATCGATTTTTCCTCATTGACGTTTAAGGACTATTTTGACCTTTGTGACTCAAGCGACCCATGTGACCCTTGCGACCTTTGTAATTCATCGACCCTTGCAACATATGTGACCCTTTCGAAATATGTGATCCCTTCGATCCATGGGACCCATATGACCTTTCCGACTCATGGGACCCATGTGACCTTTGCGACTCGTTGTTTCGATGTCAGTGACTTGTCTTTCCGAATGTCAGCTATGTTTTTTTTTCGAATGCCAACTATGCTTTATTTAATACGTGTTTGTACAACACTATATCCATCCATCTCTATTAACCCTTGATCGTCTCTTTTTAATATGTATTTTTTGCATGATTTTAGAGATATTTATGATGATAGATGCGATGTTTACGTGTGATTTTGTATTCGTTTTACTCGTTTTTGTGTCTTCATGTTGTTACAGGTTATAATGCATATTTGGTTCGTTTCAGAGCTAAAGAACGTACACAAGACAAAGTATTAGCATCGAGAATCATAATGGAACAAAAGGGACGAGAAACGGCGCAGATCATCAGGTCCAACACAACCCACGCGGGGTGGAACTCATAGCCCGCATGGGGCAAAACCACGAGCACATCCAGCATGGGTCGGGGAGGACTTTATCCCGCATGGAGCTTGAGCTGCATCACAGCCCGTGCGGGGCACTCACCTAAGCCCGCGTGAGGCCTAACTCTAAGCAGATGCAGCACAGGTCGGGCAAGCCTTCGGCACGCGCGGGGGAAGTCTCACCAAAGGAGCCCAGGCGGGGTACACTCTCCAGCCCGCGTGTGTCGCGTCCATCACCTGCAGAAATAAGAAAGGAAACTTACGGGAAACAAGAAAAGAAAGTGGTTAGTTGCCTACACATAAAAGGAAACATGGTTAGAAAAGAGGAATGAGAGTTATATGGCTGGAAAATAGAAAGAATATGTGCCCACTTATTGAAGAATAGAATCCAATGCAAATAAGAATGGAAAACTCACAAAATAGCCTGTTGCAACAAAGAGGAAAGAAGAGGAAAGGAAGTGAACGGTCAAAGAGGAAAAAGAGGAGAAAATGAAAGAAAGAAAAGAGAAAAGACAAGGAGGAGAGCTAGGTGACGAATTCAATTCAGTTTTGGAGAGAAACACATGTTAGAGTTAGAGAGAGTTGCAGAGAGAGAAAGAGTAGAGAGAGAAGCTATTCGTGAGCACTCTTGACGGAGGAGAAATCCAAGGAGCATTGAAGATCGAATAGGGACTTCGGTTTCGTTTGGTTTTCTATGTTCTTTAAACTATCTATTTTGTTTATGTTGTTTGTTTTTGAACCCATGAGTGAGTAGTCGTTTTGTTCTAGGAGAAGGGACTAGCCCATAGCTATCTCGGAACCACTTCGATTTATCTTTAAATGCAATTTCCCGTTTTCGTTTATCTATTCTTTGTCTGAGTGCTTAATTGACTTGTGTTTAGGAAGGCCACGTAGATGCATGTTTTAGGAACTTAGGAGAAGGACCGAAAGGAGAATTCTAATCTGGATAATCAGGTTTAGAACAACTGAGGCTAGGCCACGAAAGTAGGGTAGTAGCAGTTGAGGGTCAAACGGATGAATCATAGAATTTATGGGTTTAGTTTAAGGTGTCAGCCACGAAAGTAGGGGATAAGTTGACTAGATCACATACCTATGCTTTGAGAGAGGGTAGATATCATATTAGGATTGTCCACCTTAGATAACTTGATTGGAAATGCATGATTAGATAGGTTGATTATTGGTTTCGGTAGTCTTGTGGTGAAATCGTAATCCTAGAATCTTTGTCTCACCTTTAAGAACTCGTTATTTTATTGTTTTTAGTTATTTCATTCTTAAAACCAATATTCGTTGTTTGTAAGTTTGATTCGTAGTTTGGATTTACGTTGTGTTGCGTAGTCCATGTGGAATCGACACCTAAAGTACTACACACGTGTCTTGCACTTGCAGGTAGTTTAGGTTAATATTTGTTTAACTTGGAATGTATCACCCCTATATTAAAAGGTTCATCAAATTGTCTAAGTCTCACCATCTCACCCATTTGAGATGAGATTGAATCGGTAGAATCCCATCTCTCTCATTTCTTCATCTACAAGTGAACTTGGGGATGGTTTTGAGTCACACACGAATAACCTCGGAGATAGGGCTGAGTAACCTCAGTTGTATGTGATGTGTCTCTCTGATGTGTCTCTAAACTCTGCAAATGTGACATTTGTGACCTTTTGGACCTTTTGTAACCTTCTTTTTCTTTCCCTTTTTGTAACCTTTGTGACCATTGCGACATTTTCAAGCTATTGTTAGTAATTATATGAAATCCATAAATACGTTTTTATCATTTTATCCTTATAAATCCATAAATTTGTCGACCCTCAATTGGCATCAAGAAGAATGAATCAAGTTTAAATGGAAATCTATCTGACTCATGCAAGTAAATATGACCCTTGTGTGATCCTCAATTGGAATAAATTAGAATGATGCATAAACGGGAATCCATCTGACTAATGCGACCTAATATGACCTTTGTACGACCCTCAATTGGAATAAATTAGAACGATGCATAATCGTGAACTCATCTGACTCATGTGACCCAATATGACTCTTTTGCGACCCTCAATTGGAATAATTAGAGCGATGCATAAACGGGAGTCCATCCGACTCATGCGACCCAATATGACTCTTGTGCGACCCTCAATTGGAATAAAAAGAACGATGCATAAACGGGAACCCATATGATTCATGCCACCCTTGCGACCCTCAATTGGAATAACTTAGAACGATGCATATTTATTTAAACGGGAAACCATCCGACTCATGCCACCCTTGCGATCCTAGTGTGATCCTCAATTTGAATAAATTAGAATGATGCATATCTATTTAAACGGGAACAAATCCAACTCCTGCCACCTTTGGGATCTTAAATTGGAATAAATTAGAATGATGCATAAACAGGAACTTATCCGACTAATGTGACCCATATTACCCTTGTGAGACTCTCAATTGGAATAATTAGAACAACTCATGCCATCCATGCAACCCATGTGACCCTTCTAACCTATTTGACCCTTGTGACTAGTCGTTTCGATGTCAGACTCATGTCTTCCGACCCATGTGACCAATGTGACCCGCTATGCTTTTTGTTAATATGTGTGTCTACATCACACTCTCATCTATCCATCCATCTCTCTACTATTAAAAGGTTCAACAAGTTCTCTAAGTCTTACCATCCCACCCATTTGAGATTGAATCAAGAAAATCACATCACTCTCCTTTCTTAGTCTACGTCTAACACCAAATTCTATGAAAAATCTTTGTGACCTTTGTGACATTTATCATGAATGTCACATGTAGAACGCAGGGCATCGTGTTGTCCCTCTATTACTCAAGGTATTGGTAATCAGCGGATTCGATCTCTATGTAGTCACTCACGAGTTGAAGATGACCTAGGCGATGGTGAAGAGTCACTTTTGAAATGTGATCTTTTTCACCGTTGGACTATCACACTCATTAGATGAAGCTCCAACATCTGCATAAAAATTACTTCATTCATTAGACTCATCCTTTGTCACATTGATGACCTTTGTGACCAATGCGACCCATGCGACATATACGACCCATCTGATCCTTGTGAGATATGCAACCCATGGGACATATGTAACCAATGAGACCTTTGGAAATACGCGACCCATGGGACATATGCAACCTTTGTGACATATGCGACCCTCGCAACCTTTGTGACCCATGCGTTCTTTGTGACTTAATATTACTTATTTGGTGGAACTTTTCCTCTTTGACTGGATCTTCTAGATTTCCCTCACCACCAACATGAGCAGCAACCTCTTCGAAAGGAACCATTGGAGCATCCTCGACAAGAACCTCGTCAGGAACACCAACGGCAGCAGCTGCATACAATTTCTTCATTAAAAAACTCATCCTTCGTGACATTGATGCGACCCATGCGACATCTACTACATATGCGACCCATTAAACATATGTGACCCTTGCGACCCATGCGACCTTTGTGATCCATGCGACTCATATGATCCATGCAACCTTTGTGACCCATGCGATCTTTTGTGACCCATGAAACCCATGCAAACTTTTGACTCAAATCACCATTCTGACTCAAGATGACTTACTTGGTGGAACTTCGGCCTCTTCAACTGGAACTTCTGGAGTTCCCTCAGCACCAAAATCAGCGGCAACCTCTTCGACATGAACCATTGGAGCATCCTTGGCAAGAAACTCGTCAAGAACATCAACAGCAACATCTGCATAAAAATTGCTTCGTTCATTAGACTCATCAATCATGACATTGATGCGACCCATGCGACATCTACTACATATGCGACCCATAGGATATATGCGACCCAAACGACCCATGCAACCTTTGTGACCCATGCGACTAATGTGACCCATGCAACCTTTATGATCCATGCGACTCATGCGACCTTTTGTGACCCATTCGACCCATGCGACCTTTTGACTCAAATGACCTTTGTGACTCAGTATTACTTATTTGGTGGAACTTTTACCTCTTTGACTGGAACTTCTAGAGTTCCCTCAGCACCAACATTAGTGGCAACCTCTTCGATAGGAACCACTAGAGTATCCTCGGCAGGAACCTCGTCAGGAACACCAACGGCAGCATGTGTATAAAATTTGCATCATTCATTATACTCATCCTTCGTGATAATGTTGCGACCCATGCGACATTTGCTACATATGCGACCCATGGGACATATACGAGCCTTATGATATTTGCGACCCATGCAACCCAAACGACCCATGCAACCTTTGTGAGCCATGCAACTCATGCAACCTTTTTTGACCCATGTGACCCATATGATTTTTTGTGACCCATGCGACCCATGTGACCTTTTGACTCAAATGAACTTTGTAACTTAATATTACATACTTGTTGGAACTTTGACCTCTTTAACTAGAACTTCTGGAGTTCCCTCAACCAACATCAGCGATAACCTCTTCGATATGAACCATTGGAGTATCCTCGGCAGGAAACCTCGTCAGGAACACCAATGGCAGCATATTCATAAAAATTGCTTCATTCATTAGACTCATCATTCGTGAAATTGATATGACCCATGCGACATCTGCTACATATGCGACCCATGGGATATATACGATTTTTGTGACATATGCGACTCATGCTATCCAAGTGACTCATGCGACCTTTGTGACCCATGAGACTCATGCGACCTTTTGTAATCCGTGCGACCCATACGACCTTTTGACTCAAATAACCTTTGTGAGACAATATTACTTACTTTTTGGAACTTCGGTAGGAGCAATAGTTGGAGGAAACTCTGTAGAAATGTATTCAATTAGAGGAATGTTGGGGAGAGATGTAATATTTAAAATTAATCTTGAAATATTTTCCACATCCTCTTCTGAGCCATCCCGAGAATCATTTTCAGCATCTGATGCATGCCAAGTTAAATAAGTTAACCTAAAATCACCCGCAAGTGCATGATACGTGTAGTAATTTAGGTGTCGATCCCACAAGGACTAATGCAACTCGGTCTAAGAATCAAACAAGAATCAATGCTTGCTGCGATGAAATAGTGGTTAAATGCATATATGATAATGCAGTGGACTAACGAGTTCCTAACAAAGAAACAAACGTTCTAGGATACGGTTTCACCGCATAGCTTTTGAAACCTACCTTCGATCTATCTAATCATGTGTTCCCTATCAAGATATCTAAGACGGACAATCCTAATGTAGATTCTACCCTCTCTCAAAGCATAGAAATTTGATTTGATTGAGTTAGATCAAATTTTGGTTTACTTTAGCGGTATGTTTAAACAAGTTAGAGCAAATTTTGGCCTAATAACTTTCAGTCTTCATCTTAGGTTCACCATGGCTACCTATAAGAAAGCAAATCAAAGAGGAGCTAAGTGAGAAACCGCAGCTCTCTCTACCAAACGAGACTTCAATTAAATGTTAAACATAGAATCAAAGAGGATACTTGTTTTATTCTCGAGCTTCTTTCTTCCTTTATTATTATTTTTTTACTTTCTTCTTCTTTTATTGATATTGTGAATACACTAGGCTTCTAGGATGCCGGATTTGAAAGGATTTAACTTCTATTTAGACCCAAGCTACCAATGACGGTATACTCTTGCATCTCGTTCAAGAGTGCAGTGGAGTAGATGGTGTTTTTATGGGCCTTGCTCTTAAGACGTAGAAAGATGATCGCCAACTCACCACTTAGACCCGAACCATCAAAAAAGTATCAAGGTCGATGCACTCATATCGATTTTAGATCATGTTTTTTAGGCATTATTTCTATCGATAGCGGAGTGTTAGTGTGTGCTCTTATTCTTGATGCGTATCAGAGTTAAATATAACCTAATCTACCCGCAAGTGCACGGCACGTGTGTAGTATTTTAGGTGTCGATCCCACAGAGACTACGCAACACTACCTAAACCCGAACTACGAATCAAACTTGCTAACGAAAGAAGGTGAATAAGGAATGAAATACTGAAAGTAACTAAACTACTTGGGTTCTAACGATGAGATAAACGTCCTAGGAAACCGGTTTCACCACAAGACTACCGAAACCAACGATCAACCTATCTATCATGCAATCCCAGTTAAAGCTATCTAAGGCGGACGATCCTAACATGATATCTACCCTCTCTCAAGGCATAGACACGTGATCTAGACAAGCTGCCCCCTACTTTCGTGGCTGACACCATGAACTAAACCCATAAACTCTGTGATTCGCCCGTTCACCCTCAACCGTTGCTACCCTACTTTCGTGGCCTAACCTCGGTTGTTCTAAACCTGACTTTCTAGGACTAGAATTCTCCTTTCGGTCCTTCTCCTAATCCCTAACACATGCATCTACGTGATCAGCGCAAACACAAGTAAATTAAAGCACTCAGATAAAGAATAGATGAACTAAAACGAGAAGATGCATTCAAAATAGATCAAAAGCAGTCTCGGGATAGCCAAGGGCTAATCCCTTCTCCTAGAACAAACAAACTACTCGCTCATGCGTCTGTAAAGAAACATAAACATAGTAGAAAGTCTAAGGAACATAAAAACCAAACAAAACCGAAGTGGTGCTGCTTGATCTCCAATGCTCCTCGCTTATCTCCTCGCAAGAATCTGCTCTAACTTCGCTGAATTCTTCTCCTCTGTATGCTTGCTGTAACGGCGTCTTTTTGCCTCCTTTTAAGCCTCCTAAGTCAGTCCAATTGTTGCCTAAATTGCCCCACGAGTTCCCTTATGTTTTAAGTTAAGTTTACTTAAGTTTTGAGCAGTTTCGGGCCGCTACCCGCTCGGGTAGTGAGTGTACCCGCTCGGGTGCGGCTAGGGCAGTTCGTGCGCGTCCTGTGGTGCTGGAATGGTGCCCGATCGGGCATGGCATGTGTGCCCGCTCGGGCACAAGGCAAAATGGTCCTAAATGCTTGCCCGAGTCGTGCTAAATGGTCCACACAATTGGCCGTAGGTTTTGCCCGATCGTGCAAAGGTTGTGCCCGACCGGGTGAGGCTTTTCCATGCTCAATCTCGTCCCGTTTGTCCCGTGATGATCCCCAAAGTTGCTCCTTAGCTCCATGCATGTTCCTTTAGCTCCAAAATAGTCCAAATACGCGTAAAAACCTGTAAGAACATGAAAAGCACGAAAGCAAGTAAAACGGATACGGAATCATACGTAAAACATCACATATGTATCAAAAACGTCTCCTAAATCGTGCAAGAAATACGTATGAAAACGAGATGATCAAAATCCCCCAGACTTGAATGTTTGCTTGTCCCTAAGCAAACGTAAACGTGGAATACATGGGGTGTGAAAAATACGAGAATTCCCCTTCTCCTAGAAATACCGCTAAAGCGAACCTAACCGATCAACTAGCACATCGAGAGCAAATTCGGCCTAATCGAGTTTTCAGCCTTAATCCTAGGTCCACCACGGTTACCCATAAGAAAGTAAATCAAAGGAGACTAGACACGCTACCGTAACTCCCTCCACCAGACAAGACTTCAGACTATGCTAAACCTAGGTCAACCGAGGATACTTGTTTCTTTCTTTCCGAGCTTCTTTCTTTCTTTTTCTTTTCTTTTTCTTTTTCTTCTTTTTGTTTTCTTTTTATGACTTTTTCTCTTTTTTTTCTTTT
>CM071870.1:26647436-26672566 GCA_036759665.1 Gynandropsis gynandra | reverse complement strand
TGGTTGTCTCGAGTCTTAAGGTGATAATGATTGATCAACCATCTCTCTTTTGAGTGACCTGTTTTCTAGTGATTACAATAGTAAATTTTCCAATAAGTTTGCAGTTTAAAATTGTTGCTGGAACCATTGTGTTTCTTGCTGAGATATGCTATCTCTATTGACCCTTTGAAGAGCCGATTTGATCGCTCTTCCTTATTGATTACCATGCAAACGCCATTAAGGGTCGAAACTCCAATTGATGAAGGAAATAGTTGATCATGTCGGGGTAGGATGTGTCTCGCGTGTGATCTCCTCATGGGGGCGTCCCTTAGTTCTTCAATAGCACTCATGAATTCAGCGTGGTCCTCGGCTTCTTCATCAGTAAGTCCTGCAACATTGCGAACACGCGTTAGGCATCTTTCAAGAGGATCAGAAATACTTACTCGGTGAAACGTGTCATTTCCTAACTCATCGAGCTAATCAACTCTAAAGCATGACTCTTTGAAGGAAGGTACGTTCATGGATTTGGACAAGTTGAATTCTATCTTCTCATCTCCAACACGTAGAGAGAGCTTCCCTTGTTGTACATCTATCATGGCACCTACAGTAGCTAGAAAGGTTACCAAGAATAATAGGTACTCTAGCATCTTCTTCAATATCGAGTACAACAAAATCAACGGGAATGCAAATACTATCTACCTTGGTGGGAATGTTTTCAAAAATTCCCATTGGATACATTACCGAACGATCCGCTAGTCGTAGAAATGTCTTAATAGGTTTGATATCTCCGAAGTTCACCCACATATAGATTGAATGTGGCATTAGGCTCACGTTTTCTCCCAAATCGCACAAAGCTATCTCCACAATTCGCACAATACACGACATTCGCCGCATTGCCCGTCGCCCTACTTGGATTCACTTTGTAAAGACCATGTGTCTTGTTCGGCATACTTCTTGGTGTATGACGTGTGGAAACACAAGTTATAAATTAGGATACCGGGAATCGTATGAATGAAACAACTAAGGATCATAGATCTATCAATTCATCTTGACTACGGGAAATTCATGCCCTAAGGTGATGAGTGATTTTTCCGAGCCTAAACCTCCTAACCATGAGTACGTGCAACCCGACCTTCCAGTAGTGATTAACCCGTATCATGGCAGCTTTACGACCGCAATCATTATTCCTAAGACGACTAACCGACCGGTCAGATTCTCATTAGCCGAACTTAATCTACAACTTAACAAGTCCGGATTCATCTTTAACCTTAGGTCCGGATTCATTCTTTAACCTTCCAGCAAAGTCCGAAATCCTATGTCGCTGAGCGGGCAGCACTAGCGTAAGAGTGATAATGCTAAGCGTAGAACCGAAAATCAAGAATAAATCAATAAATCTAAGCATTAACGCAAATCATCGTTCATCCAATACAATCTGATATCCCTACCCGTAGTTGGGATTCTACTCACTCATGGAGAAAACAAAAGACGAAGTTAACATAACCTTATACATGATAGACTCTAGGAAATTCGAAGCCTCGACCTTCCCTATAGTGTTACCGGTGCAAGGATTGATGCTTCTCTTCTTCTCCAACGTCTCCTGAGCCTTTCCAGATGTTTTCCCAGCCTTTCCTTGCCCTGTACGTCGCCCCCCTTGCTCTAGATCAGTTCTGTTCATTAAATTAGGACGTTTGAATGTTAGATCTAGGTTGTTGCGAAATACACAGCCCGCTCGGGCACCACTGTTGCCCGGTCGTACATAGGCGCGCCCGGTCGTGTTCTTTCATAATGCCCGATCGGGTATCCAGCACCCGATCGCGTGGTTGAGTGGCCTGAGTCGTGCAAACTCTCGGGGCAATTGGGATGAATAATCGCCCGAGCGGGTATACGTCTTGCGCCCGAGCGGGTAAGGCTACCCGATCTCGTTGCCTTCGTGCACGGATCATGCAAGGTATGCGGATAAAACCCCGTAGGTTTTACTCGAGCGGGTGGTCTATGGTGCCCGACCGGGCACCCTTGTTGCCTTGGAATTTCTCTTTTCTGCTCGCTTGCTGGAATGGCTGCGATTGTTGATACGACTGCTGCTTTTGTTGAAAACTCAAATACTTCACCAGTTGAGTCGTTCGATACGAAAGATTCAGGTGGTTCCTCCAATTCGGGTTGTATGTGTTCCCGAATAGCGTATTGCTTGTTGCTGGGCGTAGTTCATTTGTTCCATGCCTTCTTGAATTGTGCATTGTTAAGCCATATGATTCGTATCTCCACAATTCGCACAATACATATCATTCGCTGCATTGCCCATCGCGCTTCTTTGATTCACCTCATAAAGACCCTGTGTCTTGTTCGACATACTTTTTGGTGTAGACCACATGGTGTGGTTCATGGAAAGATTGTAAATCAGCTCGTATGCCTCTTCAACGGTTAATTCCATGAATGATCCTCTTGCAGCATTGTCTAACATCATTCTATTCCCATTCACGATCCCATTGTAGAATGTTTGGATCACGTACCACTGCTCTAGACTGTGATGAGGACACATTTGCAAAAGGTCCTTGAATCTTCCCCACGCTTCAAATAATGTCTCTCCCTCTCGACATCTAAACATAGTTATTTCTTCTCTCATTTGAATTGTCTTGCTCGGAGGGAAGAACGGTGATAGGAATGTTGTGCATAGTTGGTCCCATGTAGTGATTGCACCAGTGGGAAGAGATTGTAGCCACATTTTCGCTCGTCCCCTAATTGAGAAAGGGAAGAGACATAGCAAAATCGCATCCTCCGAGACTCCATGTATTTTGAATGTGCTTGAAAGCTCTAGGAAGTCTCGTAGGTGTTGATGAGGGTTTTCGTGATTTCCACCCATGAATTGTTTTTGTTATAACATGTTGATCATTGCGGGCTTGATCTCGAATTGCTTCCTAGCAAGATGGGGCGTCCTTATTGCTGTTTGGATGTTACTCATGTTCGGCACCATGTAGTCATGAAACCGACGTGGTTGAGGAGCCTGCGGTTGCTGTAATTGTGCCATATTACCCACGGGTAATTGCGCTGTTCATGACCATCCAATACATCATTTTGGTTGTCCATTGCTTGTGGATTGGTTATGTATACTCTTTCTTCTTCCTTTCCCTTCTTTCGCTGTCTAATCGTTCTCTCAATCTCGGGGTCAATTCGATGCAGACTCGAATTACCTTGAGATCGGGTCATGCATATATAAAAGACAAGCAAAACGAATTAGTAGAAAGAAACGAAAAGAAAAGAAAAACAAAAGAAAACAAAGAAAAGTGTGATTCTAAATTTGAATCTAAGGCGTGTTGAGAAATAGTCCCCGGAAATGGTTCTAAGAACTTGATGCGTGTCAAGTTAAACAAGTTAACCTAAAACAACCTGCAGTGCACGACACGTGTGTAGTAATTTAGGTGTCGATCCCACAAGGACTAATGCAACACGGTCTAAGAATTAAACTATAATCAATGCTTGCTGCGATGAAATAGTGGTTATGAAATGTAAATATGATAATGCAGTGGACTAACGAGTTCCTAAGAAAGAGACAAACGTTCTAGGATACAGTTTCACCGTATAATTTCCGAAACCTACCTTCGATCTATCTAATCATGTATTCCCTATCGAGATATCTAAGGTAGACGATCCTAATATACATTCTACCCTCTCTCAAGGTATAGAAACGTTATTCGATTGAGTTATCCCCTACTTTCGTGGGTGACACCCCAACTAAACCCCATTACAATCTATGATTCATCGAATTTTACCCTCAACCGTTATTATCATACTTTCGTGAACTAGTCTCGTTTTTTCTAAGCGTGATCTTCTAGGACTAGAATTCTCCTTTCGGTCCTTCTTCTAATCCCTAACACATGTATCTATGTGGTCTTTGTAAAAACAAGACAATAAGTACCCAGACAAAGAATAGATAAACAAAATGGAGAAATGAATTCATACATATATCAAAGAGAGTTTCGGGATAGCCATAGGCTAATCCCTTCTCCTAGAACAAATCTACTACTCGGTCATTATTGTAAACAACAAACAAAATAAGTAGAGTAAGAGCATAGAAATTTTAAACGAGTGTGATCCCGAATCAATTCCCGACTCCTTGTGTGTCTCCCGTCAAGAGGACTCTTGGATGGATGGATGGTTGATGTGTGTGTGATGAAGAATGTTTTTTGGATGATGGATGATTAATTCTGGCCTTGACGTTTTATAATTTCAAATTCAAGCCCTTAACTGACTCATTTTAACCAAAATCAGCCATAGGTTGTTCTACCAAGTCATGCCCGGGCGTGCTCCATGTCATGCCTGGTTGAGCATGCATCATCCCATGTAAATAGACAGACCGTTATGCTTGTTGCCTGACCGTGCTGGATGAAATTCCCGACCGTGCACTTTACATGCCGAGCCGGCGCAGTAGTCTCGGGGATGAAATAAACCTAAATGCCCGACCATGGTGGCTAGGACGCTCGACCGTGTTTTGTCACTAAGAGAGTGCACGAGCGTGCATTTGGCATGCCCGGGTCGTGCACATCTCTCGGGCATTAAATTTCCACTAAGAGCTCAATCGTGTATCTTACCATGCTCGGTCGTGCACATGGTTATGGGTGAGAGTTCGGTCGTGCACTTGATCATGCTCGACCGGGTTGTGTCACTTGATACATGCTCGGTCATGCTGAGTTGTGTGCTGGGCCAAGACTTATTCATTTCTCGTCCCGTTTGATCTGTTATGACCCTCGATGTCGTATTTTGTCTTGTTATATTCCTTAGCTTCCAAATGAATCGAATACACATTAAAACCTATAAGAACACGAAAACACGGAAACAAGTAAAACAGATACAAATTTACACGTAAACTTCGCAACTATCATCGTAAAAGTCACTAAAATCATGCGAGAATCGTGTATGAAAATGAGATGATCACCATCTGACTCCATTGGCTCTTTGCTTGGCTCTTCTCTTGACACTAGATATGGAAGTCGAAGGAATTCAAAATCATCATCTCTCAGAGTGCCGAAAGATTGGTGTCCGGTGCTCGCATCTTTCTCGGTAGACTTTGATTGTGCCGCCTTTCGGTCTTTAGTCATTTCTACCTTGTCAACATCTTAGAGATTTGCCGCCTTTGATTTTGGATTAGGCAAATGAAACCCGACATCCTTTAGAAGGTCTCTTACGGTGTTGATGATTCTTTTCTCCGACTTTTTTATTTCCTTTATTAATTTCTGCTCCAATGTCAGAGGGACTGCACCTTCTTCTCCTTCATCTTTAGCTTCATCATCACCTTCTTTAGCTTAGTATCACTTTCTCCTTCAGCTTTAGCTTCAGGATTACCTTCTCCTTCTTCATCAGCTTCAGCATCACGTACAAATCTATCCTCTTCATCAGCTTCAGATATGGGTGGAACATCTAGAAATTCTATTGCTTTTTCACACATGCTATTCTTCCTCTTAGTCCCATTTTCTTTCCCCTTTTGTTTATCATTAAAAGCTGCTTTTGGATTTCTATGTAGATGTTCCATCCATATCTGAACATCGGGGGTGTTGCATCCCTCGTAATCCTCTAGATCAGAAAGTAAAGCTTCCCCATCGTGTTCAGCACGAAGAATACTTTGAATATCATACAAAAATAACAAATAACCATTATGGCCCTTGTGACCTTTGGTGACTCTTGTGACCATTGTGACTGTTGTGTAATTGTCACCTTAGAATCTCCAATCTGGCTCATCACGTTTACATACTTCGGGTTAAAATTGGATTTAACCCTCTTCTTGCACATCCTTGGGCATGATGGATTGACATCCATAATATCATACCATTCATTTTCGCCCAATCTAAGGATTGTTTCAAATGGAAGTAACTGAAACATTAAAATAAAATGATAAGAATACAAAACATACAAAAACATTCATGTTAGTCGAATAATATATCCAACTTACCATTAGTGGGATCATGAAACCGCCACAATGCCAATTTGGTTTCGGTGATTCCTTTCTAAAGTTTTTGTGGCAAGTATCCACAAGATTCTCGAATGTATAAAGCCCCCATGGAAAGCCTTCACAAAAGTCCAAGTAATCAACCATGTCAATTAGATCATGGTTGATATAATTGTCTTATTAAGGCTTGTAATCCAGAACTTACCACAACAACATCAAAGTTGCCAACCTCTTCCGGCCGGCGGAATTCTTCGCCTTCACAAGCTTTTCAGACACTTGTACGACCATCACCTTTTCATGGCCGAAATTCTTCAGCTTGAATGTATCATCCCTTTTGGACTCCTATCCTTTGGGATAGTGTCTGTAGTTTAATCTGGTAATTAGTGCATGCTCCACTATAGAGTATCGGATGGGAACACTGTTTACAACGAAGCACAATTCCTTGTTGTCTCGCACAATCACAGAGTGATTTAATAGGATAGACAATTGAACCTTCGTCAAGATGGAGTCACATTGGAAATGAAATATATAACTAAACTGTAACTCTTTATTAAAATAATGCAACTCATATTCATCTAATATTTCTCTCAACTTCTTTATTGTCTGGTGTGGATAATACTTGGTGGTGATCTTTGGCATTCTGTCCATGTGCTTGAATTCATAAATAAACTTCCGCTTTGGTGGAACCTGCAAAATCACCAATTAAAAATACATTAGACTTATATCGACTCAAGCGACCCTAGCGACTCAAATGACACTTGCGACTCCAGCGATACTTGCGACTTAAGTGATTCATGCGACTCAAGCGACCCATACAACTCAAGTAACCCATGCAACTCAAGCGACCCATGCGACTCAAACGACCCTTGTGACTCAAACAGCCTATGCGACTCAAGCAATCCTTGTGACCCAATGAGTCTCTTGAGTCGAAGAGGGTCATGACTCTCGAGCGACTCATTGAGACTCCTGACCTTCTTCGACTCAAGCGACTCAATGAGACTCAAGCGACTTTTGAGACCCAATTAGTTGCTTGAGTCGAAGAGGGTCATGAGTCTCAAGCGACTCATTGAGACTCTTGACCATCTTCGACTCAAGCGACTCTCTGAAATTCAAGCGACTTAATGAGACTCAAACTACTCGTTGAGAATCACACCTATTTGAAATCAACAAACAATTTCGGTTTCAACAGCCTAATCTCTAGTGTATTTTATATCCAACGTAAAACCCTAGAAATCGATCCACTTACGGCCACCATTGAAGATTGACTCGTGCTCTCTTCTTCATTCCTGATCATTGCCATTTCTTTCTCACTTCAGAATTTCCTTGGTCTCAACTTCGAAATTTCCTTCTTGCTTATTTTGAACTTGATCATTGCTCTCAACTTCGAAATCTCCTCTTGCTCCTTGCTCTCAACTTTGAAATAGGTTTCGTTTCGAAAACTGTCAAACTGTCTGTGTTTTCACGTGCGAAAAATTAAGGGCAAATTTATCTTTTCTCTATTTTTCTTTTTAAATCCTTAGATTTACGAGGGTATACGTGAAACAAAGAAACCCTACGAGATATCTTGATATTTTCCTTTGAAAAATGCATGGTTATTTATTTATTTATCTTTTATTATTATTATTATGATTATTATGATTATCATTATTATTATTATCATTATTATTATTATTATTATTATTATTAATATTTAAAATTTCGATGGTCAATATATGAATCTTATATCTAAAAGAAATCCAAATTTTGCAGTTTCCAAATGTTAAATAGAAACAAGATATATTTTAAAATAATAAATAGCATTAATGAGTGCACCTTCCACTACAATAACAAATCAAAACATAGAATAATAAGATTACATTTGGTTGGTTTATACTCTTTATAAACATTCCAATATTTTTCATTAACTATAGCAATTTGCCATTCACATCACAACTTCGCAAGTAGGCAGCGATCATCATATTTCGTGTGAATTGTTTTTAGTTTGTTGAATAAAAATATGTAAATAATTGAAGTACTAGAGCTCTTTTATATCTAAATCCTCAACAATCAAAATTTGGTACTATAAATTTTTATTGTAAATTTTTTTGATTGGAAATGATACCTTTTAATTGTACAAAGAATAAAGCACATACTAAATTTCTTACGTCTCTTGCCAAGAAGACCTTACAAATTTTCTTAGCAAATAGGAAAGAAAAATGAAACAAAAAATGAAGCTAGAAACCATTTATATTTTCTAGATATAAATATTTTAAGTAATATTTTTTTATATTTAAAAAAGAGTAAAATTTTTGTATGATTCAAAAATATCGAGCTTCTATAATTTCATAAGCTTTTGCAATCCAGATACATTTATTTCAGTTCAATTAAGTACAATCAAATTACAAAAATATAATTATATATAATTTAACAATATGTTCATCAATTTGTTCATGTTCTAAACCAAAATTAAGGAAATTGCAAAAGATGATAAGAACTATCTGCTTAAATAGGAAAGAAAAATGAAAAAAGGATCTTTAGATTTAAATGCAAATGTAACATTTCTGAAAAACTAATTGCAAAAGATGATAAGAGTTATCTACTTAAATTTCTTATTGGATGGAATGACTTTTTTGCTTTGGTTAGATGAAAAATACTGCTAATGGATCCTTTGCCAAGTACCCAAAGCCTTTAACCTAGTTGTTAAAGACAAACAATAAAGAAACATTTATACAATCTCTAATGCAGTAGTTTTTCATGCAACTGTATCTCAACCAAAATTAAGTCCAATACCTTATTCAAGTAATTCTTTGTGTAGGCCAAGAAGTTTAGGAAAAAATGCAACCAATTTAGAGCCAAAACCTGTTTGTTCTCATTCTGGAATGACTGATAATAACGTCTAAATTATTCTAGTATTTTCATCTATTTTCATAGTTAGGTTTACCATATATTTGGACTTTACCGAGGATTAAGTACAATTTAGTCTTCTTCTAGCGTTTTCTCGTGTTTACATCGAATGAGATATCAGGTTACAAGCACGAGAAAATGTCGAGAAATGTTGGAAAATCTACTTCAAGCTCAGCTGTACACACTCAACACTCAAGCCTCCTAGGGCCACACAAAATGGAAACAGTGACCGCGACTCACAAAAATGGAAACATGGCTGAACCGAAATGGAAATTTCCGACTGTTGGAATAACACTTGGAAGGGCATGGCTGAAATATGAAATAGAAACCTAGCTGCAGCAAGAAAAGGAAGCACGAAGGGGCAAGAGAAGGAGTCAATTCGGACAGAACCTCATCAACGTGGGGTTGTTACCGAACCTGTATTTTTTCGGGTCATGTACGTAACAAACTTTCTAAAAGCTCTCAACACCGTAACAAACTTCCTAGAAGTTAAGAGGAGGAAAAATTCAAAAAGGGTGGCCCAAATTAAGTAGGAACAGTAGAGAACCCTAAGGATGACCATAAAGAGGTGGACATAATAGTATTTAGACAATAGACACACACGAACGTAGGAGGAGAGAAGAGAGGACACCGGTAGGTTGGAGACGGGGAGATGAACTCATAACGCAATGGAGCTGTTGAAGACTACAGCATTAGGATAGGGAGGAATCTCGTTCTGTACCTATGTTTAAGATAGCTTTTATTCGTGTTTTGTTTTCTAACCCCATATCCGAGTAGTTTCATTGCCGTATGTTAGAGTTTGCCGATATGTAATGCAGTCTTATGTTTAATGCTTGGTTATAATATTTGAGCATTTTCAGATTTATTGGTTGTTCTTAATGCTTTTGTACTTTCTGGCCACTTGAATGAATGATTGTAAAAAGCTGATTGCATTGGAAGATGAATTTGATTTTGGAACATAGCCATTATTTGGGGTCTTAATCGATTTAGAACCTTGATCGGTCGATCAATTGAATTCAGTAATTAGGATAGCGGTGTTAATGAGTACGCAAGCTAAATAGTGGGTTTAGGCATCGGGAGAGTCATTCCCTAGGAAAGAGCTTCAATTCCCCGAATATGTGATAGTTTCTATAATCATGATCTTTGTTAGCACTTCATTGCATTATCGTGCATCTCTCGAAACCTATGGTGTTTAGTTTATTGAATTATCACCATTTAGATTTGTTTAATCTCTACTTTACAATTCAACCAATTGATTTTTGTACATTCTATTCATTAGTTTAATAGCTCTATAGGTGCATTCCCTAGTGTTCGATCCTGGTACTACACGATCTGTATTCTTGCAGAAGCGTTAATATAGATATTTATTACTTGAGATTGACCACATCAACTGGTCATTTAGTGAATAAATGTTATAAATTTTATGGTTATCCACCGGTTTTTAAAAACACTAATTCATGTGGTTCTTCCTCTTTTGCTCCTCGTCCCAAATCAACCAATTTTCAATATTTGCGCCTTGTAACAATTCAGTGATATCTGATTTTTCTTCAAATAATATTTTTTCTAGTACATACTAATTCATCAAGTTTGCAATATGTCAATCCAATAGGAGGTTTATTAACTCCTCAACAAATTCAACAGATGGTCACGCATCTGAATTCTATTAATCAGCATACTAATGCCTCTCATATTATTAAAGCAAACACAAATACTGGTGAGTTTTTCATTTCTCATTTGTTATCTTCTTCTGTGAAAAATTGTTTGAATTTACCATCTTTCTCTTGGATGATTGATATTGCTGCTAGTTCACATGTTGTAATAATCTATCATCCTTTTCAAATATTTCATTAGCTAAGAACGTAAATGTTACTTTACCTAATGGTATAGAAATCCATGTTTCTCACATTGGAACCATTGAACTTTCATTTGATCTTGTTTTGACATTTATGCTTTATATCTCTTGTTTCAAGTTTAACCTTCTTAGTGTTAGTCTATTAACTTAAAATACAAATTAAATTATTTCTTTCTTCAATTCTTTTTATGAAATACATGACTCTTCTCGGGCCTTGATGATTGGGAGGAGTAGTTTATCACATGCTCTTTACAATTATCAACAAAATTATGTTCACATTTGTTCCGTAACAACTTTATCTATTTTGCACCAAAGATTGGGCATCTACTTCAAAAATCAAATTTCTTTGTGAAAATTCCTTAATTCAATCTTCTTATGTTTGATTCTTCACATTGCTCAATATTCCTTTTAGCAAAACAACATAGATTACCATTTATCTCTAACAATAATAGATCAACTACTGCCTTTGAATTAATTCACTTAGATATATGGGGTCCATTTCATATTGAATCAGTAGATGGATATAAATATTTCTTAACCATAGTAGATGATTTTTTCTAGAGCCACATGGGTTTACTTTTTAACAAATAAGTCACAAGTTTCAGGTATTTTTCCAATCTTTTTACAAATGATAGAAACTCAATATAATATGCATGTTAAATCTATAAAAAGTGACAATGCACCACAATTACTTTTTACTAATCTTTTCAAACAAAAAGGAAATTTTCACTATTTTTATTGTGCATACACACCACAACAAAATTCTATGGTGGAAAGAAAACATCAACACTTACTTAATATAGCTAGATCTCTTTTTTAAAAATCTCATTTGCGTTTAGTTTTTTGGATATAGTGCATTTCTACTACAACTTATTTGACTAATAGAAAACCTACTATTTTGTTAGAAAACAAAAGTCATTTGAACTATTAAATGGTAAGATATCAATATTTCTCATCTTAAAGTCTTTTGATGTCTATGCTATGTTTCAACGAATGATAAAGATATACATAAGTTTTCCTCAAGAGCCTTACCTTGTATTTTTATAGGTTACCCTTCGGGATATAAAAGGCTATAACATGTTAGATATAGCAAATACCGAATTCTAATTTCTAGAAATGTGATTTTCCATGAAAATGTGTTTACTTATACTGATTCTTATCGTATTTTAAATTTTAATGACTTGCTTCCTAGTTATGTTTTACCATTTCCATTGTCTCATTTGAATATTAAACATCCTTCTTTGTGGGAATCAAACAAAATAAAATACCTCCAACAACTACAACTACAACAATTCAAAATAAACTTCCTGAAAACATGAGGGCATCTAAAAGGCAATCAAAATTACCTCATTATCTTCATGATTTTCGTTGTTATGCTTTGTCTTCTAATTATAGTTGTAAATTACATAATACATATCCTATCTCTTCTTTCTTGTCTTATGATAAACTTGATAAAACTGATAGATTATTTTCCATACAGATTTCTTTACATACTGAACTTTGATCTTTTAAAACTGCAAGTCAGCCACCAGAATGGTCACTATCCAAGTCACAGGAAGTAGATGCTCTTTTAAACAATAAAACATGGATTGTTTGTTCTTTACCTATAGGAAAAAGTGCAATAGGTTGTAAGTGGGTTTATAAGACTAAATATAATTCATATCGAAGTGTTAGCAGATATAAGACTAGGTTATTTGCTAAGGGATATACACAAAAAGAGGGCATATATTATGTTGACACCTTTAGTCCCGTAGCTAAATCGATTATCATCAGGGTTCTTCTTGCATTAGCTTCCAAATATAACTCGCTTTTTATCACAATTGGATATTAATAATGCTTTTTTGTATGGTGACTTAAATGAAGAAATTTATATGTCTTTACCTAAAAGATACATTCCTAAACAGGGGGAGCATCTTCCTCTCAATCCTTTTGTAAACTGCATAAATCCCTTTTTGGGTTGAAACAAACATCTCGACAATGGAATCACAAATTTACTGTTGTATTATTACAATATGGTTTTATAAAATCTTCATCTGATCATTCTTTGTTTCTAAAACTTGATTCTTTATTTCATTTTTGCTTTATATTGGTGACGTTCTGCTAATTAGTAATCTAGAATAAGCTATATCATTTGTTAAATCTATATTACACTTTTTTCTCAATTAGAGACTTAGGTCCATTATCCTATTTTCTTTTTCTTGAAATTCTTCGATCATCTAATGGCATTTGTATTATATCAGCGAGCTGCTCCTTGCTTGAAGTATAGTAAGTGTTGATGATGTCATGCTTAATCTTTTCCCGTATGAAGTGGCAATCGATTTTGTTGTCAATAAACTTAGTCAATATATACATTGTCCTACTGTTATTCATTTATCTGCATCTCAATGCATGCTCTGTTATCTTAAAAATTCTCTAGGACAAGGTTTGTTTTACTCTTCCACAAATGATCTAAAATTTTCTGCTTTTGCTGATTTCGATTGGGTGTCCTATTTAGATTCTAGGAGATCTATAACTGGGTATTGTGTTTTTATTGGTTGATCACTAATATCTTGAAAATCTAAGAAACATGTTACGGTTTTCCGAAGTAGTGTTGAAGCCGAGTATAAACAATGGCCAATGCGAATTAACATGGTTAGTGTCTCTTCTTAATGAATTGTACATATATATTCATAAACATGTTTTATTATTTTGTGGTAACATGGCTTCAATACACATTGCTAGTAATCTGGTTTATCATGAACGAACTAAGCATATAGAAATTGATTGTCATGTAGTTAGAAAAAACTTAGAATTTGGTTTTTTAAAGAGTATGCATGTTAAAACTCATAATCAAATAGCTGATATTTTAACAAAACCATTTTCCACTTCACAATTTCAATTACTCATCTTCAAGATGGGAGTATCAAATCCATACTCCTCATCTTGAAGGGGAGTATTAAACATAACCATTGTTAGCTTTATTTTTCTTCTATTTTAAACATATATATACATGTTATATTCTTGAATTGTTTCTTATACTCTTGTATTATATTTGTTTCTTATATTTTTGTATTATATTAGATTAATATTTTTCTTTTTGTAAATAAAGGTATGCATCTATAAATAATGTATGTTCATTATTAATGAACGTATTAATTTTACAAGTAAAAATATATTATCTATCTTCTATTTGACTAGTCAAAATCCTTAAATCATTCTATTTTTTCAAGTTTTTTTCTTCTCACACATCTCCTCCTCTTTTTTGTGACAAACCCTAAAACACAAAAATCTATTTTCTTCTTCAAACCGGAGAACCTGAAATTATTAACAAATTGATATTACTAGATTATAACCCCCGCTACAACCCCCGCTACACGCGGGCTGATTTATATAATTATCTTCTTATTTAAAATTTTTATTTGAAGATATATATTATATGGTGCATAAAAACATTAATGGATTTAAAGAAAATATTGATGTGAAAATGTAACGAAAATTAAAATAAATTAACAATTTTAATAGTTATTGATTTATGAATTAAAAAGAATAATGTTAATATATAATTTATTTTAGATCTAACCTAATTAATTTAGATCTTAATATATAATATTATATATTATATCATAAGATATAATATTATTTACTATTAGGAAATATATAAAAACTTAGATCATAATATATATTATGGGATAAAATTCAATACGATAATCTTGATCATTACAATTTCATTCAAACTCCCTATTCTTTGCCAATATTCTTCGTCTAAACATGATAGGCATCGATGAACAAATTTTCAATGATTGTTTTTCCAATTTTTTCATATTTAATCGCTTTCAAAAGCTTGATCATAACCATATAAGTTATCATATTAACATCATAGAAACATATCAATAAACATTGAAGAGGATTTGGAATCCGCGCAGTACACATATTGATTTATATAAAATATATTATTTTTCTATTAACAAATATTTATATTTAAAATTTTTCATTTCAATATATATGTTATGTGAGATGACAAATTGTTTAGAAATGAAAATTAACAACATGAATATATAACGTTTTAAGAAAACTATGATCACTTTTAAAGTGTAAAAAATTTTCAGATTTTATTGTGAAAGCTTTACCTGTTACTTAACATTAATGGATAAATTAATCATTTGACAACTGATTAATGATAAATTTTATAATATATTTTTTTAATAATGATATAACCTATGTCAATTATATTTTCATGGTGTTTAAAATGTAATATTTTTTTCTTTGTAAATTTCAATTTCTTTTTATGAGTTCTTTGCATATATAATATTATTTGATGTAATTGAGTTCGATATATGAACATGAGATAATCAAATATATATACATATATACATATGAACTATTTCTTTAAATCATACAAAAAAATTAAGATGATTGTTTTTCATATATTATTTATTATATAATTTTTTTATTTTTCGGTATTAACACAAATAGATTTCTACATATTTTCTTTTAAAAAAGAAAAAAGAAAGAAAACCAATGAAAGAAAACAAAAAAGTTGATGACGTCGTGCAAAGAGAATGTATCCTTTTTCAAAATAATAACTGAAGCATTAATTAAATTCTTATATATATATATATATATATTATTTACATATATACATATAAAATATTGTTTTAAATCATACAAAGAACTTTTACAATGATTTGTTTTCATATATAACTTATATAAGTCTTATTTTTATTTCATTGGTACCTACACATGTTGGAAAAAAGAAATAAAACCAATCAAAGAAAACAAAAAAGTTAATGACATGATGTAAAGGGGATAACTTCAAAAATAGCCTCGTAGGGCTAAAACACTTCAAAAATACCCTTCTCGAAAAAAAAAATTAACTTCAAAAATACCCTTATAAATGTTGATATTCCTAAAATTCCCCATGCGACCCAGTTCGACCCAGCGACTCAGTTTGACCCTGTGACCCAGTCTGACCCTACGACCCTGTGACCCTGCGACCCAGTTCGACCCTCCGACCCAGCGACCCAGTCCGACCCTGCGACCCTGTGATCCTGCGACCCAATTCGACCCTGCGACTCAGTGCGACCCTGTGACCCTGCGACCCAATTCGACCCTGTGACCCATTTCGATCCTGTGACCCAGTTCGACCCTGTGACCCAGTTCGACCCTGTGACCAAGTGCGACCGCCAGAAACTGTCAGAAATCGCCGGAAATTGCCAGAAATCGCTGGATATCACCTACAAATCGCCGAAAATCACCAAAAATCACTGGAAATCGCTACAAAACGCTGGAAATTGCTGGAAATCACTGAAAATGGCTAAAACATTGTTGGAAATCGTTCGAAAATTACTGCAAAATGCTCAAAATTGAAGAAAATCCCTCGAGAATGGAAAGAAATCACTCAAAAATGGAAGGAAATCGCTCGAAAATGGAAGGAAATCGCTCGAAAATGAAAGGAAATAGCTCTCAACTTTGTTTCCTTCCTCTAAATTTTGTTTTCCCTCGTCTCAAATTTTTCTTTCCGTCCTTCGTATGTATTTTTCATTAACAAAACATAAGGGCACATATATCTTTTCTCCAAATATTTTTCCAATCTGATTTAGGAGGGTAGTTTTGAAGTGTTTTAGCCCTAGAAGGGCATTTCTGATATTCTCTCGATGTAAAGAGAAGGCATCATTTTTCAAAGTAATAACTTAAACACTAATTAAATATAATAAAAAATATCATTAATTTTTTTGTGGAAGAGAAAAGTAATGGGATAGTGGAAAATATAAATAATTAATATTATTAAATAATTAAATAAATTTTATATTAATTATAAACATTTTAAAAAAAATTAACATAAATGCAAAATTAATGTAAACAATTAATATTTGTTTTTTATATAAAACAACTAACTTGATGATGTAGATGCTTAGGTGGTTTAAGAAGAAGAGAGGAAAACGTCCTCCTTTTATATATATAACTAGTAATTGAACCCGCACAATACGTGGGTTTTTGAAAACGAAATAGTTATAATTTTATGTATATGCAACCCATATCATTACCATTTTTAGATATTTATGACAAAATTGAAACTGAATTATATAAAATTATGAAAAAGATATACAAAAAATCCAAAAAGATTAACAAACATATGATGATAATTAAGTGTCGGATTTCCATCTATAATTTGGAGTGAATATCTCGCTTTTGTCTTCCTCTTTATATTGTCTTATTTTATAATTGTTTCTAATATAAAGCTTCTAATTTATCTTCTTTAACATTAACAATATGTGTGACAGATTCACACGATAAAAAAATTCTACTTTAACCAGTGAACATGCTCTTACATAACGCGCTTAAGGTAGAAACCATTTGTCTCGACAAAATTCTCTAACGCACATGATCTCTCTTTCCTTCAATAATTTGTTGAAAATGTTTTATAATTCACTTATGAATATTCAAGTGCGAAGATATGTAAGAATTCACAACTAAGTAAAGCCACATAAAACTTAATAAGTAAACAATGGGATTTAATCACCAGTAAAAAAAGCCTAAAACCCATGCAAATGAATCTTGAACTAAAAATCGATCACCAAAACCCAGGTACGTAACTATTATTGACAGAGATATAAAGAGGTAAAATGTTATTGAAAGAGAAAAAAAATGAAATGCACCTTTTTTCATGTTTGTCATCATCCTTATAACTTTCTTCGTCATCGAATGAGGGGTTTGTGGGGTATTGTAGCACTAATCATCCACTCCATCTTCATATTTTCACGGTAGAAAGATTTGAGAACCTTGAATGAAAAATTGTGGTTGAAGTTTGACACTTGAAGGTTGGGATTGCTCCAACGTAGTCCTTAAGACCTATTAATAGAAAAAGAATGGAATCATGTGTGTATACGAACAACCAAATTTGAGTCACCAAACATATGTCTGTAATAAAAAGCTCAAGACTTCTCAAAAGAATGGATCATGTGAGTATCTCAATATCTTATATACCCAAAATTTAACACTTCAATCATGATTAATATCATTCAAAATAAAATAATCACGATGTTATCAAATTAAGCGAAACTTATTTTCAAATTCTTTAAGATTTCATTAATGGGCACCAAAGCCTTCGGATACATCCGTTAGAAACAAAAATGAAGAAATCCAAAATAGTTTATCCATACTGCTCCACAACAACCTTATATTGTTGTCTAACAACTCGAGATGCTCCAATAGCTTTATTTATTATAGCAATCATGGTCTATAATAACCAAAGAAACGCGAGTCTTAGAACAAATACATTTTAACATCAACCAAAAGAAAGAAAGAAAGAATAAGATGGAACGTCTCCTACGACTCAATTTATTCTCCATCCCATCCAATGAACTTTATGATAAGAGACATAGACTGCTAGAAAATCAAAGAACACAATATAGACATGTAGATCAACATTGTAGGTACTTTAACTAAGCCATTGTATGTTCTAATACCATAACCACCAATGGATCCAAGACATTAATAAAACGATGACTACCAATATATTTTATCAGATCATAATCAAGGAGAATTCTGGCACATTACAAACCATTCTCAATCAATGCCATCAATATATTTTGCATACTAAATCTAAAACATGTGATTCTAAGATTTCGGCATTCCGTTGGATCTACAAGCAAAGAAGTTCTAGAATCTGCTATCACTGAATAACCACTTTCACTGTATCCTATACAATCCAAAATCAAATGTTAAAACCATTAAGTAGTGCAAAAGTAAATTTTAAAAATTTTTTTTTTGTTTCTGGTGGATCAGAAAACATATTCAATGTTACACTATACTCTGTTCTATTGAAACCAACTATATGTATAACATAAGATAGAAGAATAATACATGTACAAGTGGGTTCACCGACAATAAGTCCATGTCAATGTTTCACCTATACGGAGTTCTCTTCTGGATCGAGATAGGTGATGAACCTGGAGAACTCAAACCAATTGTTCTTCACTTGAAGGATCAAACTATTGGAGTTCTGTATCTGGACATCTAAAGATAGCGGATTTAACATGCATACGAAGAAAAAATTCGACTTTTTGAATAATATATCCGCCCTTGTCTATGCTCAAATACATATAAATATACATTTACATATGAAGGTTGAAGACATGTTTGCTTAATGTGATGAGTCAATCGAGATGGATGAACCTAAATGTCAACACTCTGACAAACTTTGTATATACCTAAATAGACAAGGATATCCCACTTGTTGAGAAAGCCAAGAAGACGTTATCAATATACAAAAACAGAAAGCCCTATGTGTTATGAATTATTTTTAGTAAGCTCAAGATGCCACTAAAAGGGAGAGAGCGTACATAAACAATATGGGATTGTCAATAGATTTTAGTGAGTCAAGGTGGTATTGAAACTTCGTGGCATTAGCATCCTAACCAACCATATACATCCAGTCTTACACCTGAAACATACACAAACTCAAACAATTATGCAAAAATATCTACCGGAAGAGATGATATAGACTGGTATAGGACAACAGGAAATACACATAACCCATTAATCTTCTTAATAAACGGTTGTCGTTCTTTCTTGGGTAGATATCTTTTCAAACTTTGGTATTTCAAACTATAAAAAAACAATCATCAGGGAACATTGTTAGAAAGGCGAGTAGCCAATCAATTGAAACCAAATTAACCATCTTCCCAGAATGTGGTAGAATGCCAATAAGATTGTCGATGAGAATGGACTTTGTCGAGATTCAATGTATAAATTATCAGAATAGATTTGTGTTTGGCTTCTCTAACGACAGCGAGATTACTCGTGTATCTATCCGAATTCCATTTCTATAAGGAGCTTCAAGGGAGAAATTGAAAACTCGACAACAAAAACAGAATCACAAATCAACAGAATTTGAATGAACCATCTTCATAACCTAGCAAGAAAAAAATGCATTAAAAAATGGAGTTCTTAGATGAATAAATCATTTTCGCTTAATTTACAAGAGCAAACCCAAAGCCTCAAAGAACGTCAACAGGAACTACTTGAGATCAAAATTTTCTTACGTGATTGGTAACATGGTCGTCATAGACGGCGAAGTATTGAGCTAGTTGAGCAATCTTGATGTCCGGATGACATAGCTTTGTCATAACTGAATCCCCATCCTCCATCTTCTGGGAACTTCCTATTACCGACACCAACCCATATAACACACCCTCGCTTTTTCCTCGTACCAACGTCAACCACGATGACTCCAAAGCATCGAATATTGTGCGGTATTAGATGAGGAGTCAGACCCTTATAAGGATTCGACGATGACAGCAGTATTGAGCTAGTTGAGCAATCTTGATGTCCGGATGACATAGCTTTGTCATAACTGAATCCCCGTCCTCCATCTTCTGGGAACTTCCTATTACCGACACCAACCCATATAACACACCCTCGCTTTTTCCTCGTACCAACGTCAACTACGATGACTCCAAAGCATCGAATATTGTGCGGTATTAGATGAGGAGTCAGACCCTTATAAGGATTCGACGATGACAGTGTATTCCTCTCTTCTGTTGTCTCTTCTTTTCCAGTGATCTTCCATCGAGGATTATGAGAGAGTGAAACCGATGGATACTAAAAATTAGAAAAAACGAGAAATATTTGGTGAAGAAGATGAATGGATTAGTGATACTAAATTGGATTAACCAGGGATAAAGAAACGCATGAATAGAATGAATAAGAATTAAAAGAAAAATAAAAGAGAAATTATTAATTGAAAAAAAAGCAAGAAAATGTTTGCAGAGGAATGGACATTTCGTCTTAGGCAGAGAAAAAAATATGTTTGATAAAGTGGGTTGGAACATTTTTTTTCGAGTAATTAAATTAATAATTAAATGGATTTTTTTAGAAATTTCTTTTTTATTTCTAGAATTAAAAATTAAAAACATAATTTCTATATATCCTAAAATTGCTTAAATTTTATTTAAAATTTATTTAAAAACAAACTTTATATATAAATATAAAGTAATCTAAGTTTACTAAATAAACTGATTAATATGTATTTGATGGAAATAAAAAAATGGTAATATGTATTAATGGGAAGGATAAATATATATATATATATATATATATTCTAATGTTTTAAAATTCATTAGGTGGTCGAAGATGTCTAGATAGATTAGTCATTGACTAGTCCGCGTTTAGATGTTTTGTTTTTGTTTTTAGAATTTTTTCAATATTAAAATCACTTTTTATATAATTTCACAATTTGGATATAAAAATACCACATATTTGTTTCAAAACTATTTCAATTTTGAACATAAACAATTTAAAGAAATTTAAATTCAATAATCTATATCTAATTGACCGTTGATTAATTTCATATCATCTGGATATGAAATCAAATTAGACCAAATTAATTAAAACACTAGAATATTGGATTGCGAAACCTAATCTGGTAAGGATTTTCACATTTATTAAAAAAATTAATATTATATATTTTTAGTATTAATTGTTATTATTACGTAATAAACGAAAAATCTATCACACGATAATCTCATAGGATTTCCACATTTATTAGAAAGGTAATATTTTAATTTGTTTAGTATTAATTATTATTATTACGTTGTAAACGAAAAATCTATTTGGCACATCAAGTACAAGTATTTAATTATTTTTTATGTTTTCATGAAATTTTTGGAAGATCTTTGTCCACGTCAGCGGAGACGAGGTTTGATATCGCTGACGTCAAGGAGTTCCAAAGTTACGGTGACTAAAAGGTCAAGACGACGTCAGCATCATTTACTCCTTGAGTCCTTGTTCATGAGAGACCCCCATGTGATCACTTCTCACCACTTTCTTCTCCTACATATACGCGCTCTTTTTCACGCGCTATCCTCGGCAGTGATATTCACGCGCTATCCTCGGCAGTGATATTCACGCGCTATCCTCGGCAGTGATATTCACGCGCTATCCTCGGCAGTGATGTTCACGCGCCTTTCTCGGCAGTGATGTTCACGTTTACCCTACGTAAAAAAAACAGAAAATGTATTAGACTGAATTTTGCATCGAATCTCCCTTCCTAAACGTACGCCTGATTTGATGCAAACTCGTAGGTACACATTTTATTTCTATTACATAAAATAACTTCCAATACTCGTAAAGAACAATACATACACACATATATATGTATACATATATCGAGTATAACTTGGTTAACACAATTTAATGAGAGATAAAAATCGTCACCAATTAATCAGTTTCGTATATGTATGGATCTCTTATTAAATGGAATCGGCCATTTCAAGATTTATTTTTGTAATGGAATCTCAATTTTATTTAATATATAAATAACAAATTGATGACGTCACACCCACACCCATCACTTCGTTTATCTCTCTACCTTCCCACACTGCGTTGATATCAACATACTTTTTTTCCCTCCCTCTCTTTCTCTCTCTATGGTATGAAGGCGATGATAGGTGTACAGAACTGCCAAAAAGATGCCGTGAGGCTCGACCTCACTGTTGTCTCTCCTCCTTCGATGCCTTACGCCGCCCGGACCCTATCCATCGACGAGGCAGAGACGGCGGAGACGAAGATCAAACGGCTGATATCGGAGCATCCGGTGATCATCTTCACGCAATCCTCCTGCTGCATGTGCCATGTCAAGAAGAAACTCCTATCCACGGCCCCACGGTCATTGAGCTCGACGACGCCGAGATTTCCGCCGTATACGCCGCCACAACCGTCGCTCACGCGCCTCCTCCGGCTATATTCATAGGCGGCGCGTGTGTCGGCGGGCTTGAGTCGCTCGTATCTCTCCACCTAAGTGGTCACCTTGTTCCTCGGCTCGTTGAGGTTGGAGCCCTGTGGGTATAATTGTAATTTTTCAGTAAATCTGATCTCCCAGTGTTCTCTTAATTATATTTGTATAATTAAAGCATATAATAAATGCTACTGTAAATTTCTGAGCTTGCTTGTTTCGTAGCTGTTACATTTTTATCTTTAGCGTATTTGTAATCATTAATATATGATTATCTTATATATTATATAAAATTTATTAAATTAAATATTATTATTAGACATTGAGGTCAATATGAACATAGAACTTAGATCTGGATTCAATAAATATTAAATGGGTATAATAGAAACAATCACCTTACAGATTAACCAATAAGTTTTGTTTCAATATTAACATTGAATTAAAAAACAAATAGGGATGGTGGGCGTTTTGAAGTTCGTAAAAAGGCACATAAAATATGAAATCTGGACATTGAGGTGCGATCTCATCTATGTGTATCAAATATCAAAGATGTCAATTTGATGGATGTGTCTTCAGTATTCATTATGATGTAAAGAAAGAAGAGAGAATAATTAAAGAATAAAACGGATTAAGTAAAAAATTCAATGTTTTTATAAAATTTTTAAAATTTGTAATCTAAATTGACTTTTTAATCTAAATTGGTTGTTTAAAAAGTTTTTTTTTAATTTTTGAAAAATTTTAAATTTAAATTATTTAATTTGTTTTTTATAACGAATACAAATTAATTTTTTTAGAATAATAAATAATGTCGAACCTATCTGTATTAATTAAATGTTAAACAAATTTGAGATCAATTAATGTCAAAGCAAAACAGCGGATGTATTTCTATTTTTGAGTGAAAACATTCTAAATCGAATTTGAGGAATAGATTTACATTTACATTTGTTGAATTGAAGATTATAGGAAATTTTTTGTTACTGTATAGTATTTTGATATACTTTGTTTATCCGTTGGCATTCTATTTATTTGTGTTGTCGAAACAATAGGGAATGTGTGTATTCTGTCCTGTTTTCTTTTAAATAAAAATATGATTTAAAAAAATATTTGATGATTTTTTAGATACAATTTCTTAAATTGTTGTGTTTAACACAACTACGTAACTATTGACTGGTACATTCAAATCCATCGCTGATGACTAATCTAACACAACCAATGGATCTACTTACCGCAAAGGTATATCTATTCCTAAGCATAGGTTGTTCCTATCCTAAGTTCACTGCGTTGAACATCTTTTGCGGTCCATCATGACTTTTATCTTCTGCGGATTTTATTACTGTATTCTTCATCGTCACTTCGGTTTGATATCGGTAATCTACCGTTTCTCGACTCTTCCACCGGTAAGTGTTTAGGAAAACTATCTAAATCTTGAAGGGTCCCAATGTCATAGCCACATGAAGACGATAATTTGCGTAGCCAACTGGTATGAAAACTATGCTTTCAATTAAACGCGGCTAAAGTCTATCGCTGCCTTACAAGAGAGCCTCTGAAGCATAATCAAATACAAATCAATACAACGAATCAATCGCAGCAACAACATATAAAATAATGATTCACGACAAATATAAATACAACTAAATCAGCAAAAGAAGAAGATAAAAGGCATCATGATAAACCATAAGGAGACATAATGTTGAACCTTTAGAAGATATTTTAAACACTAACGATACTCGCAATGCTAGAATGATTACCTTTAACTCTAACTTTTTGCAAACCACTCCAACTCACAATTGTTACAAATGCAACATTACAACCAATCATATGAAATACAAAATATCACCAATCCTCAATAGAAACACCACTAATTACTAACACAACGCGACGATTCTAGCAGCCAACTCACAATAGCCAACGAAAACACAACCAAACATCTACGTAAATGCAACGTTTAATCGTCCCTATAATTCTCCTAGTTTTAAGGATTTTTCATTCAATATGACCCACAAATGTAAATAAAAAGTTCAAGGAATAAAAGGTTAAGTTCGTTTCCTTATTCTGAGTGATCATCGTTACATTTCACCAGGAAGCATTGTGTTGACGTGTCAAAGATTGCAATAGGCGATACCCTGAATGAAAGAAATAAATTGAAGTTAGTTTTTCTGAAAGGCAATGCGCAAGGAAGCATATATTTTCGCAGAATATGGTTGTCAAAGTAAGCCAAAATTTATTGAAAGTAGTTTTACCCCAAGATGTTTAAATTGGATCATAACAGAATTACGTATTCTTAATATTTTTAGAGATTGGCTTTCCAACGCATGATATCTCGCTTAGATCATGTACAAGGCTAACATGCATTATCATATTTAGTTTGTATCATCATTCATTTCATAGTTTTCCTGCATATTTGTTCTTTTGAAGGGGAAGAAGAATTTGACGATTCAAAGAACTGCTTCGAATGTATCCGCTTGGGTGAATTGGTCGATGGTCACCATTGCTCCCCATTGTTTCGTCGAACCAGTGAAAAGGAAGAAGAATCTGAGGATGCAAATTGAAAGCAATAAGTTGTTTCAGTCAATGTATTACCTTCGAAATCATTGAAGCGGGCTCTAGAGAGCCATAATCGACGAATGTATTCATCTGGGTTAATCGACCGATGGTCTCCCGTTGCTCCCTCTTTTTTCTTCGTATCAGTGAAGACGAATAATTTCTGTCGTTTCTTAGGTCAATTTAAGGAGATGATTTAGTTGTAAGTACAATGAATTTGAAGAAAA
>CM071870.1:26630013-26640448 GCA_036759665.1 Gynandropsis gynandra | reverse complement strand
CAAAACTCAGAAATTGTTCTTTTTCAGTTGCAGGTCACTATCTCTAAAATGTGCTTCGTGGGCTTCTGTAACGTTTGGGCTTCTGCTTCTCGGCCCAGCTTCCTTCAGCCTGCATCAGGCCCGGTCCAGTTCTTTCTTCATCAAGCCCGACCCAGCTTCCTTCTTGAGGCCCGATAGCCACATTCTTCAGATTAGGGGTCAAGAAGCTTACCCCATTTTCACCTGCTGCCTCACCCGAAAACCCTAGCCCATGTGTGCTCTTCGCCGTTGCCCTTGCTCCGGCGTCTCTCGGCCGTCCAGCCTCGCCGTCCAGCGAGGGGAGACGATTCCTTCAAGTATCAACAACCATTTCGACATCCACGTTGAGATCCTTCGACTAAACATATCTGTTCTCCTATTTCTCTTCCTTCTTCCCTTCAAGACCTATCTACCGACAATCTCTCCTTCTGCTCCGTAGACAACAATCACACCTTTCGCTGGAATGTCTCACAGTTCACTCCTTACAACTAGGTTGGCGTCACATGCAAGGTCAACCGCGTCACCTTACTTTATGGATCCGATCCCTGATGGACATGATCCAAGAACATAGACACAGACATCGATTTGGGTTTGAGATTCTAAAGGGAATTGCGAAGGATCAACGTGATCGATGATTCGAGAAGATGGGCGAATACAAGGCAAGCCGGAATTACATGGATCAAGCAATCGGGCTTACAAAGGCACAAGGGAATACACAGCTGAAAGGAAAATAAAACGAAGCCCATAATCACACAGCCCACGCCATGAAGACCCAACCTGGAGCCCAAGATGCTCCAAATCTGCAATCAAGATGTTGAAGCCCACGTAGCCCCATGGCACGAAAGACAAGAAGAAGAACATGTCACCTGAAATAATGAAGAACGATCATAATCATACATGGAGGCAGAAGTGAAGTATTTTGAGAATCAATATTTTTAGTACCCTATAATATTTTGTCTTGAGATAGATAGTGACTTGTAAAGAACATGTTTTATGACACTTTTGAATATATTATGCATGGAGAAGGTGATAATGTATCACCTTTGGCAAACCCTCGGGTTTTTCTAACCCTAAAACACATTGTTCTTTTACCTAAAACCAAACCATCCGAAAACAATACACATTCACGGTTCATTTTATTTCTTGATTGCACAAACATGTCAACAGGAAGAGAAGTTGGTCATGAGCTAAAGTAAATAGAGCTCTTGAACCTACAACCAACAAATGATATGATAGCTTCCATAGTTCAAGGGAGTTGAAGGCATAAGCAAGAAATAATGCACGAGGAGCACCAGATAGCACAAAAAGCTATAGACAGTACAATAATCAGGCCTAAACATAGGAAGGTAGCCCAGAAAGTCTCATATTTTCATGTGGAAGATAAGAGAATGCAGTCACTACCCCATCCTAGTGTTTGATAGAAAGGGATGCAATTTATGGGTGATTAATATGAAAGCCATGCTACTGTCTAAACAACCATGGAAAGTGGTCACTGAAAAGCTATTAGAAATGCTCGTCATGGAGTTATTTCTACTAAAGAAGAAAAACATAAAGCTATTGTTGCATGGTGAGAAATGGAGGCTAAGGGTCAAAATGGACATGGTGAGACATGTTGAATTCTTTGTTACCACAAGGAAATGAGATATTGAAGTACATACTAAGAGGGTAAAGAAATTGATCAGGAATGAAGTTTTGGTTCTTGGTTTGGATAAATACCTTTTTAAGTGTACCTCAATGGTTAGAAATGACTACTAAATTACGTCCCTGCAAAAAANTCCGTATTCTTGCGGAAGCGTTAGTCTAGGTTTTTATTACTTGATATAACGCACATCAGTGTGACTGTGCAAGAATCACAAGAAATTTTAAGAAATATGGAGTGTCAAATGACGACGACTAATCCATATAACAAAATGGTGTCAGATGCTTTTCCTGGAGTTGTTGAGAAAATGCATGAAGAGATGCCAAATAATGAGGCATACAAAATTTTCAACCTATTGGCTACGACAAAGCAACCTATACGAATGACTAAATACAATGACAAATTTATGAGAAGAGGCACCATGCATGTAAATAGGTACACAAATCCTATAGAATTGATTAACACAATTACAGATTAATAAAATTGATCGAATTGGAGGAGATCGTGGGTATCATCAACACTGTTTTGAATGTCATGGAAAAAACGAAGGATAACATATAGTCGAGCACATATTTGAAGACACAATGTCGAAAGACCATAATTAGAGTTACACAATTGAAAGACTCGATATTTAGATTGTCTGGTCGTGCAAAAACAACATTGTTAAAGTGGTTAAAAGAATACATTAAGTTTTCGATGGATATGCGTCTAACATCGCCCAATGTATGGATCTTGTGGGGTCAATGCTCATTGGCATAAAGAGTCATGATTGTCTTATTTTTATGTAGCGACTCATCCTAATTGTGTTTGTAGAGCTATTACCACTTATTGTGCACAATGATTTTTGTGGAATTAATGTACTCTTCAGATATATTTGTTCAATTGTTTTTGAAAAGAAATAATTTAGATTTGAAGAACAATATCCCGAGGTATTTTTCTCAGGTGGTAAAGGTATTTCAAATTCGTTCTTTTATGTCAAGGAACATTTTTCAGTACATTTATCAGATGGGGCAATAATTGGTGAGTCGGTTTAATTCAGATGGATGTATTCAATCAAAAAGTTTTTTATATAAATAAAAATGAAAACAGAAACGGTTAAAGGATCCTTGTTGGAAGATATCATGTATTTCAACACATTTTATTTTGAATCGTATATTCCGACGAAAGAAAGAAGATCAGAAACATATTTTGTTAACTGATCAAACCGATAAGGTATATTAGCTATTACTAGAGGAGTATAATCACGTCCACAAATATATTTTGTTAACTGATCAAACCGATAAGGTATGTTACGTCAATATCCAATAGCATTATAACATTAACGAGAAAAATGGTGGGCCATAATGAAAATTAAACTGCATGTGGAGTTTTAAAAAACCCATAATCACATGGACCACATATGGAAGACCCAACCTAGAGCCCAAGATGTTGCAAATCCGAAATCAAGATGCTAAGGCCTATAAAGCTCACTCGTATGAAGACAAGAAGAAGAATAAGATACCTGCAAGAATGAAGAATGATCATAAGCATAAATGGAGGCACAAATATTTTGAGAATCAAAACATAAATTTAAGATAGGATAACTTAAAAATACACTTAATATGCTATTTGGGTAAACCCTATCCTTCCCTAAAAAAAGTTTCAAATTCAACTCTACCCTTATAATATTGATAATCCCATATTTAGGGGTGTAAAATGAGCTGCTGACTCGCGTGCCAGCTCTAGCTCGAATTATATTTGAGCGAGCAGAGCTGGATATTTTCTAGCTCGTTTAAAAAACGAGCTGAGCCAGAAATGAATTAGAGTTTAGACGAGCTGGTTCACAAGCTGGCTCGCAAGCTGAGTATAGAAACACATATTTTCCTATTTTTACATATCATATGTATTCTCGTATTTATTAAATATTATTAATGGAAAATAATATATTATTTACATATAATAATTATATTATTTTCCTAGTTATACCAAATTAATATAATTTTAGAAACAAATAATGAAATAAAATATTTAAACAACTATTATAAAGATATGTTCATATATTCGATATTTTATTTAATTTTCGATAAATTTGTTTTTTTAATTATTATTTTTGATATTTAATAACTTTGAATTCAAATTAATGTTTTTATATTTTATATATTGAATTTTGTTTGTGGAAAAAATAATAATATTTATATATTACAACTATTTTAAATTAAATAGTCTAGCTCACGAGCTATCTCTTTTTAGACGAGCTAAAAACGAGCTGAGCTCAGCTGGAATTTTCTAGCTCGTTTTGAAAATGACCCGAACTGAGCTAGCTCTTTTTTTGCAAGTTGGTGCCAAGCTGAATCGAGCTGAGCCGAGCCAACTTATTTTAGACCCTAACGCGATTCCGCTGGAACAACGCTTTAGACTAAAGGTCGGATGGATAGGCCTTGCTGCAAAGTTGCACAAGGTGGGTGGAGCGATTGGTCACACGAGAGTTGCGGAAAGACTCTCGATTCACCGACCCGTCTTCGAAGGATATTACACACCAACGAAGAACGAACATACATTGGATATGACACACCAACGGATTTTCTGGATGTAACCCACCAAGAAAGAAAGATTTCACAAAGGAAAATCAAGTTTAATTTCAAAATTCAAAGTTATATCCATTCCTTCACCATGGTCGGCCATATGAATAAGAAAATGGCCATGCAACTCATAAATACATCATTAAATGCTAGTCACCATGCAAGGAAACAATTAATTGTTCTACAAAATAGATAAAGACTTAAATAGGACAGGTCGTAAGATGTGCCGTTGCGTTGCAGACTTGTCTTGAAACCCTCGGGTCAATAATTAGGTCGCGGAAAGTGATTCACAGCCTCGTTAAAAACCCGTCGTTGGAAAACCCTGTTGGACAAAACCAACGAAGGGAAAAGTGTACACGCGAGTCACTTACTTATTATTGACCATCGCAGGTTGTGCTTCGGCTTGAAGAACGATACGTATATTATTGACTTCACGTGGGCTTGAATACTCATCTTGAACATGGATGGCCGTGAGGATCTCGATGATCGCCTCCTTGAGATTCATAGCTTTGGCTCGGGTCACGGGACCAGCTGGTAAGGTCAAGGCCTCCTCTTCCCTAGCCCTAGCTCGGTCATAGGACCAATTTCCTTCCGTCGGGTCGCGTTCGCCTTTCGTTTAACTCGGGACATCTCTTCCGCGACTTGGGTCGCCTCTTCCTTTGCGCAGGTCGCATCTCGAGTCGTGCAGGTTGTGTCTCGGGTCGCGCAGGTCGCGTCTCGGGTCACATAGATCGTGTCTTCTTCAGCGCTGTAGGTCACGTCCTCCTCTGCATTATAGGTCGCGTCCTCGACGTCGTCCGGGATCATATCATGCCCCCTACTTGAAAAGTATTAGCCTCAAATCCGTTTGATCTACGATAAAAGGAACCAAATCAGTAACATTAAAGGTAGAACTCACGTTATACTTATTTTGCAAGTCAAGTTGGTAGGCGTTGTTGCTGATTCTCTTGGTCAGTGTGAATGGGCCGTCGATCCGGGGCATTAATTTGGACTTCCGCTCATTCGGGAATCGTTCTTTTCGTAGATGAACCAAAACTTGGTAGCCAATCATTTGAATCATTTGCTTCTTGGCTCGAAAATGCCATAGGTAATGCTGCCACGTTTGCAACGCTCTCACAAGCGCGTATAGCTCCTTGTCGTAGGTGGCATAGTTGAGGATTGCACCTCCGAGTTTCTCGTTGAAATGGCCAATTGGTTTCCGTTTCTGCATTAACACTGCACCAATTCCTACGATAGATGCATCACACTCGATCTCAAAAGTCTTAAGAAAACTAGGAAATATAAGCGAAGGAGCGTTAGTAAGTTTTTCTTTCAACGTTTGAAACGCTGCCTCTTACACTTCTCCCCACTTGAATCCCACGTTTTTCTTAATGACTTCAGTAAGAGGGGCGGCCAAGGTGCTGAAGTCCTTAACAAAGCGACGATAGAACCCCGTGAGTCCATGGAAGCTTCGGACTTCCCCAACGGTCTTTGGGTTCGGCCATTCCCCAATGGCTTTGACCGTTTCTTCGTCTACCTTTACGCCATCTGCTCTTACAACAAAACCTAGAAATACGACGTTATCTGTAAAAAAGGTACATTTCTTAAAATTGGTGTACAATTCTTCCTTCCTAAGTACCTTTAAGACTAATTCTAGGTGGCCTAAGTGTTCATCTAAGTTCTTACTATAGATCAATATATCATCGAAATAGACTACTACGAATCTACCTATATATTCTCAAAGAACATGGTTCATTAAACGCATGAAAAATGCTAGGTGCATTTGACAATCCAAAAGGCATAACTAACCACGCATACAATCCATGTTTACTTTTGCAACGCCGTTTTCCATTCGTCACCTTCCTTCATCCTAATTTGATGATATTCACTTTTAAGATCAATCTTTGAAAATATCCTACTTCCATGCATCTCATCTAACATGTCATCTAGCCTAGGAATAGGATGTCGATACTTCACCGTAATGTTGTTGATTGCGCGACAATCAACACACATGCGCCAGCTGCCGTTTTTCTACGGCACGAGTAGAACGGGTACGGCGCATGGACTCATGATTTCTCAGATGTGTCCCTTGGCCATGAGTTCCTCCAATTTCCTTTGCAGCTCCTTGGTTTCCAAGGGATTAGTTCGGTAGACTGGCCGATTTGGTAACGCGGCTCCGGGAACGAAATCGAAAGACATCTCCATAATCCTTCAATAAATTGGAAATTTCACTCAGCAGCACCGGTGCAAGATTAGCTAAGCTCGAGAGAGCTTCCTTACATACAAACAATAATACGAACTGATTCGAGTGAAGAGATTTCTTGATCTCACCCGATCTTGCATAAAAATTTGACGATTTAAGCTCGCGTTTGCCTTTCTTCTTCAAGTGCGTTTGGTCTTGTAGCACTACCTTGGGCGTCAACGGAACAAGGAAGGTCTTCCTGCCATTATATTCAAAGTAATGCTTATTAGTGAAACCGTCATGTTTTACATTGCGATCCGATTGCCATGGTCTACCGAGTAGAATATGACTCGCCTCCATGGGTAGCACATCGCACAAAATTTCATCTTCGTATTTGCCTATGGCAATAGGTACAGTCACTTGGCTGGTCACCTCCATTTCGCCCTTTTCGTTCAGCCATTGAAGCTTATACGTCCTCGGGTGTTTTAGGACCTTTAATCCAAGGTTTCGGACCATAGTATCGCTTGCAACGTTTGTGCAACTTCCTCCGTCGATGATTATGCTACAAAATTTTCCGTTAACAAGGCTGCGTGTGTGGAATAAATTTTTTCGCTGTTATTGTTCGTTGCCCTTAGGCTGCACGCTCAAAGAACGTCGTGCCACCAGCAACTCTCCTTTGGTCGGTTCCTCCTCTTCCGATCTATAGACTAAAGGTCGGATGGATAGGCCTTGCTGCAATATGTCGCACAAGGTGGGTGGAGCGATTGGTCACACAAGAGTTGAGGAAAGACTCTCGATTCACCGGCTCGTCTTCGAAGGATATTACGCACCAACTAAGAACGAACAAAGGTTGGATATAACTCTCTTGTTCATGCACTCGCTCGTGACACTTGAAACTTCACATACCGAGCCCTTGAAATCATGACCTCAGCCTTCTCTTTGTCACGCGGCGCTGCTGGACCTATCTTTGTCGCATCTCGGTTCGCTGGAATGACCTTGGGAGCGTCTCGGATTGCTGGAACCGAGCTGTCCTTCCTTGGATAGCTCGGTTTTTCGCCCTGTTGATGGCCATATTTTCCAGCCTTATAGCCCGAACGTGAACTCCTTCGCCGCTGGAGTTGTTACCTCGATTAGGATCGCCTTGTGGAGCATCTCCACAACCTCCACGTAGTGTTGCATCTCTAGGTTGTCTTGGGTTTCTAGATTTAATGCTCCAAAGAATCGAGACATCAACGCCTCTCTATCCTCCGAGATGTCAGCCCTCAACATCAGCAACTCCATCTCTTGATAAAAAATTCCTCCACGGGACGGTTCCCTTGGGTGAGCTTCCTTAGCCGCCGATGCACTTTTCGGTGGTGATGATTCGGCACGAACCTCCTGCGCATAAGGTTTTCATTTCGCTACTGGTTCTTCTCCATTTCGTCGCCTAGAAATCATGAGTTGATCCCACCAACTCAAGGCGTAGTCGTAGAACTCCGTGGCCGCTACCCTAACCTTCTTAGCCTTGGGGTAATGTTGACAACCGAATATGATTTCAACCTTTTTTCCCACTCTAGGTAGGCGTCCGGGTCGGCTTTACCATGGAACGATGGAATTTTCAGCTTGAGACCAGCGAGGTCATCCCTCGGGTCGTCTTGTCGTTCCCTTGGCTCACGCCGCCTTCGGTGACTACTTCGAAACGAGGATGAACTGCCTTGTTCGTAGTAGTTGCTGTCCTCTTCATGCTTCCTTTCTCGTTGCTGGAACACATGAGTGTCTCTCGGTCAGGTTGGATGTTCGGGTTGAAATTCTTGCCGAAACTTTTGTTAGTTCTTAGTAAGACTTTGCTCCAATCGAGCCGCGAGAGCCTCTATCAACCTCTCGTTTAATAGGCTAGTTTTGGTTCCCTTATCTTCAATTTTTTTGATGATTATAATACTGCAAACTCATCAATCCGCACACTAGTACACCGGAGCAGCCATAAGCGAAAACCAAGAGAAATTTACGAGCAACCAAGACTCGTAACACAAAATATACGTACTATTCTTTTCTTTATTTTTATTATTTTTTTTTGCGTTCAAACCTAGCTATGATCTTGAGTACCCGAGGCGTGTAAAGCTACGGGGGTAATTGACAGCAATTAGCCCGGTCGTGCACTCCAATTCCGCCCGAGCGGGCACTCTTGAAATGTTGTTTTGCTCCCTTCGCTCGGTGTTTGAGTGTTCACTTTCAGTCCATGGCCTTGCACAAGTCGAACCTTGTTACTCAACTTCGTTTTCGGGGTTAGATTGCCATATTCACTCGTGTTTCTCCCCATGTCTTCGTTTCCTACACAAAACACGAAATGTAGATGAAGTCCTCGAATAAACACGATAAATGAATGAAATCTCAATAATCTACTCTAAACTAGACCTAAGAATGATATAAAAACTACAACGGATTACGTGTTATCAAAACTCTAGTCACCATGCAAGGCCAATTAATTGTTCTAGAAAATCGCTAAAGACTTAAATAGGACAAGTCATAAGATGTGCCATTGGGCTGCGAACTTGTCTTGAAACCCTCGGGTCAATAATTAGGTCGTAGAAAGTGATTTGCGGCCTCATTAAAAACCCATCGTTGGAAAACCCCGTGCGACAAAACCAACAAAAGGAAAAGAGTACACGCGAGTCACTTACTAATTATTGACCGTTGCGAGTTGTGCTTCGGCTTGAAGAACGATACAGATATTAGTGACTTCACGTGGACTTGAATACTCATCTTGAACGTGGATGGCCGTGAGGATCCCGATGATCGCCTCCCTGAGCTTCGTAGCTTTGGCTCGGGTCAGGGGACAAGCTGGTAAGGTCAAGGCCTCCTCCTCCCTAGCCCTAGCTCGGGTCATAGGACCAACGTCATTTCGTCGGTTCGCATCCGCCTTTCGTTTAACTTGGGATGTCTCCTCCGCGGTGCGGGTCGCCTCTTCTAGAGCTCGGGCTCGGGTCACGGGACCGACGTATTTTGACCTAATGGCGTCTCGGGCCGCGGGATTGGCGTCTCGGGTCGCAGAGATCCCCTCTTCTTCCTTTCTGCGGGTCGCGTCCTCCTCGCTGTTGATGGTCGCGTCTTCAGCGTCCTCCGGGATCATATCATGCCCCCCTTCTTCAAAAGGATTTGCCCTCAAATCCGCTTGGTCTGCAACATAAGGCATTAAGTCAGAAACGTTGAAACTAGAACTCACGTTATACTTACCTCGCAGATCCAGCCGGTAGGCGTTGTTGCTGATCTTTTTTATCACAGTAAATGGACCGTCGATCCGGGGCATGAGCTTTGACTTCCGCTCGTTCGGAAAATGCTCTTTCCTTAGGTGAATCCACACTTGATCACCGGGTTTGAAAATCATTCGCTTTCGAGCTCGAAAGCGCCATAGTTGATGCTGCCACGTTCGCAACGCTCTCACAAGCGGGTAAAGCTCTTTATCGTATGTGGCGCAATTGAGGTTGCATCTCCAAGCTTCTTGCTGAAATAAGAGATTGGCTTTTGTTCCTGCATAAAGATTACACCAATTTCTACACTAGATGCATCAGTTTCGATTTCAAACGTTTTAAGGAAATCCGGTAAAATTAAAGGAGGGATATGAGTAAGCTTCTTGTTTAGCGTTTGGAACGCTTCTTCTTGTGCTTCCTCCAACTTGAATCCCACATTTTTCCTAATGATTTCGGTAAGAGGGGTAGCCAAGTTACTAAGGCCCTTCACGAAGCGATGATAGAACTCCGTGACTCCATGGAAGCTTTGAGCTTCTCCGACGGTCTTTGGTCTATTCCATTTGTGAATTGATTTGACCTTCTTCTCGTCCTCCTTGACTTCATCTGTACTTATAAAAAAACCTAGAATGCCAACGTTATCCGTACAATAGGTACACTTCTTTAGGTTAGCATAAAGTTCTTTGTTCCTAAGTACCCTTAGATTCGATTCTAGGTTTCCAACGAGTGCTTCTAATGCTTTACTATAGATCATCATATCATCAAAGCAAATCATTACGAGTCTACCTATAAACTCTCTAAGAACTTGGTTCATTAAACGCATGATAGTACTAGGTGC
>CM071870.1:26585858-26612297 GCA_036759665.1 Gynandropsis gynandra | reverse complement strand
TATAAACGTAGTATCTTTTGGGAATTACCATATTGGAAATAATTGATATTACGTCATAATTTATATGTTATTCATATCGAAAAGAAATTTTTCGATAACATCATCAAAACTGGAAGAAATCACATATTTCAGCATATTTTATTTCGAATCGCATATTCAGACAAAAGAACAACGTACAACGGATGATCACACAAACTATCTGTATCAATATAATCTGCAGTTTGGCACAATCCTGAGATGTTTACACCGATGGGACGTACATGAGGTAAATTCGAGGAATATTGGTAACATCAGAGGAGTATAATCACATCCACACATATATATTACTAAATTATCAAGAGTTATTACCGTTCCAAATGTACAAAACAATATTATTAAAATTTTTAAATATATATATACACACAATATTAACGTATTTTCATTATACAGGATATTTGATGAAGAAGTAATTGGTACATATCCTCATCTAAACGCAAATGAACTCATAGACATGAAAGTTCAACATTATGACTTGTGGTTGAGATATTATGTAAGTAGTCGTGTACACGTCTATTAAAATAATTAATTGCATTTATTATAAAGTATTCATTCGTTTTTATGTTATACAGGTGAAATGTTCTAATGAAAGACCTCTAACGTGGTTAAAAGATTTGGCTAATGGCCCTCCACAAAATGTTATGTGTTGGCCAATTTTGTTTACTCGCGGCTACACGTTCCACACGTATGAACACGGAAAACATAGAAGCACTTACAATTATGACGTTTGCGTTAATAATGAAATAGATGGTGATAACTTTTACGTCATTTTGCACCAAATCCTACAAGTGGAATATCTCGATCTCGTTGGGTTGAAGGTAATGCTTTTTAAATATCAGTGGTTCGACCCAACCGTAGGATGTGGAATATTTGAAAAACAAATTGGGAGGAATTGACATCAATCTGGCACGAAAATATGGTAAATATGATCCATTCATCACAATAGATCAAGCAGATCAAGTATGTTATGTGCAATATCCAACAACATTGAAACGTTGAAGACATGAGTGGTGGGCCTTAGTAAAGAGCAAGCCACGAGAAATTATAAGCTCATATGAAAAAGAAGATATGTTATAACCCGATCATCTGCAACCGATTCTTTTAATTGATACAGACAATCGCGAGGAGATTCTTGCAAGAACTTACATAGACGGAGAATTCATACGCGATTATGAAGACATGAACCAGAAGATGCTGCAGATGAAAACGAAGATGAATTCAGTGAACAATCGAAGGAAGACTCGCCAATCGATGAATCTACTAACGAAAAAATGTAAATACAATAATGTGTAATTTAAATGATGTGTAATGTAAATGATGTATAAATACAATCGAAAAATCTCCAATCAAACAATCGAAATGTAAATACAATAATGTGTAATGTAAATGTTGTGTAAACGATGTGTTAATACAATCGAAAAATCTCCAATCGAACAATCAAAATGTAAGTACAAACGAAGAATATATAAATGATGTGTAATGTTTTTAGAACTTCATATGATCTAATACCAACGGGCATCTGTTGGAAAAGATAACGTATCCCGTTGGAACACGAAATCGCATTTGACACTTAAAAAATTTTCTAAATTTTCCGCAATTGTAACGGGCATCCGTTGGAAAGTTGTAACAGATGCTCGTTAAAGTTTTTCTAACGGTCATCCGTTAGAAGAGTTTAACGGATGACCGTTAAAACTTTTTAACGAGCATCCATTAATACTGCTAACGGGCATTCATTACCATTTACTAACGGATTCCCATTAGAAAGCTTGCAACGGGCATCCATTACAATTTGCAACAGATTCCCGTTGCAAAGTGTCATCATGACTACCTAGTTTATGATTCTTTCCAACGGACATCCCTTGCAAATTGTAACAGATGCCTCTTACACTAGGAGACAAACCACCGCTTTGGTGTCTGTTACCTCGAGAACATGCATTTCCAATGGGAATCCATTGAAAATTGTAATGTATGCACGTTGGAGAAATAGAACGTTGTGTTACTTAGTTGCGTCCTTTGAGTTGACGAATTTTTCTACGGGCATCCGTTGGAATTTCTAACGGATGCCGTTGGAAATTTCTGCATATATATCATTGAAAAATTTCATTTTCAACACAAATCAAAATTTCAAATCCTCTCAAATACTCGATCTTGGTATCCTATCGGGACGCTATGATAAAATTTAATTTTATATGCATTTATATTGATGTAATTCATAAATGTTATCTAAATATTTAATTTTCATATGCAGATTTGACGTGGATGATGTTCTAGAACATACGAACAATAGCATCATCCAAGGGTCCTTACAGGATCAATTCTATTATTCTTGGCAAGTTACGCTAGAAATTATACTCCACTGACGGTGGTGTACTTTCATCATAAGTTTATTTAAAATTAATTTTTTATTTAAAATGATTAATTATATATATTCTAAACTAACTCATTTGTTTTGCAGCGCACATATAGATGACGGAAGAAGGATACGTCGTGCATCTACATGGCTTGGATGCGCGATATGTAAGCCCGCATGCGCTTGATGATGAACAGCGCCAAGCGCAACTACTACACCAAGAATCGCAAACTGGCATGGGCAATGAACGAGGTCTTCAATCAACTTATTCAACATTGGGAGTCTGAGAACTTCAAGGCCAAGATCGAGAAGGCCAAAAAATGTCGGTACAGCGAGAAGGTTCCTAGAGATGGTCCGCATCGCCATACTTCTAGATCAAAATCATTCCGGAAGAGGAAGCAAGAATTAGTACATTTTTTATAGTTATTATTTAATTTTTTTTTGTTCTTTACAATATTTATATTGATATATTTATTTTATACAAGAGATGCAACGAATAGAAAGAGAACCGACTTTTCTTGAACTGGTAGTGGAGCCGATCGTCGGGGAAGAGAGTGACAAACCTGAACTCGTCGACCCTCGAGCGGAAAGAACCATGAAAATTGTGACGGATAAGATCACACAGCAATCACAAGCTTGTGGTTCAACTCCCGACGAGCTCAGTCCTTTACAAAGACAAAATTTATTCGGAGTTAAACATTTATTATTTATATTCAGATTAGTAATAAAAATATTTTTAACAATTCTAACTCTAATTTTTTTTTTATTCTGTAGTCAGTTAGACCATATAAGGGGCTTCTATACGGTCTCGTTGCACTGTAAAAGGATATCGTCGAGGACGACACAACGGTACCTCCCGTGATCCAAGAGAGCTACATGCAACAACGGCGTATCAAGGATTTTGGAGCACAACTTTGAGAAACTCGAGCCCAGATTCAAGAAACTCGATCGAAAATGCAGCACATTAAGAGAGTCATAGAATTGCTATCCGGCCGGGCGAGGGAATCAACGCCGTTTTAAGAATCGGGTATCGATTTGGATGCAACGCCTTCACGAGGTGTTCGTGACCACGAGGATGACATCGTCCCACAGATTTAGATGAAATGTAATAGAATTAGATTTTAATTTTTTGTAAGAACTTTTATTATATTAATTAAGGTTATTTGAAATTATTTTTTATTTTTTAAAATTTATTTTTTCTATATTTTTTTTTTTTTGTATTTTTTAAAACAATTCCAACTGATGTCTATTGCAAATTCTAACGGGCATCCGTTGGATGCCAAATGGTAACGGATGCCCGTTGTCATTTCCCGCCACATTGCAATGGATGCCCGTTGCAAAAAAAATTCAATTCTCGCTCATTTTTTTCCCAACGGAGTGGCAACGGAAATCCGTAACAAATTGGTAATGGGCATCCGTTACAATTTTGTAATGGGCATTCGTTGCAGATTTGTAACGGGCATCCGTCACATTTTTTGTAATGGGCATCCATTACAATTTGCCAATGGCATTATCCGTGGCACATCCGTTACAATTTTACAACTGATAATATATGTTGTAACACTGTTGAGAACCGCAACTGATTTTGATTTGTAACGAGAATTTTTCAATGGTCGGAGATCAGTTGCCGTCCGTTAGGAAATGGTCATTGTAACGGATTTTAGGCAATCCGTTGGAAATCGTCTTTGTAGTGTATATTTAAATATTTTAATAATTTTTATATTTTTAAATTTTTAAATTTATTTCAAATATTTGAAAAATATAATTTAAAAGTATAACTAAAAAAAATTTAAATAAATTATTTTATTAATAATAGTCGATTTTGGTAATTTTGCTCAAAATGCAATTACAAAAATTTTCTGCAATCCGCTTCTAGTCGCAGTCGCACGTAAACGCAGCGTTTCCATCCTTCAGAAAAAATGAAACAAAACGCCATCATTCTTTGACATAAACGTCGTCAAACATAAACACAAACGTTGCACTTTCATCAATCAAACCCTAAATCTAGATCGACTTATACCATAATGTTGGGATTGGTTTATACCATGAAATCTGGGTCATGGATTAATCTCGGTATTTGTATCGAAAGTTAGTTATTATTTTACTCATTTTTCCGTTGTACGTACCACTGATATCATATTGTTTGTGTTGTCTTTTATAGTTTTGTTTTGTATATTATAATATTATTTTGTTTGTATTTAGGTTTGACGTTCATTTTGCATAGGTTGAGGTTTTTTTGGGAGATTCCTTTAGTCAAATAGCATCCTTATTTATATTGTGTAGTCTATCTTTCAAAATAACGGTTAATAATCATTTTCGTCGCAGAGTTTCAATATGTAGAGGACAGTTTGGTATATGTTAGGGATTGTACGTGCGTGGATGATTTGCATCTTTAGAAGATTGTATAGGACATATTTGAAAAAGTACTAAGATCTATCAATATTGATATTCAAATAAAATATTTGTGGTATAAGTTATGTTTAGAAAGTTTAGATTCTAGATTCGTATAGAGAATTGAAAAAAGAGTTGTCAAAGTTACATGCAACTGTCAAATTTTCAAAATAAATAAACAAAATTTTATATGCTTTGTCGATACCTATACATTAGTTCATGGACGATGAAGATGTTGAATGTGACGATGTTGTTAATATCATTGGTGATGAGGTTAGTTACGAAGAAGATGTTGCATGTGTTGCATGTGACTATCAAAATGAAATTGTTAAAGAAGATATTGCTTTGTGAAGTTTGAAATGAAGGTGAAGATGAAGATGATGATTTGGATTTCAATCTTACTCAAGAGGAAGAAGGGAGAGAAGAACATTCTAAAGGTGATGACGAGGAAAAGGGTGAGGGTGATTTTGTTGACGATGACATGGCAGATGATGATTATGTTTTTAGGAATGTTTTCATAAAAAAAATAAGGTAATGGAAAGTAGAATTGAATGAAAGCGAGGATGACATAGGCATGAGACATAATGTATTTTATCCGGACACACTGTATTAAAGAGAAATCTCAAAAAAAAAAAAAAGAAATATCATTGCATAAACATAATTAAGATGAAATTATTCAAAATGTTCAACTCTTGTGAAGTGTTTCGAGAGTACATGATGGAATACCACGTACACTTGAGATGCAACATAAAACATATTATCGATAAGACTCGAACATATTTGAGTTGATGTGTCGTGATAAATAATGCAATTGGAGGGTTTGTTATTTTGAAGAAAGCACATCGAGAACAATAGATGATTAACTCAATTCATAGTAAACACATTTGTTCAAATACGGATAAATCCAAGTCGTTTAAGATAAAATACATTGTGCAATTTGTTTGGAGTGTATAGAAAGATCTGGAGACAACTGTGAATATTCTTCACAATGAAATCTTAGATGATTATAGATTGAAGATTTCGATGGAAAAATGCTATAAAGCAAAAGCAAAGACCTTAAGTTTGTTGAAATAATATTACAACAAATAATTCTAACGTTTATGTGATTATGAAATCAAATTAAAGAATTATTTTTGTTTAACAAAATATTGTTTGTATAATTATAAATATGTGTGTACTAATTTTAATGTTTACCTTTGTTTTATTAGGTAAACTCCGAGAGCACTAGTCGAAATCAAAATTGTTACATTTAAAGGAGAAAGAATTTAATCGATTTTATATGTGTTTAGAAACACTTTAGAATTCTCGATTGTCAACTTGTAGACCCATTAATGGATTAGATGGATGTTTCTAAAAGGAAAAATCAAGGGTGGGATGTCGAAAGTTGTAGGAAGTTATCGAAATAATCCAATCCATTTGATTACATGGACATCTGTACTACTGGAGAATAAAGAGAATTAATTGGAAATGGTTATCCGTAGACTAAATTTTATTTGAAGTTTACGAATGAACAATGATTTACTGTTCTATGAGACAAACAAAAGGTATTGAACATGATGTATGTAAATTTGAGTAAAATGAAATTTGATTAAAAAAACATTGTGTAAATGTTCTTCCTTAAGTTGTACTGGGTTCGGTTAAGATGATACAAGAGGAGTTGTCTTTTGTAGAGTATGGAATGTGTGTTTGTCATCATATCTATGCAAATTGGAGAACAAGAAATGAGAGCTGAAATCCTTATTTTATATCCCGTATGCAATTAGAATGATGTTGAATGGAAGATAACCTTGAAATGATGAAAAATTTAATTAAACAACTTACAATAATCTCCTTAAAACGGAGCACAAGAGTTGGTGTCGCGCTTTCTTTCAGACATGTTCGTTTGCAGTAACTTATTTAACAATTTATCTGAATCATTCAATAAAACCATTTGACACACATAATGTCTAACTTTGGTTCCAGTGTTAGAGAAAATTAGGATACTTCCTATGATTCAGATGTTTGTTACAAAAAACACCTGGAGGTTCGGATGTTATAACTCATAGGGTTAGATAAGAACTTGAGGAACCTAAGCTGAAAGGCATCGGTTGTATAGTCATCTTTAGCATTTAAGAGTTTGAAGTTTTAGATTGCGGGGAATAGTATGCTCTAGACCTCGTTAGGATGACTTGTTCTAGTAAGAGATGGAACATTACATGTATTCCATGCCCACATGTTGTCGTTAAATACAGAGGGCAAGTTCAACATAAAAACTTGATGTTTTTCACTTTTATAGGACATTTAGATCGCGTAAAACATATGAGATACACATTAAACCTGTAAATGATTACAAACAAATGCCTACTTAAGCATTTAAAAAGAGAGTTTGACTCAATGTTGGTCTATAATATAACATGTAATGTGGAACACATAGATTGAACTACAATGTCGTACACAAAATATTTTCAAACATGATATTTTCCTAATAAAAATTATATTTCACATTCCTATTATACAACATCATCATTATAAAGATTAATGATACAATAAAAGTAATATTAAGAACACATATAATCGCTTTAGATTTTTTAGAATGTTAAAACAAACATATTTTGTGCATCATCAAGTCCCCAATCTTTAATAAATATTTTTGGTGATCGTCAATTTTATTCTCGAGGTTTAGTATTGTATCTTTAAGCTATTTCATATCAATTATATTTACATATTGTCGTCACATGCTACCACCAATATACCAATTTCGGTCATCCATCTACTTCATCTTGGTCATACCATTGAAAAAATATATAAGATATCCCGTCATATATCTCAAACAACTAAAGAACCATCTATTTGAATACCTTTAGATTATGATCAACATAATATGACTGTTTTGTTAAATCAACATCTAATCTAATGTACATAATGTTTGTATTTACCATAGTCAACGATTCACCATTATAAGTCATATGAAAAAAAAATATTGTACATAAACCTTAAACCATTACCATCCATATGTACATATATTCATACCTTTTTTTCATGCGTGATCACTCATACTCAATCAAATCTCGTACATTCATACACTCATACATTTGTCTTAGCCATTCATTGGAAATCAAGCCGAAATATGTTAAAAGAATCTATGGAAAATTTACGTAAACAAACAGAAATCCATGGGCGATTTTGCACAAACAGCAAATTGAAATTTCTTCTAAAAACGAGACGAAGAAGAGTTACATACCTAGAAAGTACGATGAAAAGAAGGAGAATGATATCACGAAGAAGACCTAGGTAAGGCTTTCACCTTTCACATCCCATTTCAGTTGCCTGATGGGACATGAACAAGATGTAGAAATCAAGTAAAATTTGGGTTTGTCTCTGGGTGTAATGTTTTAGGGATTTTCGATCCAATTTCATTCATTAAAAAAACAAATCATTAAATACCCTAAAACACAACTCGTGAAGAAAACCCAATCCAAAACCCATTTCATACCACGTCGATCCTAATATGAAGTATCCTGTGAGGTGTTTACTTATATGGACAATGATCGGTTATGGTTCGATGCTAGTTCAACAGATTTTAACGTATGTTAAGGTCTGTTCATCCGGCGTGATATGATCAAGAAAATTTAATATGAGATCGTGTGTTTTAGATTAATGTATCCATAATTGATAAGACTTTTAGATAATTGTCCCAATTCAAAAATATTATGGAAATTAGAATGAGTTCTAGCTTTTTAAGTCGTTTCTCCTAAAGGCTTAAAATGCATTTCTTTAAGAATATCACTTCTAATTAAATAATCAAAATCAACCATATTATAGATATTGCAATCAAAGTATCTTTTGCTTATCCACATTATTCCTCCAAACAAGAGGGAACAAGAGTCGGGTATCCGAAATTTTAGTACTTTATCTACCCAAACTCAAATTTGCTTTGGATATCCGAAAAATTGGTCGAATGCCCGTGAATATCCGAACCCATTTTTTTCTAAAATATTAGAGTATATATTAGTGCGAGTTTGGATCGGGTTCGGATTCGAATATCCGACCCATACCAACCCTAATTTGTCTAAAAATTAAATGTATCTTCGTAAATTAATATATATGTGGATATCTACTTGTGGGAATAAAATATCCGAATCCACCAAATTAATAATTTTATTATTTGAATCCACAAATTCGAACAATTTTTTTATTCAAGACAAGTTTCGGATTGAAACGAAATTTGATATTTTGTCGACCCTATCTCCAAAGTTTTGATAAATGTTCTATGTTTTAAACAATTTTCTCCACTTTTATATCATCTCAACTGTTTTTTCATCCCTAACTATTTATGTATATATTATTTCTAGTGAGCTAATCACCGGAATTAATGACACACATTTTTTTGTCCACCGAATTTGGTTTGGATTTTTATAAAATATATTACTTGGTGATTATATATGGATCTTCAAATTCTTGACCTTACTTTCATATTTAATTGTATAATTATTTTCTAAATTTTTTCCATATTATTCAAATAAAGTTATTTTATTTTTTTTATAAAATCTAAAATATAATATGAATAAATTTTAATGAAAATGGCTTAAAATCTCTGTAATGTCTAAATTGTCAACAAAAAGTTTATGATTTATAATTTTAATATGTGGTTTTCAATTTATTATTTTTTTAATAATTTTAGAAAACAATTTAGAAATTTTTAAATTCATTTGCTCTAAATTTTATACAAATAAAAAAATCTCACTCTATATTTTTTCTAGTTTATTAAATTTGTTTTACTTGAATATTTTCTGTATGTATATAGACAATAAATAATATTTAAATTCAATTAAGATTCTTAATTTAAGAAGAAGGAGAAAAAAAATAATGATATAGGGCCAAGGAAGTCAACAAGCATGTTCACACCAGTTCACACGTTACCTTCTCTAATCCCGAAATTCCCCCATTTCTATTTATGAACCAAACACAATCCTCCACTCCAAACGCAGCAGGGGAGGCGCATCGTCTCCGATGAACGCCTCCGTTTTCCTTAAGACTTCTATTGTCGGAAACCACGACAACACCGGAGACGAAGACGGACATGAAACCAGTAATGTCTTTGACAGCGACGTTGTAGAGACGACCACCCATAAAACGACTGATGCCAAGGGCCTTAAGGGCTTTTTCACTTCCCTCTTGTTGATGGAGGAGCACGAGAAGCACGACCAGGAACCTCGTGACGCGGAGTCTTGCCGTCAGATGCTCGATTTCCAGTCCAATTACCGGAAAAGGGCAACAACCATGTCCGATTATCACTCCGATCTTCAAGGTTATTACACGGACGCTGAGGAGATTACCCGGAATAGCCGAAAAAAGTCACGCGTCACCGCAGTCGCAGCGGCGACGGCATCGGGTTCCGAGCTTAAGAGCGAGAGCGGGGAGAATCCGAATCCTGGGTCTGGGACGGGTCAGGGCTCGGGTTCGGGTCAAAATAGGCGGTTGTGGGTAAAGGACAGGAGCCGGGCTTGGTGGGAGGAGTGTAGCGGCGACGATTACCCAGAAGAGGACTTCAAGCGAGCATTTCGGATGTCCAAAGCCACGTTTGAAGCAATCTGTGATGAGTTGAACTCTGCGGTGGCTAAGGAAGACACGGCCCTGCGAAACGCCATCCCGGTACGTCAGCGAGTCGCGGTCTGCATATGGAGACTCGCGACGGGAGAGCCCTTGCGGCTCGTGTCCAAGAAGTTTGGCTTGGGGATTTCCACTTGCCACAAACTTGTTCTTGAGGTTTGTAAAGCCATTAAGGATGTCTTGATGCCCAAGTACCTGCAATGGCCAGACGGTGATGGTTTGAGAAACATCAGAGAAAAGTTTGAATCGATGTGGGGTATACCGAACGTTGTGGGTACGATATATACTACCCATGTTCCAATAATAGCTCCTAAGATCAGTGTTTCCATGTATTTCAACAAGCGGCACACAGAAAGGAACCAGAAGACTTCGTACACCATCACAATTCAGGGTGTTGTGAACCCAAAAGGAGTTTTTACTGACCTATGCATTGGATGGCCCGGGTCCATGCCTGATGATCAGGTACTAGAGAAGTCCCTGTTGTATCAGAGGGCTAGCAATGGAGGTCTGTTAAAGGGAATGTGGTTGGTAGGTGGGATGGGACTCCCGTTGTTGGACTGGGTGTTGGTGCCGTACACGCAGAAGAACCTAACGTGGACACAGCACGCGTTCAATGAGAAGATCGGAGAGATCCAACGGGTGTCTAAGGAGGCTTTTGGGAGGTTGAAGGGACGGTGGGCATGTCTGCAGAAGAGGACAGAGGTTAAGCTACAGGATTTGCCTACGGTGTTGGGTGCATGCTGTGTCCTTCACAACATATGTGAGATAAAGGGTGAGAAGTTGGATCCAGAGCTGATGTCAGATGCGGTGGATGATGAGGTTGTGCCTGAGAATGCATTAAGATCGGTTAACGCCATGAAGGCGAGGGATGCTATAGCTCATAATCTTTTGCACCACGGGCTTGCGGGTACTTCTTTCCTCTAGGACATTGATGTTCTTTGCTCTTTTCTCTGTTTTTTGGGGGAATGAACTCATTGGATTCTTTGGTTTTTGCACTGTAATGTACTTTAGATCACAGATGCCACTAAAAAAGTTAGATTCTGTAAGATCCTCTGTTTAATAAGCAATGGACAAAACTTTATATCCTACTCTTCTTGGCCATTCAGTCTCTTTCATAACTCATTAATACGAAGGAAGGAATATGAAATTGTACCTAATACATGCCAACCAACTAAAAGATATTCATCTTGGCGTTCAGAAATTTTTATTCAAATCCATTGTCAAGTAGTACCCGGGCCGGGACAGGTTTCTTGTCATTGAGATCTAAACCAGCAGGCAAAACAGAATGGTAAGGCACGGGACAGAGAATGTATATATATACAAGACAACCACCTCGTTCTGAAGGAAATGGAAACTAGAAGCCTGCTGTTTGGTAAATGGAGTCCTAGAAGACTGTGGAACTTGGATAACATCACAGTGCAATTATCATACTAAAAATGTGCATCTCGTGAAAGAAAATAAAATAGTTCTGAATAAATGGACCCTAAGAAGCACAAAGGTCCTACTTGGCTCTGCCATTCGTTGTCATCATGAGACCACAGCAAAAAACCACAAATCAAATGTACGAGTACGCAATTAACCAGATGCAAGAGGCTAAAAGTTGGCATTCGAGCCCACCTCTTATAGGTTGTGTGTCTAGCTCACTGGCTAGGCTATTGAACTAGAAGCAACAGTAAAATATTGTTAAATATTTTTGTATTTTTAGTGTAAATTGAATTTGATTATAATATGATTTGTTTATATATCTTACATTTTTGTTATTAAAAATTAAAATTAAAATTTATATTATATATTATAATTCAAATCTTTTATATAAATAATATTTGATATTCTATTTTAAGTTCTATAATGATATTACAGTTTGGTTTCGATTGATACATATTCTAAGAATTAAATACAGAACTATAATTTTAAAGGTAGAATAATGTTTTGAGATATAATTTTTTTATCAGAAAAAGATTTAATTAGTTTTAGGAGAAAACTTTCTTGTGCATTACCCGTTCACATTTCATAGTCGAGTCATATAAATAGAAGAGGGATTTTTCTCTCTCTTTTGGTGCTGCCACGTCAGCCAGAAGAGAGAAAAAACCCCTTCATCAAACTTAATAATTTCCCATTTCTTTTATCGATTCCAATTCTAACTTTTACTTTCCTAGAAAACCCTTTCATCAAATGTAGCACCTACCCATATCTTCTTTTGATTCCAGCTCTTGATTCTTTAGAAAATTTATTTCTTTCCGACAAACAACCTTCAGTTTCATCGCAGCGAAGAATCAAGGGTTTGAGCTCCTGAAAACTCCCGATTTATCTTTTCTAAGTGATATCTCAATTCAGACGTGGCCAGCTCTTCGATAAATTGGCGTCTTCGATAAGTTGAGGCAAGCGAAGAAGAATTGGGAGTTTCCAGGAGCTCAAACCCTTGATTCTTCGCCACGATCCCATTTCTTCTCAAGGTATGCGCTTCATTTTTTGGTGTCAGTGCAGGAAGACAGATTCAAGTTGAGTGTTCAAAACATGGGTTTGATTCTGATGTCTATGTTGGAAACAATTTGATTCATTTCTATGGTTCTTGTAATAAAACTTCTGACGCAAGGAAAGTGTTCGATGAAATTCCAGATGAGACGACAAGCAAAGAAGAGCATTGTTTCATGGAACTCTCTGCTCTCATTGAGAACACTACGTTCGATTTAGGGACTCGATATTTTCTCGATATGATGGATTTTCGGTCTCATCCAGATGAGACGACAAGCAAAGAAGAAGCGCCGTCGGGAGAAAAGCGAAGCGACTGAGAAGCAGACGCGACCAGCTCTTGATGGAAGAAGCTCTTGATGGAAGCAATTGGGTTTCCATGGCGATGATGTGGAGGCTGAACGCAGATCGAATACGAACGCGGATGATCCATTGAAAAGTAAGCTTCTCTCCATCCGGTTGTTAACGAAAATTTAAGGGATCTCCGGAAGAGGATCGAGGAATCGAGAATCTCACTTGTGATCTTCTGGAGCAGGTATAGGAGGTTAACATGGTACTTGGACGAGCTCGTGAAGATTAAACAAGGCATGGACGAAGGCAAACTCCTCTTCATTCCTATATTCTACAAGGTTGAGCCTGCCACGATTAGAAGGCGGGAGGGAGATCTCGGCTGTCAGCTGTGGAATCGTGGGAAGAATTTTGAAAACGACACGTTGACTAAATGAAACAAAGCTTTGCAGTCAATTTCGAGCAAGACCGGTTTCATATTGAAAGAAATGAGACGAAATTTCGACTTCTTTGTCAAATTATGACGTAACAAATATTTCATCTTATGATGTGCTAATACCATGAACTTAAATATTATTTGCCAAGAAAAAAACGGTAAATGTGTTGTCTCAAGCATTGTGTCATAGGTTTTCTCTCCTTTCCACAGCCCAGAGGCTGATTTCATTGATGAAATTGTTTATCATGTCAAAAGACGCCTAACCTCCTTTGCATTGGAGGAAAGGGAAAATGATTGCGTACTTCCTTCCTCAGAAAGTAGAATGGTTCTTGGTCTCTCTCTCTATGTTTTTATAAATTGTTCAGTCATTTCTTTTGGATAGGAAGGGGAAGAACCGTTTAGCAAGGTTTGTGATATCTTTTTCAGTTGTGTGATCTAAGTGGATAGTGATGTGTAAGTTTCTTTTCGATTGTTGTTCGATTTCTGTTTGGTTTCGATTATTTTAGATCTCGAATTTCGCGTTCCACTTGGAGCGGTTGGGCAAGGAGATCCGTCAGGCTCTGCGTCGGCGACTAACCAAGGCTTACCTAAGTCGGTGAACTGAGGGCGATGGTAAGTTCAATCATCCTTTTCTTGGAGGTTTGAAGTTGCTTCTCTTTCTGCTTCTAATTCATTTCTTTACAACCATCTATTCAATTTTTTAGAAAGGCTGATGCATTGCCATCCCGCAATCGCGTTTCCACTTTCGATGAAAGATAAATACATTTTCACAATGAAATTCTAGGTAGTGCCTCTTTAGTTACTTCGAATCTTGCATTTATTAATCTGATAAGATTCTGAGATTTTGTATGAACTTAATTACTATGCACTATAGGAGAAAACGACACTAAATTGGCTCTTGGTCAGTGTGTCCGTATTTCTAGATTTCTTTTTCATAGAAAGGAAAATAAAAGGTTTGCAAGGTTAGCAAGGTTCGCGAGAGAAGCAGACGCAACCAGCTCTTGATGGAAGAAGATCCAATTGATGAGCGGAAGCAATCGGGTTTCCATGGCGATGATATGGAGGCTGAACGCGGATCGAATATGAACGCCGAAGATCCATTGAAAAGTAAGCTTCTCTCGATCTGGTTGTTAACGGGTTATTCTTGATTGAGGTGTTTTCTTCATTTAATTATATAGTATATATCGTATCCTCTGCCTTCTTTGGTTACCTCGAATATAATATGTGCGACTCTGAATCATTTTAATTTGGTTTCAAAAACACATGACCATTGGAGGTTTGATCAAGGTGAACTGGGAAATTCTTTCAATTCCAGCTCCTTCATTTCGATAAATCGACATCTTCACCAACGCGCTTGGAGGCAAGCGAAGAAGAAGCGGAGCCGGGAGAAAAGCGAAGCGACTGAGAAACAGAGAATCAAGGGGTCCAGCTCCTCAATTAAGGTAGTCTTCCAACAGAGACTCAATAAATTTCTCTCAATTCCAACACCTTGATTTAGATAGATTGGCGTCTTCACCAGCACCGAAGTGTTCATCAATGACACGATAAGGAACGACTTCCACCGAAAATTCCTTCAGAAATACATGAAGTGTTTGATTGATATTTGTTACCGAGACTTTATATCCTGTCTTAGGTTGTGATATTTTTGACATACAACAGTCATAAAATGACAATTTTATGATTATTTATATTAAGCCCATGTGCTCAACTTGGATGTTATTTCCCTATTGTTGTTCCGCTCTTGTCCATTATTTAACACCTTGAGACTTCAAAATTGGGGAGAGCTTGAAGAATCTAATGTTATGGTTAACTGTAAAAGTTTTGTATATCTTTTTCAGTTCAGACTTATTATCAGAGATGGCAAATATTTATTCTCTTTCGGAGGGAGAAGTAAGCACAAAGGCGGTAGCCGAAAGCCATGGCAAGCAGAAACCATAGTTCTCGCAATCCTCCATTCAAGTTGATGGTGTCGAAGGAAGAAGAGCTCTGCAGTGTCCTGCAGCCGTCTTTGCTCCCGCATTCATAAAGTTGGTCACCTGAGTACTGAACTTTCAGCAGCAGCCTAAAGCCATAGTGCATGAAGGACAAGTATTTCAACCACTGCATGAACTTTGGTATGTGCTGCATTAACGAGTTTAGAAGAACATCAAATATTCATTCAGTTCACATATGCAACTAAGTTTATTCTATACCCTTTGGATTATTGCGTACATATTATTCTTATTGATGATTGTTTTTTCTTGCAATCATGTGACAGATTTTGAGAAAAACAAGAACTTTAAGCGAAAAGATGAATCTTCCTCTAAACTTGTTGTCGATAATTTGGTTGGCTTAGGAATGATGTGGCTTTATGCTGACGGTTCAATCCATGGCATTTATGTCGTTGTGTCTAAACTTATATGTTTTTTATCCGTTCTATTGGCATGCAAGCTTTGGGCAAGGGGAGGTCGAGTGACATCGATTAAGGCGAGGGTGGCTGGGCGAAATCAAAGGGGTTACTAGGCGATGAGATGCGATCGTTGGGAGATATGAGCTAAGCTCTATCTACGGTGAATCAAGTGCAAGGCAAAGGTATATGTCTCCTTAGTACTTTGATGCAGGATTGACTCCACTCGATAACACTACCTTGGCGCTAGGTCTCGTCTCATCTGGTCGTCGTCATCCCATTTTTGCCTCTGATTCTTCTTCGGCGCTAATGGTGGGGGCCGAGAAGACGATGCGTTTCAATCCCCACTTCAAAGTTTTCCCCTTTTCCTCTCTTGGGTTATATTTGATCTCTGAATTCTTACTGAAAGATTTTTTTCTTTTCCTTTTAATGATTTGCATTGTTTTGGTAATTGCAGCAGAAGTCCCATGAGGGAATCAGAACTCTCTTTCACCCTGATAATTATGAGGCAGAAACCACCTTAGCCAATGAGAGATAATTCTCGACAAACAAAGGTAATAAGTCATGTTGCTTAACAATGTTTTGTGTGTTTACTTGGCTTGTGATGTCTATCAGTAGTATTGTGAACAAGGTGAAAAGGAAGCACGTGATAGTCCTCCTGAACCCAGCCATAAAGTAGACGATAACCATGAAGAATGTTGGGTAGAAAACGTGTGCCACCATATCACAGAGTGTACTGCATACGAAATAGACACTGAGCTTGTACATGTCGGCTTTTCTTTCATTCACTATGTAGATCTTCTCAAAGGGAAATACATATACTGCTCCAAAGATGGAAGAAGATGTCCAGAAGATGCAGATGTAGAACATCAAGCCAACCTGCAGGTAGAAGTTATCAACTAAGTAAGAGCGTTATAGCTTTGGCATAAGTACAAGGAAGATAAAAAGGAAATATTCAAACTCAACACTAACAAGCCATGATTTCTCTGCAATGAAGTTGAATATTCGACTGACGATTATGTCTATGTCCAGCCTGACAATTGGAGAGAAGACAACGGGTGGAACTTTTAAGGCTGGTAGGAATGTTGGGCTCGGACATATGTTATTTGCCAATTATTGAAAATCATCGTTCTAAAGGGCACTAGAAAAGCTGAATTGAGTTCCATCGAGGTTAAAGTTAACAGTTTTTATAGGCCTGAGGATCCAGTTAGTGATGTTTTAACTTGAGGCATGTTGTATCTGTTGGATTCTTCATAAACTTATATCTCGCTCTTTTATCTTTTCTGGATAATTATGTTTAGATCTATTACAGCGAAGAATGAGCCCGCTCCGATGAAACCCCTAATCCCTAAGTCACCGCATCGTCTTCGTCCTCGAGAGCAATCAGTTCTTCCCAAGTCATCGACCTGAAATTTTCCTCTGCAACAGCTTCTTTGTCTACTCTAGGTTTCATTTACCTTTTCATGATTCGTTTCTTTTATGCTTTGAATATTATTATTTATGGAAAAATTCATATTGGTGGATATGATGAACGCTAATGCGGTTGGGTGTGAAGGTGGACCTCATGTTCCTCCCTCTCTTTCTAAGGCAGCAAATACCAATTCGGTGAGTTCATCAAGAAAGCAAATGTGAAGTTCAGGTTGACACCGAAGAAACGATGTTGAGTACTATGGTTTGCGAGTAGCAGGTCGACGATGAAGAAATGACGGGTTGGTGAGGTATTTCTTCTTCCTCGAATTTGGATCAATTTTTTGATTCCCTAATTCTTCTTCCTCAAATTGTAGAGATCGATCCAAGTTCAATAGATCTTCGTATGCATTTGAAATTCATTAGATCCAGATCTCTATCGCCAACTCAAACTATATATCTTTAAGGCAATTTTCTATATTTTGAGGTAAACAACATAAATTTAGGAATACATAAACCCACCTAGCCATTTTTATGTGTAAGCATCTTATGGATGATTAGTCTGATTGCGGTTACGATACGATTTGTCAAAGTTTATAGATGACTTCTGCTACGTCATGGAAACATTGATGTATTTCATTTATGCCTTAGATCTTTGCAAGCCACATGTTTTCTGTTCTGGTGTTAGGATTTGGTTATCGAAATGTGATGTTGGTAGATTAGGTATTCGCCACTTGATACTCAGTATCGAGGGTATTGGGGGATTTTGTATGGAAACTGTGTTGAAAACTTCTTTCTATGTAACCTAACTATCTTAGTATTGTCATGTATTCATTGAGTCTGTTATTAAGAACTATGGTTAGAATGCAACAAACGTCGATGACGAAGGTGGCTTTGCACTAAACAATCAGGTAAAGGCTTAACTTTTATCCATATGAAACTGCAGTTTCCATCTCACTTTACGTATGCAATCGCCTTTTGTCAGGTTTTGGTAAATAAGGTGTGACTTCATTTGCTCAAAAGTGCCCTGTACGAGGTTGGCTACACATTAAAGGTCACTGTTTTTCTATAGCCTTGATGGTTTAGTTTATTGGACATTATTCACATGTCTTTCTACATTTCAGGTACCAATATTTTTTTGTTATGTTGGTTACTTATGCAGGGGTCATTCAGATCTTTCCACAGGTGAATATGAAGATTAAGAGGGGGATAAGTTCTACGATACCACATCCTACTCATCTGATGATTAGAAATGTGATCCGGATGGAACAAAAAGTTATGAGGATTGAAAGCTAGCCTATTTGTATGTCATTCCATGTGATTGCAGCTCATTTTTTCCTTAAGTGATTTAGTTTTAAATTTTGAACCTCCATTTTCAATATTTATATGTTTCCATGTAGCTTGAGTTTTGAGTTAATGGTTGGAATGGTAACCGAGATTCAAATCTCGGTTTTCCAATTTTATTTGGGTCTGTCAAAATTTTGTTCCATAGTGTGTTGAATATCATTCTCCTATCACGCTGATGTGATTTTTTATCGATCTTTTGTTTCCTAGTCAAGTTGTGATAAACGTTTCAGGTGAGTGAAGGTATTAGGTGAGTGTATGATCCATTTTGATCCTGCTAAAACTAGAGCACTCTGTTGATTACTTAAAATGTGTTTAGTTAAGAAATCAGATTTGCCGCTAAGGAGAGAGAAATTTCATGACTTGGATTTGTTCGATTGAAGAAAATAATTGTTTAGGGGTGCATTTTTGCACTCTCTATTTTGGTATATACGATAAGAATAAATTAAGAACTATCAATAAGATTTTGCAGGTGGTTATAAGCATGCAGATATAACTTAGGAGAAACTTTTGGACTATAAGGAGGAAGACGAGAAAGTTCCCGATTTTGCTGGAAACACAACAATTGGGAAGAATGGAAACAAGTTGGTTAATTTTGTCTTGAAATTTATCTGAAAGAATTATGATATCTAGACTCGATGTTGATACAATGTTTGTGTATGTAATTATGATATCTAGACTCGATGTTGATACAATGTTTGTGTATGTAAACGAAGACGATGTGCATCATTTTCTTTTGTCTTACATTAAAATAGTTGAATTTCATAAATTTTACGCTAAATTATTTGTTGTAGAAGTTTGATTTGTTGTTATAGGGCAACTTTAACTATTCTGATTTTTTTTACTTTTTTTATGTAGAGGTTATATGGGTTATAAATTGTGTAAAATATGGATGTATCTATATAGTATGTCGGATGTAATTCCGTGTGATATGATTTAGAGCAAATTTTTTAGGATAGTAAAATGGTGATTAAATATAACATTGAGAGAAATAAGATATTGAGTCTTGATTTTCATCACTGATCATTTTACTAAGATTGCAAGGATAACATGTTTCTATGTTAATGTTGATGTCTATCGTTTCTATTTCTATGCACCTTTCTATTTATGCATTGTTTTATTTTGAATTTTCTATTTCTTGGTAACAATATATTTGACACTATTCATTTGAAGTCAACTTACAGTTTCGTAAACACATATATTAAAAGGACATGGAGGCTATAGTTTACTTCCAAAGGGTTTCTTCAATGCAATTGTTTTTTATTCTCCTTTAGCACAACATAATGCATCCTTCAAGCTATCATGGGCATGAATGGTGAGGAATATTTGGTTTCCTTACTTCAAATGGATATGAATTATTATTAGAGTAAATGCTTTCAAGTATTAGATGGAATGATTTCAATAACAAGCTCAAGCAGGATTTTTGGACTACACATCTTAATATCTATAATATTACATATCTTACATATCTAATATATTTATTGGTTAATTTTTAGGGACAAGAAACTCAAAAACCTATAAATCCAATATTATGAGTCACTTTATTTATACTACTTTCATGTGTTCATCTTTATGTTTGTTTTCAAAAGTCACTTTTGTAAGTTCATATAATAATTATATAAAATATTTTACAAAATTTCAAAATATGCATTAACTTCCTGTTTGGTGTGTTCATGTCAAAAAAATTTACTAATTTAAATTGAATAATTATTATAGTTATATTAAATTATATTAATCTTATAATATACAAATAAAATAAAAAAAAATTTATTTTTAAAAGTCCGCGCAACGCGCGAGTTCATCCCCTAGTTCAATGAAAATAGAAGATAAGAGCTTGTTTATTCCCTAATCTTATCATTGTTTCTATTAAATGGTGTCGCAGAAAAAAAATTATTGATATATGTTTTATACTAACTAGAAATTTTGATTTCTTGGCCGTCATCCGGATAGGAATTTACTAATTTCTACGACATGTCATAAGAGTTTCAATGAAATGGATGAAAGCGTGTTGCTATATACATATACTATTTCATTTACACCATTATTTTTTCTAGGCATGGTATTCACTTACATGGCAGTGGTGTCCGTGAAAGCTATAGAATCAAATTGAAGAAAAGCAAAACAACTCATTAAACAATGACTCGTTCATACACGTGGGCAAATTGGTGAAATGTCATTTGAAGTGTAACACTCCCATCCCGAAACAACTTTAGAATTAGGAGTGAACACCATCACCTACAAGAGGTGACTACAAGTGTCATTGAATAAAATAAATATATTTATTTCAAATTGAAAATGGTTCGAACCATATAACGAAAGAAAACATATAAAATTATAATTAAAACAAATACAAAATGTATAATAAAGTTTATCGAGATCTCATGCATGCCTCTTCTTTCAGTCTGCTATACGCTCTGATACTGTTACTCAACCTCTTTGATTTTTTTTCTCGCTATAACGTGTCCATCCACAACAGCCCACAAAGGGGTGTGTACGAAGATGTACTCAATGAGATCAATATATGCACGCATTTTGTGCCACGTATTCTCCCACTCTCAAATGCATAACATAAAATAAACATCGTCACACTATAAAACATAAATAACCCTACCCAACCCGACTGAGTATCCTAAGTCTGAGACTAGTACCACATCGATCATAACTCACAGAGTCTACACGACTCTAAGTCAGACATAAGCTCGCAAAATCCAGAGGACCCCAGCACACTGAAGATCTCTCAAGGTCACAACGTATCCCAGCCATTAGTACAATACAACGCCCCGTCGCTCGAAAGGTTACCACAACCCTAACACGGTACAACGCTGGAAGATCCACTGATCTGACTAACTACATCGCACTGTCACGAAAGGTCACTACAACCCCAACAGGGTACGACGCCGACCCTGATCCAAGTGTCGCAATACTAACGTCGTCGACTTGATACTCTTCACGTGGTAACTCTTTCCGACACGCTAGAACACGTCTTATTTCGAAGGTTCGAGTGTGAAATCACTCAATCAAATATACTAGACAAGATGTTCACTCGACTATAACACAAAACCCAAAATATCGATGTTCTCCGACCCCAACACTTAGTCGATGACCCAAAATTAAGATGGATAAAGATCATAACCTTTATTTTCCACAATGACTTGGCGATTCTTGATGATATCACTAACAACATCACGAATCAATTTTATCCTATTATAGATCCATCCACTTTATCAATATCCGTAATATAAATCTTCAAATTGATAACATAATCGCTAGAAAATGTCTAGACATAATCTCGATTAGAACTCACCCACGAAAACCATGACGAAAAATTGATTATTCTTTCTTCAATTTAATATTTTTTTGTTCTTCTTCCTCGACCAAACAAAGACCGTTGCATCCTTTTTTTGTTTTTCTCTTTTACTTAAAACCTAATGCTACATTCTCATCAATGAATATTATATATATAGATATATATTAACAAAAAATAGTTTACCACTTGGCCCATATGGGCCTCACATGTATTATCATATTAATTACTAAAGAAATGAATCACAAATTTAAAAATGATAATAGTTGCTCTTGGTATTGTTCTTCTTATATCGTAGATCTTTATAATGGTTACATTATGTAAATCAATATTATGTACGACCATTGTGTTTTAAATTGTATTTAGATTTAACCATTGTGTTTTGTAATCAAATTTCATAATATATTATATTCGAGATTGTGTTTTGTAATTTATTCCCAAGTTCCACAAATCAAACAAACAAAATGCATCCAAATACATAAATAACAAGGTTCCAAAATAAATTTGAAATAATTTTCAAAGTACATCAAGATCGCGAGTTCCAAAATAGATAAATAACTAGGTTCTAAAATACATTCGAAATTGTGTTTGTAATCACGTGACAATAATGGTCGTCTAACTAAAATAAGATGATAAGGCGTGATAGCGAGATCACGAGTAACCATCAAACCAACTTGCGATGACTATATAACACCAATGCTCGATTCTATAACTCGAGATGAACTTGCATCTTCTAATTTCTTTCTCTGTCGTGCCACTAAGTCGCTTGTTCCTTGTAACCAAACATACTTACAAAACATGCTTACAGATATTAATGATAATCGTACTTTAATAAAAATATAAAAAAACAAATAGAAATAGATAGAAAAAAAACAAAAACCTCTTTGTGTATCCATCTAACAACCTTTGTAGCAGCCATCTAGCAACCCTTGGATCTCCTTGGTATTGCTCTAATTGCAGGTGCGATAATATTGGGCATTAAGCATCTATTCCACAATCGTGGTCTATTAAAAGGCTTAATGCAAATTTGATATGTATTGTGCCATTTTGAAATCTAATAAAAGATGGACCAGAAAGAGTTTTATGTCGAACTTTACAGAATGTATTGCGACAACGACATGCTAGCAGAGAATACATGTTAGGTTCCTCCTCTTACAAGCACATGTCAACCCTACTAAGTCCACAAAATATCTCTTTTCGCATTCTAAAACCTCAAATTCTATTCTACCACTAAGGATGGCAACAGATTTAATCTCGTTCAATGTGACTCCTTGAATTCCTGTCTAACTTTGAGAGTTAAAACATCTGATTCAGATAGACATTTCATAATGTCTATTTTGTTAAAGTATTTTCGTCTATTTTTATAGTTAGTTTCATCATTCATTTAGATTTTACCAAGCATTAAGCATCACTTAGTCCTCTTTCATCGTTTTCTCATGTTTTGCAGTGAATGGAGATATCGGGACACACACACGATTGAATGTCACAAAACATGACTGTTCCACGTCAACGGAGAAGCAACCCATGCGGGGTGGATCCCTTAGCCTGTGTGGGCTCCATGTTCAGCAATTTCAGCACGCCTCGGGGTGATGTTCAGCCCGAGCGGAACACCATTCCCCACACAACCCGTGCTGGGTGTAATGCTTAGCTCGCACGGGCTCCTTGCTCCAGCAGCTCTAGCACGACTCAGGCTCACCCTTAGCCCAAGCGGACACCCATCTCCAAGCCAGCCCGCATGGGCCACTCACCAGCCTGCGCGGGTCGAGCCCACCATCTGCAAAAACCAGAAAAGGAAAGTCGGAAAAACAAGAAAAGGAAAGTGTTAGCCGCCTAAACTAAAAGGAAATATGGTTAGAGAAGAGGAATGGGAGATACATTGTTGGAAAATAAAGAGGAAACATGGACCACTTACACAAGAATGGAAAAACAAGAGATGGAAACACTCGAAAAAAGAAAAATGCAGTTGCTTTAAGAAAGAGGAAATTCTAGCCGCTGGAGAGGAAGGAAAGGGGATGACCAAAGAGGAAAGAAAAGAGGAAAGGAAAGAGGGGAAAGGGGGAAAATAGGAGAGCTTTAGTGGGCACAATTTGGACAGAAAGTTAAGGGGAAAATAGAGCATACGCAAAGAGAGGGGAGAGAGAGCAGAGCGCATGAGGGCAAGGACGGGGCGACGAAGCCGGATCGTGGAGGAGCTGTTGAAGACATCGGTACTAGAATAGGGAGTAATCTCGTTTTTTTATCTATGTTGAAGATAGTTTTCTTTTGCGTTTGCTTTTCTAAGTTCATGTTCGAGTAGATCCATAGCCATAGGTTAGAGAGCTTTACCGATATGTAACGAAGTCTTGTTCTTAATGCTTGGTGGTTCTTAATGCTTTCATTCTTGTACGACTTTTGAATGAATGATTTTAGTATTTGATCGTATTCAGAATGATAGGTTGTTTTTAATGCTTTCGTTCTTGTATGCCACTCGAATGAATGATTATAGAAGTCTAATGAATCTACACTAAGGGATTATACTTTGGAACTTAGCCATGATTTAGGATTTAATCGGTTTAGAATCTACGCCATGTCAATTGATTGAATCTAGGGATTAGGATAGCAGTCTTAATGCATCTAGTGGGTGAGATTACACAATCAGAAGATTGGTAGTACGCGTACGCACGCGTGGACAAGTCTACGCTAGTCAGTTCCTATATTAGAGCTTGAATTCCCTGAACTCGTGATAATATCCTAGACCAATGATCATGTTAGAACATAATTGCATCATCGCGCATCTCTCCAAACCTATGTGTTTAGTTAATTGAATTCAAACCGTTAGTTAGTTAGTTTAGTTTTATTTTCATTCCAAGCACATTGATTTTTATCGTCCTTTTTATTAGTTACTAGCTTTAGAGTTGCATCGATTCCTCGTTTTCGACCTTGGAACTACACGATCCATATTCTTGCGGAAGCGTTAGTCTAGGTATTTTATTACTTGAGATTAACGACATCAAGTTTTTGGCGCCGTTGCCGGGGAATTGATTACAACTTTAGAGTTATGATACTTCTAGATTAGGACATAGTCCTTTCCGGAATCTTATTTATTTTTCGTGTTTTTGTTTTATTTTCTTTTTTTCAGTCAAACTTTTTTTTATTTTCACCTCTAGGAGCCTAACCGATTCTTGTATGTTTATTGTGTGAGGTACTTTATTGCGCAAGACCGAAGAAGAACAAGTGGCAGAACGTCGCATCCTAAACGCGCCACAAATTCCAGCCGCTTTAACCTATGGAACATACATGACTCCTAGGCATACACAATTGTTGTCTTGCATCGTTAGAAGGGATGCTCGCGTCGAATTACAACCAGCATTCATTCAAATGCTCGGTAACACATCATTTAGAGGAGACCCACCGAGGATCCAAAGCAGCATCTTATTGATTTTAAGATGCTTTGGCAAACCACTAATGCGGGTGAAGGCGTCTCGGATGAGGACATCATGCTCGCTGCCTTCCCGTTCTCGGTGAAAGATAAAGCGCAAGACTGGTTGTATTCCCAACCAGCGAACTCTATACAATCATGGTGACAGCTAGAGGAAATATTCATGACGTGATTCTTCCCTCAAAGTGAAGCTCAACTCGCCAAAAATCAAATCAACACATTCGTCCAAGGAGCAGCTGAGAGCTTATACAAAGCGTGGGAACGTTTCAAAGGCTACCAACGCCTTTGCCCACATCACAGCATGGATCAGAGCTATCTTATACAAAAATTTCTACAAGGACTCATGAATAACACTAGAATTCTGATCATAACCGTAGCTGGAGGTTCTTTGAGCAACCTCATTTTTCCACGCTGGAGGTTTTGAGCAACCTCATTTTTCCACAAATTGAAGACTTGATTGATCGTATGGCCGATGAGGGTAGTCATTTTTCCACAAATTGAAGACTTGATTGATCGTATGGCCGATGAGGGTAGCAACGCCATTGGAGAATACAGCCACAACATTCCAGCAAGGGTAGCTCATGTGAACGACGTGCATGCTCTATATGTCGGTTTAGCTGAGATGAAGGATAATGTCGCTGGGATTTACAATCTTCTATCTGAATTACGTCGTCCACAATATTCGGAGCAATTAGAGGATCAAGGAGTCCAAGGGTATGAAGAAGTAAACTACGTGAGCAACAAACAGCCTTAGGAAATATGTATAATCCCGGATGGAGAAATCACCCAAATTTCTCCTACAAGAATTTCGACGGTGCATTGAACGCGCAACAACTATCGGGAAGCTTTCAGCAACGAGAAATGCAAAGGAATCAGAATTTTCAGCCAAGGACGCAGCCCCTGTTAAGAAGAAAGTCTGTTTCCGTGTCTTCCCGCTCTTCTCCACGTCTTGAGCCGTGTCCCGCTCTTCTCTGCATCCCGAGCCGCGTCTCGCTCCCTTCTCCGTGTCCCTTCTCCACGG
>CM071870.1:26552736-26578087 GCA_036759665.1 Gynandropsis gynandra | reverse complement strand
ATACAAATTACACACCAATTCAATTGCATAATCAATGCAGAATATTACCAGACTACCCTACACCCTCTTACCAGTCATATAGTCTCTAGATTAACACTAACTGTAGCAAATCCTCCACTATATAATGCAATCATCTCATTCACACAAACTACAACATTTCCAAACTAAAACTTGATACTTTCCTTCTAAAAATCATTTTCATTATTAGCACAAATTATCCCCATGACCTCCAACAACCTTTTGCCACACATAATGTTTAGTTCTCTAACAATTGGTCATTGTTCACAGCCTAATGTTGCTAGGGTTTTCCATATTTAGGAAGCCCAAAATGCCAAGAAAGAAGGCCAAATAATGTGGTTCGATTTCTTTCTCATTGATGCACAAGTTTGACTATTTTTAATGCAGAATGTATATTTTAAAATTCAGCTGCTGTTTATAATATTTTTTCCTTTCCTTTTTTTTGTAGGCATCTTTGATTCAAGGGAGCGTTAGTTGCATCTTTTTTAACCGCTTCAAGCCGTTTTTAACCGAGGGATCTATACTGCTATTCCAAAATTTCGATGTTGTTGCGAGCACTAGCACTTTCGAACTTACTGATTCTAGCGTTTCTTTACGCCTAACTGTTTCGACCAGATTGTGTGAAGTTTGTGACACTTCTATTCAAATTGTTAAGGAAATTTTTAGTTTCAAAATTTATGATGAGATGGCACCTATGGCCAACCAAAATCTGTTTCTTCCAGGTTTTCCAACTATTTTACTTCCAATTAATCATTTAAGCCATTCACCTATAAATTGTATTTATCTTTAACATCACCTTCATATTAATTAAACATTTTCCAGATGTCATTGGTCGTGTTTGTGCTATCAAGGATTCGATGACGGATGATGTATCTGGAACGCAGCGTGTTATGTTGCGCCTACAATTATCAGGGTTCGTCAAACACCTAAACCTATAAGTCCTATTTTTTAATGTTTGATTGATTATGGTAGGGGTATGAACATTAACATCACTGCGTGGGACCACAAAACTTGGATTTGCGTGCAAAACTAGAACAGTTTGGAACACAACCATCTGCCATCTTGGCCACAAGCTTGAACCCCAAGTTTGTGGGAGGTTGTTTATTTTTCAGTCATCACTTCTATGGATTATTGCTGTTTACAATTCAATAAGAGTTTTTTTTGTTGTTGTATGCATGTTTTATACTATTTTTTTCTCACATCCCTTTTATAGGTAACTTGTATTTGAATGCTACTTCGGCGACACGGTTTTACTTTGATGGTGAAGCTTCATCATTAGTTGAATTCGTTGAAAGGTCATTTGTTTTTTTCCTTATTAAGTCTTTGTGTATTTATATGTATAAAAATATGCCTCAAATAAATGTTTCATGTCTCATGTTAAAATGTTCTTAACAACGTCAAAGAAGGTTTTGATGATGTTGTTCACAACAAAAAAAAATCAACAATGTTGTCAAAATGGAAACAGTTTCGATTCTCGAATTACATGAATATATAACAAACACTGAACATAAGGTAGATTCCTACAATGTTCTATATTGTATATTTTTAAATCTATAGTTTGATTTTATCATATATTAACATTGTTTTAAAATGCAGGAGGCAAAATTCTATTGCCATGCTTGGGTGGTAGACGTGCTAACTAATAATGGGTGGACATATATTGCATGTGGAAAATGTGCGAGGAAACTTAAAAAAACAGCTGCTGAACTTATTGAAAATGATGTATGTTTTTATTATTTTAAATGAATTTATGTATTTTCCGGTGCTAGATTTCTAACTTAACATTTTATTGTAAAACAGGGTGACGGATGTGAAGTTGTTCCTAAATGTTTGAGGGACCTCATCGGAATGAGTTTTATATTTCAAATAAAAGTGACATCCTACAATTTCACGCCTAATTATCAATCATTTACGGTAGCACGTATATTTCAGCATCAAATTTTAGATATAAAAGGTCAAAATGTTAGTGAGGTTTGTTTCTTAAACTTCTATGGTTGCTTTACGTGTGTCTAAATCATATTTTTTATTTCAAGTAATCTATTTTTTTATTATAGGGGGTTTGTACAATTGATGGCAACCTAAATGACACTGAAGATGACACGGAAGCAGATTTAGTTGTTAAGGAAGAAGACCGTGGAAAGAGGATTCAGATCAATTAGTTTCATGAATTTTACGTTTGCAATTTTATTTCTACTTCAATCGAACCTTTTTATGGCTTTTACAGTATGTGTTTTATGATTTTATTACATTTTAAGATATTGAAAGTGACCGATGTCATGTGTGTTTTTTAGTTTTCTTTCCTATTCCAAGCATTGCATTATTGTATAACCAAGTAAATCTGCTTCAGTGTTATGGAAATACCTGTAATACTTGACTCCTTTGTCGTTGCTCTCAGCCGATATCATATGGTTACTTTCTAGAAAGACCTCACACAACACAATAAAACTGTAGCACTTTAGTTCCAACACAATAAACTGCATCTCACAACCTAAAAGTTAAGTTTACTAATACTCTTTCCACAGAATATTCTATTCGTTTGGAGACAAAGGTAAATTTCCATTATTATGTTATACCGTAAACCATTTAGGAAAGTTAACAAAGCTATTTTTACAAACCCTGCAATTCCAATTGCACAAACACTAATATCCGTCAGCCTCTCTAACCAACCCATCGGCAGCTTCAGGAAATCCCTAATTGCTCCCCTTCCGAACCAAACAATCGGCCACTTTACGAAACCCACAACCGACCGAAACCACTACCAGCCTACGAACCCTAACAAACCCAAAAACCTCATATGGACACGGCGACTCCAAAGAAACCAACCTTTTATCGCTGAAACAAACGGCTGAGACAACGCTATCTCAGACCTAATTCGTCCATTAACGACCCGCCTACCTTTGTGGTTAATTTGGCTGAGACGATGCTTTTCTCTGCCACCGATTCATCACCCGTCCTTTCGTTTTCGCTTAATTTTGCCGCCCGTTCTTTGCCGCCGAACGTAACCCTTTAGGGTTTCGGTCGCCAGGAGTAGGCACGAACAGGAACGACTCCTGGTGTTTGTTTTGTGTCTTCGAAAGGGAATTAATACGAAAGGGTTGAATATGTATCTAAATTATATGTATATTACTTAATATATTATTCACTCTATTTTATATATTCAACTTAATTTTTCTTTACTACTCTATCATATAATTTTAAAATTTAAATATAATATTACATATTATATTAATTTGAATTTATTCTGAAAAAAAATTCCCTATTTTGAAATAATAACTATAAAGTTTAATTCTTTGATTGTATAGAATATCTTTCACGAATTTTTTACAATATGAGGAAGCCTCAGCGTCACGATTCAATAAAACATATAAAACGTAGTGAACACTCAAATACTTCCACAAACGGTATATGCATTTAAGTTCATACGATTTGGAATATTTCTGGTTTATTTATTTGCACTCACAATAGTGCATTAATTATATTCATGTTTGTGTTCTATAGTTGAACATAGGCCTTGGTTTTTAACGAAATATTTGCATAGTATGTAGCAAATACAGTGTCATAATGCAGATCATTTGAAAGAAATAGGTTTGTCATGTTTGTGTTCTATAGTTGAACATAGGCCTTGGTTTTTAACGAAATATTTGCATAGTATGTGGCAAATACAGTGTCATAATGCAGATCATTTGAAAGAAAAAGGTTTGCAAGTCTTCTCTACATGATGACACACAATTTTTCATGAAATTTCTGTTTGTAACTCTATATTTAATTTATTATGCTTTTTAAAATTATGTTGTGCACTATATATAACAGACAATTATAAAGCTACACGATGTTTAAGAAAATCTTTTATGATAGAGAAGAAAGCATTGCGCAGAAGACGAGGTATGTTCACGATATATACGACTTTTTGGTTTATCAAATTTATTTTCCGTACTTAACGTTGCGACTTATTAGGTTTGCCAGATACACTTATTCAAACAAGTGAGTCTATCATTAAATGCCAACACTGTGATGCATTAGTCTGGCGTGATGAAAGTGTAAGATGAGACAAAAGAACGAGAAATTTGCTATTTAGCTTGTGCTGCATGCAAGGACGCGTTAGTTTACCAAAAAGTCTCCGACCTGCCATCTTTGCTCGAAGATCTGTACAACCAATCGCCTCAATTCAGAAAACTATTAGAGCATACAACTCAATATTGGCTTTTCACGTCAATAGGTGCCAAGATAGACCATTCTGTGACATCAGGTACCAGAGCATTCACATTCCGCATTCATGGAAAAAATCATCATCAGATAGGGTCTTTACTTCCTACTCAAGGTGACCCTCCAAAGTTTGCACAACTTTACATATATAATACTGCAAATGAGGTTCATAATCGTATAAGTACGATGAGGCGTACTACAAGCGTTGGAGCTCTAAACGAGCAAATCGTTGCTGCCCTTATACAAATGGTTGATGATCATAACCACCTGGCAAAAATTTTCCGTAAGGCACGTGACTGTTATGAAGCAGGCAATTTTGAAGACTTTTCACTACGATTGATTGAACCCCGTAAGAAAGGCAAACAATATGGATTACCGACAGGAAAGGAAGTTGTTGGTTTGATTGTGGGAGACCTAGCTTCAACTACTGGTGAACAAAATCTTGTATTATAGTTGAAACCATCTGGCAATCTTTATAGGATAAGCGATCTACATCCATTATTTATGAGTTTACAATATCCGTTGTTGTTCCCATATGGACAACATGGATTTCACGAGGAGATACCATACAATGATTCTTGGAAGAAGATTAAGCGATCGTTCGTCACAATGCGTGAATTTTATGCATATCAAATTCAGATGCGTCTGTCTGAAGGCAAAACGATAATCAAATGCAGACGACTATTCCAACAATATGTCATTGATTCATATACTGAAATTGAATAAGAACAAATACATTGGTTTAGAAATAATCAGAAGAAGTTAAGGTCAGATATGTACAATAATGTCTTCGATGTTGTCGGAAAGGGTGATAAAACTGCTAATTCTACAGGGCAGAGAATTATATTGCAATCTATAGGAAGGAGAATTATATTGCCCCCTTCTTTTACTGGCGGTCCAAGCTATATGGTTGAAAACTACATGATGCAATGACTATATGTCGAAGGTACGAGAACCCAAACCTCTTTGTGACAATGACTACAAATCCAAAATGGGTTGAAATATGGAATCACCTCGAGATGTACGATGGAGGAACCGCAAGTGATAGGCCAGACATTGAGCGAGTATTTAAGCTGAAATTAGATTGTCTTTTGGAAGATATCAACACAGGCACTTTTTTCCCAAAACCAATGGCAGTACGTCACAGTTAATTTTGAAAGACTCTTTGTTGACTTTAAAAATATTTCTTAGGTAATTACTAACATTTTAAGATGAACATGTTTCAAACAGTTATATACAATACTGAGTTTCAAAAGCGTGGGCTACCGCATGCACATATTTTGATATGGCTACAACCTATGTTCAAGAATCCAACAATTGAGGAAATCGATAAGTTTATACAAGCCGAATTACCTGATAAAGAGCTAGATGGTGAAGGATACAATCTGGTACAACACACATGATGCATGGCCCTTGTGGTTTACATCGCACTAACTCGCCATGTATGGAAAATGGTGTTTGTACGAAGAAATATCCTAGGACATACATTGACTGCACGTATGTGGAGAAATCAGGTTTTGTCATATACCGTCGTAGGGAAGACGAGAAAAAAATTACGATGAAGGGTGATATCAAACTGGATAATCGGTATGTTGTTCCTCATAACCTACAGATCCTCAAGAAATATAAGGCACATATCAATGTAGAATGGTGCAGTAGATCAAATGCAATAAAGTATTTATTTGAATACATAACAAAAGGAGTGGATAAAACATCTTTACTGATTGAGAAGGGGATCGACAATGACTGTACACCGACTATGGAAATAAATGAGTTAACTAACTATCTCGAGTGTCACTATCTATCTTCATGTGAAGCAGTTTGGTGCATCTTATCCTTCAACATACACCACCAGAAACCCTCGGTTATGCGATTATTGGTGCATTTGGAAAATGAACAGAGTTTGACTTTTGAAGATTCTTGAGATCTTGAAAGAGTCATGGCTAGACCAGGTATAGAAGAAACTATGTTTACAAAATGGATGAAGATGAATAAAATATTAGAGGATGCTAGAGAACTGACGTACGTTGAGGTCCCAACACTTTTCGTTTGGAACAGTTCTGATAAATTTTGGTCCCGGAGGAGAAGAGGATTATCACTTGGTAGAATAGTCAACATCCATCCAGCTTCAGGGGAATTATATTATCTTAGAATGTTGCTAAACATTGTCAAAGGACCTACCAGTTATGATGACATAAAGACAGTCGATGGTGTCAAACATACCACTTATAAAGAGGCATGCATTGCGAGAGGTTTGTTAGACGGAGATAACAAGTAGCGACTGGCGATGAATGAGGCTGCTAAATGGGAAATGCCATCACAATTACGACGTCTCTTCGTAACTTTATTGCTATATTGTGAGGTGACCAATCCATTAGATCTTTGGAATGATTGTTGGAAGTTCTTGACATATGATATATTGAATAGGAAAAAAAGGAATTCAAATTCAACGACCTTCGCTTATCCGATAAAGAGATTCAAGAATACACTTTAATAGAAATTCAGAAGATTCTAAGCGAACATGATAAGTCATTATCAGATTACCCTAGCATGACTACGCCGGATAAAAGCATAGTGGATGAAATCAGCAACACAACTTTAAGGCATGAAATGCAATACGATATGGATTTTGAAAAGGAAGAACATTAAATTATTCGCAACGATTACCAAGGAACAACAACATATTTTTACCGCAGTTATGGAATCAGTTGAACAGAAGCTAGGGAAGCTATTTTTTTGTATTGTCCAAGAGCAACGGGAAAGACAAATCTATATAAGACTATTATTTCAAAGCTGAGATCGGAAGGAAGAGTTGTGAAACCGGTTGCATCGTCGGGCATAGCTGCCCTACTTCTCCGTGGGGGTCGAACAACTCATTCTCGATACAAAATCCCTCTCAATGTGAATGAAGGATCAACGTGTGATATCAAACAAGGAAGTATGCTAGCAGATTTACTGAAAAAAAAAACAGATTTAATTATACGGGATGAAAAAAAACAGATTTACTGAAAAAAAAACAGATTTAAGTATATGTTATGCAATGACGATAAATAAAAGTCAAGGGCAAAGTCATAAACAAATTGGAATTTATCTTCCAAGACCGGTTTTTAGCCACGGCCAATTGCATGTTGCACTTTCCAGAGTTACTTTTGCAAATGGCTTGCGAATTTTAGATCTCAATGAAGAATGCATACAATAATCATCCATTACAAACGTTGTTTACGAAGAAATATTCAATGGACTACCAACTACATCAGACATGTATATAAATAGTAACCTCATTTTTTATATTGGCATCTCCTATTTTCTAATTTTTTTTAAATCTACGTTAGACGTGTTCACATGTCTTAGGTCTCTTTAATATCAACATCTTCCAAAATTTATATAGAAAATGGATCTTGAACGTACCATTGCTCACTCAGTGGTCTTTAAAGGTAATTATTATACTTATAAGATAATGTTTATTTCATGCTTTTAATACATTTATCTTTCAACTATAAATTCATTTACAGATCGTTGGTTTTTTAACAGGTTGTTTCAACCTACACCAATATAATCACCGCCCGAATAGTATTTTTTCTTAAAACAATTGCATTGTCGTTCCAAATGATATTTCATTCTTCATGTTGGTTTTTTTTTAAATTTCATACTTCTGTCAATTAAATAAATAAATCAATAAATAATCAACTAGAGGAACATTGAAACGTTGGTTATTAAACCATCCATTTCAATTATTTCGTCCACCGGATCCTCGCCATTGGAAACCTTTTTACCGGCCTTACCACGCAAAACCACAGTGACGAACGTGTCGGTTCACCGCTAGTATGCGGCGAATCTATCGAGATTCGTTTGTTGGATTTGGGATTGTTGAAGTACTTCAACTTCTTTTCATCGCATTGTTTCACTGCTCATCCATAAAAGATTTACGTTGTTTTATTGGTGAGTCGGTCCCCCGGATCTGGCATTTTGGAGTGTACCGACGAAGGTGAAGATGAAAACTTAAGGACCGAAACTGGGTTTCGAGTTGTTCCCGGATTTTGATATTTCGAAAGACATTTGCGAAGGTGATTTAGGAAATAATTTGTTTGTGAGTTGGTAGCTCCGAATTTCAATGGTTTTCGGAAGATGCTAGACAATGATGAAATATGGTGTTTCTCTGATTGTTGGTTGTTGAGGGAGATACATACACATCGTATGTATCTGTGAAAAGAAACCTGAAAAATGTTACAAACACCTTAGGACTCGAACCGGTCACATATAAACACCAGTATGTCACAAATTAATATTTTGTTATGTCATTGTTCATATATATATATCAAAATATATAAAAAGAAAACAATACGAGTTGTGGTTCTGGGGAGATCCGAACCCAGATTATGCGTGTAATCAAGATGGGTACAAACACTGGGCAAGTTTATATTTCATTAATGCAATGAAATGGTCTTAAATATATAGACATAAGGTATCCTAGTATAACCGAGTTCTAGGTATGTAATTCTTTTAGATCATGTAATTTAAGTCATTAAATAGAAAGGTTAAAGTAATATATTCTGATAGAGGTGGTAAAAATTATGAAAAAACATCGGAAGTTGGACAAATTCAAGGTCCATTTAAGAAATTCCGTGAATCTAAAGAAATTTGCACACATTATACAATGCACAAGTCTCCACATCAGAATGGTGTAGCGGAAAGGAAAAATCATACATTGACGAAAATGGTAAGGAGTATGATGAACGATCGTTCTATACCTGACTCATTATAGATGTATGCATTGAAAACAGTTGTACACATGTTAAATAGGGTACCTAGTAAAGCAGTTCCTAAAAGACCTTATGACTTGTAGAGATCTAGGAAGACTAGTTTAAGACATCTTCATATTTGGGGTTGTCAAGCCGAAGTGATGATATATAATCCATATGAAAAGAAATTGGATTAGAGAACCATTAGTGATTATTTTATTGGATTTCTAGAGAGGTCGAAAGGATATAGATTTTATTATCCTAACCATAGTACGAGAATCATAGAGTCTAGTAATGCTCGCTTCATTGAAAATAGCAATATCGGTGGGAGTATGAGAGCACGTAATGTAAAGATAAAAGAGTCATTGATGGACCAAAATCCATCAAGTGACCCACCTCAAGTTGATGTTCCTATTATTATAGCACAATCGCTAGGTATGAATATGTAACAACAACAAAAATATGATCCCAATAGTGGATGCCATTATTCAAGAAGATGGAAAAATATTCAAGTAAATGAACAAGTACAAGCTCTGGAAGGAATAGCTTTGAGAGGTCTACTAGAGATAGAATACTAGCTATTTCGAATGATTATATGTGTTATGCACTTGAACATGAAAATGACTTGAGCATGAATGAGACTCAGTCTCTTTTGATCAAGCCATGAGCGAAAAGATTCAGAAAAATGGTTGATGGACATGAAGGAAGAATTTAAATCTATGGACAAAAACAAAATTTTGGAAATGACAGAATTATCGAAGGATTCTAAAATATTTGGTTGTAAATAGATCTTCAAGACTAAGCAAGATTCTAAGGGTAATGTCGAGAGGTATAAAGTTTGACTTGTCGCTGAACGTTACATTCAAAATAATGGTATTGACTACAAAGTGACTTTCTCTCTGATTTCTAGAAACGACTCTTTAAGGATTATCATCTTTGGTGGCTCACTTTGATCTTGGGCTTCATCAAAGGGATGTTAAAACAACCTTTTTCAATGGAGATTTAGAAGCAGAGGAATATGTGGATCAACCTCAAGGTTTTGAGACCACAAGTAGAAGCAATCCAGTATGTAAGTTGAAGAAATCAATCGATGGATTAAAACAAGCTTTTTCACAATTGTACTTGAAATTCAATGATATTGTATTGTCATATAGGTTTGTAGAAATGATTGTTGATCGGTGTATCTACATAAAGATTCTAGAGAGCAAGTTTATAATCCTTGTATTGTATATAGATGATATTCTTCTTGTCGCCAATTACAGCGGGTTATTACATGATGTTAAGTATTTATCTTTCTTGTAACTTGAAGATGAATGATATGGGTGAGGCTTCATATGCGGAATAGAAATATTTCGAGATAGATCACAAAGAATTTTGTGATTATCTCAAAAGGCTTACATCGACAAATTTTTAGAAAGATTTAAAATAGAATCATGTTCGCCTAGTTCGGTTCTCATACAACAAGGGGATCGTTTGAGTCTTTCCTAATGTCCTAAGAATGACTTAGAGTGTAAGGAAATGGATGATATTCCTTATGCCTCTTTACTCGCAAGATTGATGTATTCTCAGACTTGTACTAGATCAGATATCAGTTTTTCGGTTGGTATGTTGGGTCGATACCACTCAAATCCCGAACCATTTCACTAGAGAGCTCCAAAGAAAGCTTTAATTTATCTACAAGGCACCAAGGTCACATGCTCACATATAGAAAAACTAGCAATCTTGATATTGTTGGTTACTTAGACTCAGACTATGTCAGATGTTCAGATACTCGAAAATAGATATTTGGTTATTTGTTCCTTCTAGCTGGAGGAGTTATTTCATGGAAGAGTGGTAAGCAAACTGTAATTGCTACTTCCATTATGGAGGCCGAATTTATAGCGTGCTTTGAAGCTACAGTTCAATCGTTGTGGTTGCCTAATTTTGTTCATTGTTTAGGCATCGTTGGTACTATTGTTAAACTGATGAACATATATTGTGATAATGTGGCAGCCGTATTCTTCTCGAAGAACGATAGATACTCCAAGCATGCTAGATTTAAAATATCTATCAGTCAAAGAAGAAGTTCAAATCAAGGAGTTCAAATTATGCATATCAACACCAATGATATTATCGCGTCCGTTGACTAAAAGACTAGCTCCAAAGACATTTTTTAGTCATGTTAGTGAAATGGGAGTAGTTGTGAAGTCCTTGTATTGTTGACGGTTATACATGTATGAATATATGTCTTGCACACTGAAGTTTATTTGAATTTTAGAATCAATGTGAGTTTCGATTTTACTCTATGAATTATATTTTAGTTATGCATATTTGTTATGATTATAGATATTTAGTCTTTGTTCAAAGACACTGTAGGATAAGGTAATTTTGGATGTCTATATTATCAAATTACAATTTTTTGAGTTATATTGACTTGTGATACATGGGAAGAAATCATGACGTTTGTCAAACCCGTGATCGCCATGATTCGATCAATTTAATTCTTATAAAGTTGTGACTTGTATATATGATCACTAAAGTGAACTCAATCATTTTATATACTTGTCATATATGAATCAAGTGGGAAAATGTTAGAAATTTTATTCTAACGTTGATTCATATAAATAGGAGTGTTTGATAATTGTTATTGAGGTACACAAGGTGATGATTAATGTTATACTTAAGAGATAGATTATTATCTGGTGAAAATTCATCTATGTCAATCCGTAATTATAAAAAATCTAATGATGGTTTTATAATTAATTACAAATTGAGATTTTATTGTAATTATAAAAAATTAAGAGATGTGTCTTTAAACTTGTATCTCTCTATATATATTAAATACATCTTTTTTGTTAATGTGACAAAAAACAACATTGAAAAAAAAATCAAATAAAGAAAAAAAAATTCTCTTAAAGAGAAATTTAAATAGATTTTTGGTAGATTTGACATAAGAAAAAAATCAATATCTATCCAATAAACCAAATAAAATTCAAATAATTAATTTTATATTATTTTGGTTGATTTAGTTATTCTATTATCGATTTATTTTTTATTATCGATTTATTTTCCCAAAGAGAATGGAGAAATTTAATTGACATTTATTATTATATATTTTTGCAAAATGTGAATCTCTTGAATGAATTTAGAATGAGAGAAACATTAAAGTTTTTCGATTAACAGTTAGTACGAATATACATTTAGTATAAATTAAAATTAAAACTGAAAAAAAATTATTTCAATTTTCAAAATATTTAATAGATTCTCGAAAAATGTATAATGTAAAAAGTAATACAAAAACATTTAAATCTTCCAAATATTCAATAGATTAACATAAAATGTGCCAACACGAAATCAAATGAATTATTACATGAAACCATTAATAATCGAATATACGATATACATAAGAGCAATATAAGTAATATATTTTTCCTTACACTAACCAAAATAACTACTAGTAAAAATACAAAACGATCACGAATAAAAGAAAAGAAGAAGGTGCACAAGAAGAAACCATAGAGGCATCCGATGATGATGTATAGAAGTAAAAGTATGTGGGCCCGGGTAGATAGTGATCAACGGAGGCGGTGAGAGTTGTGGTGATGGTGGTGGTGAATATTTGCGGGGCTTCGGTGACGGCGAGGCAAGCGGAGGCGGCGGTGGTGGCAGAGATAGTGACGGCGGTGGTGGCATAGGTGGTGACGGTGGTGGTAATAACGGCGACGAAGATGAAGACGAGGAGGACTGGGGAGGCGATGGAGGTGGAGAGCAGATGATGGGACAAGTGGAGCACTCGCTGACGCAGAGAGGGGTTAAAGCCATTTGATCGGCGTGAGAAGGTGATGAAACAACAACCAGGAGCATGCCCATGATGAGATACGATGTTATTGCAAAACCCATTAGCTCAAATTCACATAAATCTTGTAATGTTGTTTTTTCTTCCTGTTGTATGTCTGTGTGTGTGACTGTGGGTTACTTGTAGTGTTTCATTATGATCATGGGACATGTGTAAATATATATATATATATAAGTAGGCATTCAGAGGAACAATGATATGTAGAAGAAGATGCTTCCTTGATCGTTATGTTATGCTTGATAGCGAAAAAGCGGTGGAAATAATTAACATTTTGTATTATACACAATATATGTAATTATATATACCTTTCTCCGATGACAATCCAACTTTTTCATCTGTTGTTCTCATTATATGCTTTTCTCTTGAAGTTGGTCTTGTTGATTCGTCCTCTTTTTTCTTTTTTTCATCTAATATTTTAAATTTTACAATATTATTTTGTCATTTTTTGGCAATGTTTTCTTATACTTCCAGAGGTCGTGATATTATGTTCCACTACATTTTGTTTTTTTCGGATTTGGATTAATACATACCTCAATAAACATTATGATGTGGATGAATATTCTATCCACTAGTTGATCTGATTCATCGAGATGGTTAGAAAATTTTACATGTCAGTATCATTCGATCTCGCATAATTGTCCAAAAGGCACGAGTTCATGATAGTGGAAGAATATGAAATGACAGGAAAATTACAAACGCGAGTTATCTTTTACCCAAACACAAAAAAATGTTGAAAATTTTCATTAATTATAAACATCGATCGAGTTTTCTTGTGCGACAAACAGAAGAAGAAGAAGAACAAGTCCGGTGAAATAATGCATCAGTAAGTTTCTTCTACAAATGCATTAGTTAGGTTTAATCATTCAATCACCTTTCTTGAATTCACTAACTTTTCCTTTTTCTCTTTCTTGACAAGCAAGTAATCATTATCCCTTTCTGAGGTTAACAAATTCCCCGAAAACAATCGAAGATTTGTGATGGTATATCCAATGTCTTCGACACTAAGATGCAGCTTCTGCATCTTCAGGTTCAGTTTCCGCGTCTTCATTTGTAGTTTTCGCATCCTTGGGAATCCACCGATATAAAAATCTAGTGTAAGAATTGAGATTTGTCTTGTAGATTGCTAAAACTTGTAGATTTATTTGCGTACCTGAGTTGGATTTGACAACCTCGGACTTGTTGGTGGAAGTCGGCTACGACTCTGATGGTAATGTCTGAAACCGCGGCCTGAATCAGCTACCTTACCGATTTTTCTTAATCGATTAAACTCTGGTACTACAACCTTTCCGAGATCTGGTCGATCTCTCTTCCTTAGCTCTGCACATTTAAGGGACAGTTTAGCAAAAACTAAAGCCTCTTCAACAGGCCAATCAGGCACAGTCGGATCAAGCATATCGCGGAAAGTTCCCTTTTCGATCGCCCTCGAGACATGATGAGCGAGACCCATAGGAGGCTTGGCAGTGATGATCTGAAGCAACATTATCCCTAATGAGTATACATCTGATTTGGTGGTTAACATGCCCGTTTGTTGGTACTCAGGGTCTATGTAACAGAATGTTCCTGCCGCAGATGTCATGTGGTATTGCGTGACGCTATCGGCTACTGATGCTGGGACTAACCGCGCTAAGCCAACGTCGCTGATCTTGCTCACGTAGTTTCTGTCTAAGAGTATGTTGGCAGGTTTCAGATCACGGTGAACCAGAGGCTCTGGCTTTGCGTTGTGAAGGAACGAGAGGGCAGTAGTGATCTCTGCTGCTATTTGGAACCGTTTTCCCCACGAAAGCGGGGGCGAGTTTCCTCGGCGAAAGAGTCTATCTTCTAAGCTCCCATTGTCCATGAACTCATACACCAAACACCCATATTCCGGACATGCACCAAGGAGAAGGACCATGTGGGGATGCCTGATGCAGCTTAGGACCTCTACCTGCGGAGGAATAACATACAAGTTAGACAAAAGACATTCTTTATCATATGAAAGCAATATATATTAAACACCCACTTCTTGCTGAAATTGCTTCTTTCCCTGAGCAGCATCAGGTCTCAAGACTTTGATGGCAACCGGAGTATGGTCGAGTTTGCCTTTGTACACAGGTCCATATCCTCCTTCCCCAATTTTGTTATGGTTCGCAAATCTCTCAGTTGCTTCTTCAATCTCTTCTATAGTGTATTTTCTGTACCTTACATCGTTATGTGCTAAGGCGTTCAGAGCGCGATCTTTCTCCTCCGCCTCCTTTCTAGCTTTGATCTCTGCTTGCCTCCTTCTATGCCCTTCCAGCTCTGCCATCCTCTGTGCTTTCTCAGCTGCTTCCACGGCAGCTCTGCATTTGGCCTTCTCCATCTCAGCAATAGCCAAGGCTGCTTCTTCAGCAAGTCTGGCTTCTTCAAATTTCCGAGCTTCCTCAATTTTCCATTTATGAAGCTCATTTGCCTGAGAAAGAATTGTGAGTACTAGATGCTACAATACAACCTCAGAATGTACGTAGAACTTTTCGCTCATCGCTAGTTGTTACCTTTTTCTTGGCTGTTAGTGCTTCTTTGCAGGCTGAACTGTACATATCCATGGTTTGCTTGAGTTCAAGCTTCAACCTTCTCATCTCAGCTTCAATCTCTTTCTGCAATTAGCACCCAAACATTTAGAACTCGAATCCAATGATTTTAGAATCAGCATTTCAGATATTTGTTCTTCTAGCCTCAACTTACAGCAGATTGTGGCAGTGATTCGTCAGAAGGAGAAGCATTCAGAAAATCTAAATTCTGAGAAGAGATGTCAATGGAACCCATCATAGAAGATCTATCATCCGTGTCGTTGGAAAATGAACTTCGGCCTGTGTTGTTTCTTTGGTACCTCGGTTGTGTCATATCATAATTGAGATCCAATGACCCTCGTGTAGGACTCCTATGCCTCTCTATCAGCTTTTTGGGGGTATTATCGTGTGAGTGTCTCTCTGGTCCCATGTTCCTTAGGGTCCGATGTCTCCTACAATGTGAAAACCAACACAACCAAATGTATGATCATCAAAGATAGAATGGTACGCAAGAAAACAAAATGATACGCAATTACACACGAAAATATCTTTGCTCATTACAGCTTAACTCAGCCAAGCTAACACTGTCTGCAAACATGAACATCTAACATCTGAATCCCAAGATATATGAAGGGCTGTGCTTTCTTGGTAATCTGAAGGAACTATACTTCAAATGTATATGTTATTTCATCTGAGCTTAATATTTAGCTACTATCACAAGAAAACAATGCAAAGAACCCAAGTTATCATCGAAGCCTAATGTTTAGCTAGCTACCATAACAAGAAAACACTGAAATGAAGCAAAGTTTTCTTTACCTAGAATCTTCATCTTGCTCACTGTCAGATAAAGACTGGAGAAGGTATCCGGAAGATGGTACACGAGGAGGGGCAGGAGTATTGCTAATAAGTCTTTGTGCTGTTCGAGCCGACTGAACTTTCCCTTTAGAGATCACGTACACCGAGCAAAACTCGGGTGCTGATTTCAGCATGTTTGCTTGCACGTCATTGGATTTACTGAGCTTGAGAGACCTCGCAAATGGGTTCTTCGAGGACGCCCCCAGCACCAGATTATTTGCCAGGTTCTTGTTGACGTAATCCAAGACTGCTTTTGCAATGTCGGTATCTTCTAAAATAACCTCCGTCATACGAATCTATGGAAACACGAAAAAGGGTTCAATTTTCACAAAAAAAAAATCGTGTACCAAGGGCTCGAGCAAATGCCCGAGTGAGACAAAAGAAGGAACTCACCCCTTTCCGGGCACAATATCCCCTGTACTGAACAAAGAGGTTGTTAATGTCGTCATTCTCATGGTTTGTCCCGTTCCCTCCGTCTGAAATTCTCTCAAAAATATCATTATTCAAAAAGAAAAATTCACCTCAAAAACAACATACATTGATCCACACCCAGTTGATGTTTGATCCCAATCCTTCGACCCAATAGGGTCATGGAGAATGAAAAGAAGAAGGTACCTACGGTGTGGGTTTTTGAGACGAACATGGACGAGCATGATGATGGGATTGTTAATCATATTGAAGAGATGATCGACCGCCCAGCGAACAGCGTAATGGCTGTTCTTGTCCTTGTCGACGGCCACCACCGTCGAGTTCACCGGAGAGTGGCTATCGTCCGACGAATACAAAGGAGCCATCATTGATCTATGGAGAGTGAAGAAGAAGAAAAATGAATCCTAACCACCGCAAAACTCCAGCGCCGCCGGGTCCAGCTTTTCCGGCGACAAGAGGAGAGAACAGAACAGAGAAGACTCAAAAGGAAATGGCGAAGAATAAGATTGTTTGTTCCGTATTCCACACAGACACACTCTCTCTCTTTCTCTCTCTGTTTCGCGTCAATGGCGAAAAGACGAAGGTAAACTATTACGGAAGAACAAAAGAGAGAAAATGGCGGGAGGCAGTTTTTAATGTTCACCGTTAATCTGTCATTGGCTTGTCTTCAAGGGATATCAGTTATTTATGATTTTCTATTTTTAGAAGTATTTTATTTTATTTTATTTTTGCTAAATTTAGGAAAATGGATAAAATTACCTCATAATATACAAAGATGATAAATAAGACGTCGTCTGGTCAGTCAAAAGACAAGTCAAACTTCATGAATACTAACTTAAACAGCATTAGTAATCTAAATTCGGTATGGTTAGTATACAACTTTATTTTTTGGTTAGGTTAAAATGCAATTCTAATTTCAATTCGGTTATCCTATTAGAATTGGTACAATAACAGGTACAAACATCTGTTAAAAGGTTTGTTTAACGATTTTGATTTATCAGTTGCAATTTCGATAATTTAATTATGATACATATTTTAATGTTGGATCTGAATTATTATGGATAAATATATATTATTAGATTTTAATTTTCTCTTTCATTTCTAAAAAAATTCAACTTTAATTTTAGCTTTATAATATATAATAATTTTATAATACTTTAACAACTAATGTGTGGTTCAAATAATTCTAACAATCCAAACCAGCAAACGATCTTTTCAATTCAAACAATTCTTATGACTCAAGTGATCCTAACGATTCAATAATTCTGTTGAATCGAAAAAGATCATTAATCTCAAACGATCCTTGTGATTCAAGCGGTCTTTGCGAATAGAAGCATGAGACTCAAGCGATCCAATGAGTCTTTTGAATCGAAAAGGTCATGAGTCTCAAGCAACTCATTGAAACTCATGACCCATGCGACTCCTGACCCTCTTCGACTCATTTTTGAAATCGTCTCTCGCTCAAAATCGTCTCTCGCTCCTTACTCTCAACTTTGAAATAGATTCCGTTCCGAAAAAAATGTCAAACTGTGTATGTTTTCACGTTAAAAAATAAGGACATGTTTATCTTTTATCTATTTTTTTCATTTTAGATCTTAAATTTTCGAGGGTATACGTGTCTTAAGAGGATATCCTTGATATTTTGCCGAATTATTACGTAATGAATTACATCTGAATTATTATACTTGTATTTTAAGGTCAATTTTAGATATAAAATAAAGTATTATTTTGTGTTGCACTAAATTTTATTAAAATATAATCATGAATTTTATATATAAAATTATAATATAAACTAACTAATTTTTTATTTTAATTAGATTTCAGAAATCATTAAATGAAGAAGATATAGTTATATAATCTAATTTTATAAACAAAATTATTAAATTATTGTTTTTAATTCAATAAATTGATTTACATAAAACTAATCTAATACGAACTATTTTTTCCATAGACATTATTCAATATCTTGATTATATTTCGCGTGAACACTATGTGAAGTCTAGAAAATCCTTATTGATCAAAACATATCTGAATCTTTGATTACACACTACGATGATAAAATCATAACTATTCATTTCCTCTAAAAAAATGCATTATGACATCGATTATTAAAATATTTTTATGATCGTTCAAAATTCTTCATGTTGTAATAGCATATTTGTGTTATATATATATATATATATATGTGTTTCATTTGGATATGTTTATGTGCATGTGTACAGTGGTATACAATACAATATTGTGATTACTAGAAAAAGTGATTATTTTTATTAATTAAATTGAAAAATACCTGAATCCTTTGTATTTATAATACATAATATATTCAAGATCAAAATTCAATAATTCAAGATCTTTAGCTAAATAACTAACTAATAACAACTTAATCAACTAATCAAAAGAAAAATAAAAGAAAAGAATTTATCAAAAATAATATTTAATATTCTCTCTCAAGATGAGGAGTATAATTGAGATACTCTTATCTTGGAAAGTAAGTCTTGAAATCGTGTGGAAGATAATGGTGTTGATAGAATGTCTGCAATTTGATTGTTTGTCTTCACATGAAGTGTTTTAGAAAATCCGATTGAAACTTTTCACGAACGACATGATAATCCAGCTTAATATGTTTTGTCTTTTCATGGAATATCTGACTACTGGCAATATGAAAAGCTGTTGTATTATCACAAAACAAAAGAACATGCATAGAAATAGAAATATGTAATTAACGTAAAAGTGAATTAATCAAATTAACTCACAAGTTGGAATAGCCATTGCTCGATGGCACTACTCTTGAAATTGTAACTTGTTTCTTCGATTTCCATGATATTAGAGGTTGTCCTAAGAAGACACCATATCATGTTACTGATCTACGAGAATCAACACAAGAAGCCCAATTAGTATTCAAAAAAGCTTTGAGTTTGAAATCATTTTTAATGGGATAAAATAGGCTTTGCCCGGGATTATTTTTAGATATCGAAGAATTATGTGCAGTGGATAATGTAAAGATGTAGGTGTAGACATATATTGACTTAATTTATTGACAACGAAAGAAATGTTTGGTCTTGTAATAGTCAAATAGATTAATTTTCCAATTAATTTTCTATAAGAAGACGGATTACTTAATAAATCACCATTAGATTGAGAAAATTTTGAGTTTATTTCCATCGGAATTATTAATGGTTTACAACCTAACATTCCAAATTATTCAAGTAATTCTAATGTAAATTTATGTTGACTTATAGAAATTCCGAGTTTAGAATGAGAAATTTAAAGACCAAGAAAATATTTTACCTTACCTAGATCTTTAATTGTGAAGACAGTGGATAAGAGACATTTGATTGAATTAACAGCAGATGGAACATTGCTAAAGATCAAGATATCATCTACATGTACAAATAATGCAACAAATGATCTGAAGAGGATGATAAGAATAATGAATGATCACAAGATGATTGAATAAAACCAGATTTTAATAAAAGAGATGAAAATTATGTATACCATTGACGATATACTTGTTTTAAACCGTATAAAGATTTATGTACTCGACAACCGCATTTGGAGGCAATATCTCCCCCTATTTTGGAACGTAACCTTGCGGTAGTTGCATATAAATTTCTTCACTTAAATATCCATTTAAAAAGCATTTGAAACATCAAAATGATCAATTGTCCAATTAAGAGAAGTAGCTAAACACAACAAAAGTCTAACAATAATCGTTTTTGCAACCGGACTAAACGTATCTATATAATATATACCTTCCTTTTGTTTAAAACCTTTAGCTACAAGCCTATCTTTATATTTATCTAAACTACCATCTGAATTAAATTTATTCTATAAATCCATTTACAACCAATCACATTTTTGTTAGAAGGCATAGAACAAATAGACCATGTATTATTCTTAAGTAAAGCATCAAATTCAAAATTCATTATAGCAACCCATTCAACTGATTTACTAGCTTCTAAATATGTTGTAGGTTCTATAAAAGACGAAATTACCATTGACAAAATATGTATTGAGTACTAAGTTTATCATAAGAAGGAAAATTAGAAATTGGATAAGGAGTTGTATGAACAGTCTTGTTAGAATTAATATTGTAACAGTGATAATTAGCTAAATAAGAAGGAGGTTCGGTTACTCGACAATGCATAGAATTAAAAAAGCTACTAGAATTAGGTAAAATTGTTCTAGAAGGTAAATCAATAGAAGTAGAGGAATCATTAAAGGATATGGTTATAGTAAGATCTTTAATAGGAATTGGTAAAACATAGCTTCAAAACAACTCATCGCATGGTTCAGAATATTTTGTAGATATAAAAGGAAATATATTTTCATGAAATACTACATTCCTAGATATTAAGATGCGATTACTAGTGAGATCTAGAATTTTGTATCCTTTATAACCTAAGGGATAACCTAGAAAAATACCACGAATTGCTCTTGTAGAAAATTTATGTCTTATCCTTATCATGTGTTGAAACATGATATAAACAACCAAATACCTTAAGATGAGTATCAGTAGGGGACTTACCATTAAGAAATTCATACGGGGATTTGTTATTAAGAATGTGAGTTGGAGTTTTGTTTATAAAAAAGGCAGATGTGGAAACACAATTATTCAATATACTAAAGGGATATTAGAGTTAAAATATAATGCTCTAGCAACATTGAGTCAATGTTGGTATTTTTTCAACAACAGAATTTTGTTGTGGAGTAAATGCACATGAAAAATAATGCACAATACCGTGAGGTGTAATTAAATTGTGTTTTAACTTATTTCAAAAAATTATAAAAAATTGATTCATCCTGTGACTTATTATTAAGAAAATAAATCCATGTTGTTCTTGAACAATCCTCGACTAGTGTTAGAAAATATCTATATCCATCAACAGTTTCATGTTTAAAAGGACTTCATATATCTAAATGAACAAGTTCAAAAATAGATGTATATTTATTATTATTTGAAATATATGCAAGACGTCTTTGTTTCGCTTTTGGGTAAATATCACAATGAAAGTCTTTAGAAGAAGGAGAAACCTGGATAAAATAGGCGTAAGATAAAAACATTGATCCTTATATTTGAAGGATGACCAAGCCTTTAATGCCATAAAGGAAGAGAGGTGCTTACTGAAAACAATGGGTGAGAAATATTGTCCAAAAAATAGAGATTATGAGAAAGCCTACACTTCCCAATCATCGAGGTCTGAATAGGGTCTTGTATGAGGCAAGAAGAAGCTGTAAAAGTTAGATTTAAACCTGAAGTAAGAGTAAGGGGACTACAACTAATAAGGTTAAATTTGAAATTAAGAATATAGATAACATTGTATAAAGTGAGTACAAAAGATAATGAAATTGTTCCAACATGTGAGACATACAATAAAAGACCATTAGATAGTGTTACATATATATTAAGAACTGGAGAAACATTAGAAAAAAAAGTTATTACATACATGATTACTAGCATTTGAATCAATAGCCCAAGAATTTGAATTCAAAATATTATTATTTTTATTCAACAAAAAGATAAATAAAAAATAAGAGAAATTGCCAATGGATGGTGGTAAAGACAAGGGCGCAGAGGAAATGTTGGCAGATGGCTGCTCAATAGTATGAGAAGAAGTCGAAGAAACATCTTTTAAGTGGTGAAGATGAGAAACTACTTGATTAAGGTGTGCACGCATGGCATTAATCCTAGGTGTATATCTAAGACTCGAAGGAGGACGAGGTTTAGGATTTGGATTTTTGTACCCTGGAGGAAAACCATGAAGACAGTAGCATTTGGTAACCAGGTGTCCCATGAGTCCACAATGAGAACAAGTAGGTCGAGGTTTTTGGGATGAATTATAGTGACGAGGCTTACTACTAGGATAAGTGGAAGAATTTGTGGTCTGGAAAATGAGGGAATCAGGTGGAGGTAAGACACTTTTATGTTGCTTATCTTGGATAACGAGATTAAAAGCCTTAGACACGGAGGGAAGAGGGTCAATCAACAAAATTTGGCAGTGAACTAGAGCATAAGAGTCATTGAGTCCCATGAGGAATTTAATTAGATACCTCCCTTCCTCGAAAACAAAACTGAGATGAAAAATTGCGACTACACTTTCGGCATGTACAAGCAAGTATATCTTCTAAACTCTTCAATTCTCGCCAAAATGTAATCAATCTTGTATAATACACATTGAGATCAAGCGAACATTGTCTCAAATTCTGTAGTTCCTGCTCTAATCCAAAAAATATAGGACTATTGTTCTGATTGAACCATTCTCCTAGGTTAGTCAAGATTTTATATGTTGTACGTATATGGACTATACTATCTGCAATATCTTTGCAAACAGAATCGATAATCCAGAAACAAACAATATCGTTGCATCTATTCCATGTATCATAATCATTATTTGAAGAAGGTTCAGAGATTTTATCCGAGACGAAACCAAGTTTATTTCGTCCATTTAGAGTCATCATCATTGATCGTTTCCATGTAATATAGTTCAGTTCCGCAATAAGCTTCTCCGACACCAAACGTGTACAGCTTTTGTCATTGTTGTGAAGATAAAATGGATTTCTTTATGGATAAAAAATGCTAGAAGATGATATTATGCTTTCTTGATTTGTCACCATGGTGAATCATTCCACCGAGCAAAACCTGGTCACAATGATTAAAATTGAAACAATCGGCAATAAGGCAACTATTCGGCAACAATAAAAGATGCAAAAGAAGCAAAAAAATATGTTGTGACCGAAATCCAAAAATCTGCTTCTGTCGTTGAATACCGATAACAGATATTGCCGCCCCTACCAGAGATACAAAAGAAGCAGAATTTGCTTCTGCCGTCGAAGACCAGAACTGAGACTCCCACCGAAGACCAGAAACCAAGATTTCAGACGAAGGCCGAGAAGTGAAACTCCCGCCGAAGAAATCAATGCCGACGAAGAACATAAATAAATTGAGGTCGAGAACAATTACTGACCAATCGATACCGATGAAGAACAATCGATGCTGAAATAAGAAATCGATATATCCAAGATCAAAAATTTAATAATTCAAATTATTAGCGAAACAACTAATTAATAACAATTTAATCAACTAGTCAAAAGAAAAATAAAAAAAATAAAAAAGAATTTATCAAAAATCATATATATAAAAGAGAGGTTTTTCCTCTTCTCTCGCGCTGCCACGTCAGCAGAGAAAAGGAAAAACCTCCTCATCTCCTCTTTCTCTTCCCCTTCTCCCGTCTAATGGTATTAAAGAAAGAAAACCCTGCTCATCCCATATTCCTCTTCCCCCTCTCCTGTTTAATGGCCATTAAAGAAAGCTTTTCTTTAGATTCATTGTACATGAATTTTGAAACTCTTCGATGAGAAATAGGGTTTCTATTGCTTCGCTGTCGAATCCGAGACGACTCTAATAAAAGGATTCGTCGCTGCTCATGGAGAAGAGTAGGATAAAATCATGGATTTGGGGGTTTTTCAGGAAGGGGCACAGCGATCGAATCCGACTGTGAAGCAATTCCTACACGATCGGTGATGGCTAGGGCGGCACTGGGATGATGTATCTGCACGGGGAGCACTCATAGATTTGACACGTCTGTGTTGCTTCACAGTCTTCTGCACCGAATGAAAGGCTTCTTCGTCGCTGCTCATGGAGAAGAGGCTGATTGAAGCATGGATTTGGAGTACGATACATCATCCTGTGCCGCCCTGGTCACCGCTACATCGTCTCATCTCCTTGGTCATTTTTTCATCATCGAAATGTCTCAACCTCCCTATGAATCGCTCGTCGACCCCTACCTCGAATCTTAGACTGTTGCATTTTGTTCGCTTCTATAGCCTTCCTTCACATAGTCGTTGTGGCTTCCCATTACTTAACTATGTTTTTGTTTTAATTATGGAAGATGTGATTTAGCCTACATGCAATGGAGGAAGCGACTCGAGGGATTTAGCGAAACCCAGTTCAAATTCGTTGCTGATGGGGACAAACTCGAAGAATGGAGAAAACCGGTTGAAGACTAGGAGCAAGGCGGATAAAATTGCGGAACTGAAGAGCACAATTGGATTGTTGAAGAAAAAGACGGGTAATTTCGATCCGAAAGCAGTGTCTTGTTGGGAAAATGGAGGGATAGTTCCGTTGTTGTTCTTTGCTTGGCTTTTGACCATATATCAGATGCCTCTGGTCGGATTGCGATCACTAATATTCTGTGTAGCATGCTGAGAACTGTAATCGCAAATACTCCGGAAGGTTTGCTCACGAGGCTTTGGAGTTGGGAATTGGGGATGCTGCCATTAAGAAGGCACTTGCCGAAGCATTTGCGATTACAGAAAAGTAGGTTGAGAAGGAGTATAAGGTAACTTTTTTCTTTTTATATTATCCTAAAGGTTTGTATGGGCTTCTGATTTCCCCGTTTGTCTTCATATATGGACTATCATTTGCTTCTCATTTGATTCATATTTTCTTACCTTTGCGAGTTTTCTTCCTGGACACTCCTTTTCCTTTCGATTAGAGGCGGAATGGGTAGAAGGTTTTAAGAGTAATATTGGAACTAGAAGGTTTTTTGGTTGTTTACTCTGTTGTTGATTCACCTCATAGGAGCTGGCCGATTTGGGGCTTGTAGCAAAAGCAAGCCGGTCATCTCAGTTTATGACGCACAAGCCTGAGCCATTGACAATTGTCAAGGTTTTCGATACATTTTGACAAATTGCTTAGGTACTCGACATCATTTTCGTCTTTCGCTTTTGACTGGTAGAAATTTTGG
>CM071870.1:26538201-26549909 GCA_036759665.1 Gynandropsis gynandra | reverse complement strand
CAATCGATTTTGTTTTGCGTTGCAATTGTTACTAAATTAATTTTGTGTGTTTTATGTTAGTGGGAGGTTTAAGATGTCGTATTTTTTGCGCATTCTGAGGAACGGACGATGATGGATCGCACTCAGGAACAAACGATTGGTATCTCATATCTTTCTTCGATTATTTTGATTTATATGATTTGTTGCATGGGCTTTGATGACCCCATTTTTTGACATTAGTGTAACTGATTTCTGATGCTTGGCTGAGATATCTAAGTTTTACTCAAACTTGGAAAACAACTCACCTATATATATATATATATATATATATATATATGTATGGTGGGGTTTGTTGTTGCAGGGGCTTGAAGAACATTGTGAGAATGCACATAAAAAAAGATAGATTCATGGGAGTGGGAGAAAGTACCAGTTCCCAAAAGGTAAACTTAGTGAGATTATTGTATGTGTCTCATTCAGCCTAATGAAGAGAGTATGGCAATGGCAATTGATGGCAGTGTACGAGCAGTGGTTGCTCTGAATCCCCACAACTATGGAAGCGGAAGGAATCCTTGGGGCAATCTGAAGCAAGACTATCTTGAAAAGGTACTGATTACTTAATCTATAATGTTGTTTTTGATTATATATATATATATATATACATTCCAATATATATATTATCACAACAGAGATGGTTTATGACAAGAGGGTTTGTTTAGAATGGTTTGGTAGAATGGAAAATTTTTGGCGTCCACCTTCCCATTGTGCTTATTATTTACTTCTGTAGGCTTTGATACAAATAGAATTTGTTCTCATCAGCTTGATGTTTGTATAGTCAAGTAGCATAGTTGAACTGTTGTAAACAGATTTTCGAAGTTACGAAATTTATGCAAAACCTTGAACAATGTTACAGCAGATATGCAGGATTTGATGGTAGTTTCCTCATGTCTTTGATGAATTGCAGTGCAGGAAAGTTAGAGCTAAGCTTCTGTTTTTTACATTTCCATATTGGATGATGCATATGGTAGACAACAAAGAGCATTGGAACAGTACTTCCCATGGGCATACTTATAGTCTGTGATTTTTTTTTTTTGTTTTTTGTTTCCTATTTCATGGAGGCATATCTGAATTATCAATATATATTGGGCATTGTACAACTCCGACTCAAGGTTGATTTCCTTGGTACTTCTTCCGATGAACCCTTGTGCTGACATTGATATCATAATTTTTTTGGGTATGGAATAGTGACTAACGATGGTAGAAGTGGGTTTTGCCTTGAATCTGAGTCCTGTTCTTGAGGAGCTTCGTCCCAGGATATCCGTTTTTCTCAGTCAAAAAATCAAAGAGTGGATGATTGAGTTCGGCTCTTAGATGATCTTCATATCAATTCGAACAGATATGATTTGGTATGTCAATTTTCTGATGTATCTGACAATTTTTTCTTGACTTTTTTCTTTTGCTTTTTTTCTTGTAACTAATGCTTTCTCTGTTAAGGTATCGACTTAGAAAACCTTCAAACCAGTATGCTCCATGGCAGAACGCAAGAAGGATGATAAAGCTTACATTTCCTCTGATCTTGCAGTCATAGAGAGATATGTTGTACTCCATGGGCAAACAATTCTGCAGTCACAGAGAGGTGTGGTAGTCCATGGGAAAAATGTTCCCATTTTTATGATTACTTTTCCGTTTAAAATCTTTGTATAATTTATTAAAAAATTTATTCTTGTAGAGAAATAAAAATTTTCTTTTATTATACTTTGAGATATACTATGTTCATATATCCTAATAAATAATAATTAGTCTTTTGCCTATCATAATTCATGTCTAACGTTATATATTTTTTTTTATTGGGGTTTAAATGATATCAAACACTTTTGATAATATACGGTATCAGTTATACTATTTTGAATACCGTAATCATATCTTTGGCAAAATAAACTCTATTGGTCTAACAAGTTTATTCTAATCAATTGAATTTTGTTATGAAAAGAAAGTTCTTATTTTTCTCTAATGGATAAAGGTTTTAATATCAATTATATTTTTTGTTTTTCCTTGATAAAGTTTAATCTGGTGGTGTTATCTATTTTTATTGTAAGAATACCAATGTTCAGAAAATAAATTGACCCCGTGTTATTCTTTTGATGTATTTGGATAAATTTGTAATCTTTTCATGTAGGATACTTCTTGAATATGTATGCTCTTTTATTTTTTCTAATAAATTCATAAAACCAATTATTAATAGTGGCATACGTAAGAAGAGTGTTAAGATATGGCTTAATTTGTGGAGATGATCAATGACCTAAAATTCCATCTGAATTGGGGGTCGTGGCCACAGCTGCAACAAGTTTTTGCTATTTTGATATGAGTATCAACCAGACAGCATGAGTATCAACCATATAGCATGCATGATTTTCAACTGGACAGGTAATTCTACTAAAATATTGGCCACCATCTACATATAAAACTGTTGTGCAACTCTGTCTCCATTATCTATGATCCATAACCATCGTCTCCATAGAGTTTAATAGAGGATGATCCTTCGGGTGATTCATCGTGCCAATCTGTCAAAGAATTCGATTGTAGCCAGAATTTGTAGGTTCTCTTTGTGGATTTTGAGTATTTGTCTCCAAATTCAGTTCTTGGTGGTGATTTGTTAGGTTTTAACTCCAGAAAACCTTGATATTTTGTGTTAGCATAATCGATACTAATTGGTGAAGATGTGATTGTTCACGTTCAGGTATTGGAACTCCATCGTGTTCATATATTAATAATTGTTCTTAAATCATGTTATTAATTAAATTTAATCTTCAATATTTATGAAGGTACAGATAAGAAAAATAATCATGTAAAACCTACGGTTCAAATCGTGCGATGTTTTTTTCCGACAATTTATATTCCAAAATTTTAAATACATTATAAACAAATTGCACTATTATGTTTACATTACAACTTATAAATCTATTGTTCAAATTTATACATTGAAAATTTTAATTCGTATTTTTGTATTGTTCGGTATGCATATTGAATCTAATGACAATGTTCAAATTAATGAATTATATACAACATGTAATATAAATATATTTTAATTAACACAAATTCGCGCGTAGCGCGGGTATCATCTAGTGATATCTAATAAGATGGTATGAGTATTCATGTATGTAACGTCCACAACAAATTACATTGTATTGATCATACTGTTTACATTGTATTGTATTAATTTTTTTATGATAAAACTAAGCATATTGTTTTGTTACACGAAAAAGCTGTAATCAAACATATAATATTTTAAATGATTGTTGTTCATATAAATAAAAATGTGCCAACAATAAGACATTATTCATGAGATTTAATTTTGTTGTTCATATAGATTTACATGTTTGCTATTTATTAAATTAAAAGGTATGTAGGGATATTTTAGGTTATAATTTATCAACGATGAAAAAAGCCATTAATTGTTGAAAATAAAAAGAATTAGTTATATCCAATATTTTAATATTAAAATATAAATTACTAATAAAATTCAAAATAAATATATATTATTTTTGTATAAATACACAAAAAATTACTCAATTCAACTTTAAATTTATTTGAATTAAAAACAATTATAATATAGTTTTACAGTTATTTGGTTGGAACGACCGAATATTTTATATTTATATAAAATAAAACATGGAAAAACTTAAATAATAAACAAAATTATGAAAAATAAATAAATTTAACTTTTTTGTTTAAGATAAATAATGAATTATAAATTATTTAAAGTTGTACGTATATGGACTATACTATCTGCAATATCTTTGCAAACAGAATCGATAATCCAAGAACAAACAATATTGTTGCATCTATTCCATGTATCATAATCATTATTTGAAGAAGGTTCAGAGATTTTACCCGAGACGAAACCAAGTTTATTTCGTCCATTTAGAGTCATCATCATTGATCGTTTCCATGTAATATAGTTCAGTTCCCCAATAAGCTTCTCCGACACCAAACGTGTACAGTTTTTGTCATTGTTGTGAAGATAAAATGGATTTCTTTATGGATAAAAAATGCTAGAAGATTATATTATGCTTTCTTGATTTGTCACCATGGTGAATCATTCCACCGAGCAAAACCTGGTCACAATGATTAAAATTGAAACAATCGGCAATAAGGCAACTATTCGGCAACAATAAAAGATGCAAAAGAAGCAAAAAAATATGTTGTGACCGAAATCCAAAAATCTGCTTCTGTCGTTGAATACCGATAACAGATATTGCCGCCCCTACCAGAGATACAAAAGAAGCAGAATTTGCTTCTGCCGTCGAAGACCAGAACTGAGACTCCCACCGAAGACCAGAAACCAAGATTTCAGACGAAGGCCGAGAAGTGAAACTCCCGCCGAAGAAATCAATGCCGACGAAGAACATAAATAAATTGAGGTCGAGAACAATTACTGACCAATCGATACCGATGAAGAACAATCGATGCTGAAATAAGAAATCGATATATCCAAGATCAAAAATTTAATAATTCAAATTATTAGCGAAACAACTAATTAATAACAATTTAATCAACTAGTCAAAAGAAAAATAAAAAAAATAAAAAAGAATTTATCAAAAATCATATATATAAAAGAGAGGTTTTTCCTCTTCTCTCGCGCTGCCACGTCAGCAGAGAAAAGGAAAAACCTCCTCATCTCCTCTTTCTCTTCCCCCTCTCCCGTCTAATGGTATTAAAGAAAGAAAACCCTGCTCATCCCCTATTCCTCTTCCCCCTCTCCTGTTTAATGGTCAATTTTGACTCGATTTAATCCCAATTTAATCTTAATTTTGACAAAATTGGATTCGATTTTAGGTTTAGGGTTTAGGATTTTGCCAATTAGTTATTGGTCATGAGATATTAATTTCATGCCACATGTTGGCATCTTAAATATTGGTTCCATCATCTCGGAGTGTTGTATAATATTTTATTGGATATTTTTACTTAATTTATAATAATAAAATAATTATAGACTTACCGCTGTTATCGAGGGGGGAATAGGATGAGGTCAAAATCGAGGGGGAATAGGACTAAAACATGATAATCGAGGGGGAAATAGGCTGAAATTGAAAATCGAGGGGGGAATAAGACGAGGGTCAAAATCGAGGGGAGAATAGGACTAAAGCATGAAAATCAAGGAGGGAATAGACTGTTTTTCCTAAATCAAATGTTACAAAATAATGAATATAATTATATATGTAAAAATTTGCAAATGAGAAGAATGAGATATAGTTGGATGAGCCTCAAATGTTTATTACTTTTCGGAAAAAATATGTGTTTTATAAAAAAAAATATATGTGTTTCCACTAAAATTCAATATTTTTATTATGTTTACGAAAGTATATGTGAAGTCATAAATCCTAAGAGGATATCTTTGATATTTTTCTTTGTATAAATCGTAATTTTAATTTTTAATTAATTGATTGTTATATTAATTTTATTATAAAAAATTGATTGTCAAACTAGATGTTGAAATGATAACACCAAAATTCACCAAAATTAATTTTTAATATATAAAATTTGACATTTTCTTTTGACATTCTTCCAATTGCTTTCATCTCTTGACATATCTATATAATTTTTATACTTAATTTGTAAAAAAATTTAATACATAATTATAATTATATTTTAAATTTAATTCTATTAGTTCGAATTATTTATTTATCTCAAATTAGAAAAACATTAATCCATAAAAATATCCATTTCCGATCAATTAAATTCTGATATTATTAAATATGAGATATACAGATTTTTAACAGAAAAGTATGTATTACTCTCATACTCTCATATGTATATATATATAAAATGTACACTAAGACAGTATTTTGTATTACGTGACAACATCTCAATTATTATATCTTTATATTTATTGATGTGGTCTCAGTTCAATCATTAGATCTACACAATGACAAAATTAAGTAATTCGAATAAATTATAAGGTTAATTATTTTTAGAGAAATTTACTGAGGCCACAAATAATAATTTTTTTCCTCCTGATTTATTAGTGTTCTACACTCTTTTGCACGTACAACTCTTACAAATATATATATATATATATATATATTAATTAATTTATTTAAAAATAATATATATGTAAATTCTTTTAACAAGTATTAGATTGATAATTATTTTTGTTTGTAATTTCAATTTAATTTAGTAATCATAAAATATAATTTTTAAAAAATATAATATTGAATTTATTTAAAATATAATTTTCATCCACTATATTTATTTTTTATATTATTTTTATTTTCTTATGATAAAAATCAATTTCGTGCAAATAAATTAATTCACTGATATATATATATATATGATTATTAATATAAAGATCTATTGACTTCATATTACACTTGCATACATATATTTTAGCCTCTGTTCAAACTCGAGAAGATCAGATTACAAAGGAGTTCCCAAATATTCATCATAACCTGTTCTTGATATCATATTATTGTAGTGATTTAAGCCAACGCATAAGTTTATTGTTAACACGAACTTATCCTAAACACAATTATTTTGATTTTATGAATTTAGTATATTTACGCATTAAATTTTAATCAAAAACATATTTCAATTCCATATTAAATGTTTTTGGACAAGAAAAAACTTACATAAAAGATATAATTTCTAAACAATTCGAAAAAACATCATTTTTGTGGGATGCTTTGTAATGGGTCATCCTTTATATCATCAATCATTTGCATTCAGCATTTAAATCGTTTGCATTTAGTATTTCAATCGTTTGTAGCCAAGGTATTTTTCATCACATCACAAAAAAAAAAAAATCATAAAAATAATGTACGTCGTTTACAAATAAAATCCAAATTCAGATTTAGAACATGAAAGGATATCTTGGTGATAGATGATGAACTAACAAGATATCTCGTTAGTAGTGTACGTGATTTTCTTTCTACTTTTATAAATAATATATTCATATGTTATTAAAAAAATATATAATATTATCACGATCATAATTTTAGAAACCAGATCAACTCTTTTGGAATATGAAAATTTATACCCAAAAAATTATCTCCAACATGATATTTTATTAAAATTCGAACAAAATATATCTAAAGTTTATTAAAATATATTTGTAGAATCTTATGTTTAAATATTTATTCAACAGATCTCTCTAATCATCATTAATAAATACGTAAATGTTTTTCAAGTAATTAGAATACAAATGCTATGCTTTCATCGTCGATGAGTTATATTATATACGTGTATTAATGATCCTATAAACATTAATTTATGTCCGAAAAGTAAAATATTCAAACCTCATGTTACAAACACAGAACTTAAAATCTAAACCTCAGATACTTCCTTCATGCGTTCACACTCCTTTTCCCTCCTACCCCTCTTTTTCCTTTTATCTTTCTCTCTTTTGTTGGAAACAATAATTTGAAACCATTATTTATATATATAATACATCTTCCCAAAAGTGTGCTTATAGTATTTGCCAAAACTCGAATGTAATATTGTTGATAAAAATGTATGACTTATATTCTAGAAATCATTAGATTCCTTAGTTATCTCCACTTTATTGTAATTTACATATTATTGTATAGATTTAAGTGTGCATATAAATGATAACACTTGAAAGTTTTCACAATTATAAAAAAAATATAACGTAAGTATAACTTAAATACAAAAATAGAGTTTCTGAATTTTGTTAATATATACCTATAGTATCGAAGAAAATGAAAGTTATATGCATGTTATGTAATATTAAATAGTTATGGGGTTTAAACGTAATCATTGAAAAGCTTATTAATATAAATACAAAGAGAAAACATGTTTTCTCACACGACATATTATTCTGTCAGATTTAAACCCTAATTACCAGAGAAAACGAAAAACGCGAAAGGTCGTTTTTTGTTCCCGACCAAAATCCGTATCAACCGTTGACAACAGATTCCGATCTCGACGTGAATATACGTAGAGAGTTTGTCCATTCAAATCTAACATCTATTTGTTGTCAATTCGACAAAACAGGTAAGATCAGAATCTTTCCTAATTGTGTTTCGTCGAAACCATTTAAACATAATCCCGAATATCACTAGATCGATAAATGAGTTGTTAAAACACGATTTCGCACCCAAATTGCAATCCAATAGAAAAATCATATAAAAATATTTATCTTTAAAAAATAATCATATAAAAATTTTCGACATCTATTCATGATATCTCGAAGAAAGCATTTTTTACATTACTTTTAAAATGAAATTATCTTATGGCGTCCGAATTTAGGATTTGAGGGGAAAAACTTAATACCAACAGGTGTAATAAGCTTTTATAAAAGAAAAAAGAAATTTTATTTTATATTTTATGAAATTTGCAAGCTTTTATATTTTTCGAAATTTTGAACGCTAAAATATTTCTTAAAAAATTGATTCGTTTTTCATATTTTTTTAGATTTGTGTGGATTTCATTGTTTTTTTTACATCCATTGAGATGTCTTTCTTCTTATGGACTTTATATATATATATATATATATATATATATATTTATTTTTTTTACTCCAACACATAAATATATATATTTTCTAGATTAACTCCTAAAAATTTATACAATAAATATGTCAAATGAGTTTTGGTATAATTCTATAAAAAAATAATTTAAAAATTCATAATTATCCAATATTCAAATTAGGATGACAGGTCTATCTACATTAGAAAATTTAAAAATTATATAAATATTTGAGATTTCGCATTTATTTTATATATAACTATTGTAATTTTGATCATAACTGATATCGTATCATCTCTTACACAACATGTGTGAACATTAATTCTTTTTTCATATCTAATTATTTTATTACTAAAAGAAAAATCGAATATTCACAATTCTTTTTTCCAAAGGTGTTGAAAGTCTTCTAAGGAGTAATGCTTGAATTCAAATTTGTGCCCACCGCCAATTTGTTCGGATAGAGGAAGAAATAAGGAATCATAACTACATTATTTTATTATGAATGAATTCAACATCTCATGCATATATATTATATACATATATATATTCATTCACACTATTATTTTTCTCGAATTTGTAACTAGTATTGAGAATATTTGTATATGATAGAATCCACTAGATAAATTTAAGAAAAATGGTTTGTTTTTCAAACCGTTTGGGATTTTTTTTAAATATTCTCGAGAGTTCCATCCAATACATTTCAATTGAATTGAGAAAAAATAATATGAAAGTCATTTACATATATTCATGATCAACCGAACTATATCTGCACGTCCTTTTTTATTGGTTTAACTATTTGATGGGATTTAATAATTTAATTTAATAGTTCAAAAATTAGATATGTAATTCACATAATTACATATCTAATTTATTTGATGTGGGTTACCGAATTAAAAAAAGTAGTAATTCTCCATTTAATCTTTTTTTTATCGAACGTGCAGAATAGTTTCAAAATCTTTTGATCTTCTAATTTTTTATGAATATCTCTATATTGACACAATTATATAAAACTATCTCAATTACGAATATATTATTTCAAAAAGCGAGATATCACACCGAAATTTCCAATACATGCCTTAGCCATGTTGGATGAACGAAGGTCTTAAAGGACATCAAAATTTGTTGAGCTGACGTTGTAACATAATCCATCCGCTAAGTAAAACCGAGTGGATTTGCATCATCATGGCTAAGTAAAAGTGGATTTGCATCATCATGGTCCTGACCCGTAGAATCGCAGTCGCCTGCGAACAAGGTGACTGCGTTTTTTGGCGATTGCGGGTGATATTATAACTGATTGGTGGAGTTGCAGTCGTCCACACATGTGGAAAAACGTAGAATTTAAAAATCGAGAATTATGTTGCGTTACGTTTGTGTTTCGGTACATTTTAAATAAAATTACGAAAAATACCCTTTTCTATTTTTTAGATATTATGTTAGATGCTTTATATGTATTTCAAATTTTGTTTCAATAATTTATTACAGTTTATATTTATCGTAAATATATATAAATATGTGTATATATATAGGTGTATGAAAATATTTGACTATCTTTTGATAAAACTATTTTAAGTTACTATTATCATTTATATCAATATTTAATATATATATATATATGTGTGTGTATATATATTGTATCACTACGAAAAACCACGACATTTGCAACGGACGGAGCAACAAACCCGTCCGTTGATGACAAATGCCAACGGATTGCAACAGATACGCGAGAACTTCCAAAGGACAGCCAGACGTTGCAATCCGTCGCAACTTTCAAAGGACGGTCAACGGTTAGCTACCGTTGCTCCAGTCAGTTGCAATTCATCGTAAATTTCAACGGCCGATTTACTGATTGATTCCGTTGTCAACGTCCATTGGAACCCCGTTAGAAAACCACATAAAAACGTCCAACGGACATCCATTGCAAACTGTAACGGATGTCCGTTGGAATGTGTAACGAATGCCCGTTGAAATTGTTAATTTCGAGGATTAACGGTGGAATAATGTCACGTGAACTTACAACGGGCATCCGTTGACATTTCCAACGGATGTCCGTTGCAAATAACACTATTTAATGATAACTATCAAGGTTTTATCATCAAACCATCAACAACAAATATATTTTCAACAAAATGTCGTCTTCTTCAAATAGAGATATATAGATCGAGAGTGTGAATTATAGAGATACAATAATTCTTACACGTATTGGAGCAATTCATGAGTTTTGCATCGATGTAACCTTTGTGTCAAGAACGATGGACATTGTTATGTGCATGCAAAAGATGCAAAAACATGAAAATCAAAGTAAAAAATTGTTTGCAAACATCTTTTCAAGGTGGGTTTCGTTGAGAATTACGAAATTTGGTTATTTTACTGCGAAAATTGCGGCGTTAGAGATATTATCCAAGAAGCACAAGTAGAAAAAATGATGAAGTTATTTATGAAACATCAACGACCACTCCATATGTGGAAATGGTGGCAGATGTTTTTCCTAAAGTTGTTCATGAACAACCGCATGAAGAGACGCCGAACATCGATGCACGCTGATTCTTCAACCTATTGGATTCGACAAAACAACCTATATATGAAGGTTTCCATGAAGGTCAATTCCGTTTATCGTTATCTTCAAGATTGATGAGTATGAAAACATACTACAATGTTGCTAAAATTTTATGGATTTATTTTACAAAACCATGCGTGAATATTTATCAGAAAATAATCAAGCTCTCGAGACATACTACGAAACAAAGAATGTTTTAAAAGATTTGGGAATGCCACATGAGAAAATTGATGTTTGTAGAAACAATTGCATGTTGTTTTGGGGGGAAATGATAAAGACTTGTTAGAATGCAAGTTTTGTGGTGCAAACAAATTTCGGCCAAAAAACCATCTTCACGTAAATATGTACCATACAAAAAAAATTTATATGCATGTCGCAAACAGGTTGAGAAGGTTATTTGAATCGAAAAAACCATTGCGGCAATGAGATGGCACACAAAACACTCGATGGGCAAAGGTATAATGCAACATCCATCGGAATGTAAGGCTAGGAAAGATTTCACTGAAATATTTCTTGAGTTCGCATATGAAACGAGAAATGTTTATCTTTACCTGTGCACCGATTTTTTTAGTCTATATGGACAATCTAGAAGTCAATATTCTCTATGGCCGATGATTTTGTCTCCGTATAATTTGTCTCCCGATATATATTTGAAAAGATAGATAATGTTTCTAATGTTGCTGATTCCAAG
>CM071870.1:26468876-26487932 GCA_036759665.1 Gynandropsis gynandra | reverse complement strand
TCAACCCAACCGATTTAAACGAAATGTAATAGGATAGATAGGAGTGGTTTTAGTTTTAGTGTTTTTTTTTTGGTAAACAATTTAATATTTTAATTAAAAACTTTTTATTTTAAAAAAATTATTATTTTTAAAAAATTTTATTTTTTTATTTTTTTTTTAATTTTTTTTACAAGATTTCCAACGGATGCCCGCGTAAGAATATAACGGGCATCCGTTGGATGCTATTTCCCGCCAAATGGTAACGAACGTCCGTTGCCCTTTCCCACCAATTTGCAACGGACGTTCGTTGCTATTTCCCGCCAGTTTCCAACGGATGCCCGTTGCAAAGCTAAATTCCCGCTCATTTTTCCCGCCTGGATGGCAACGGACGTCCGTTGAAATAGTTTAATGGACGCCCGTTGCCCTTTTCTCAACGACCATCCGTTGTAAACTTGCAACGGGCATCCGTTACAAATATCTTCAACGGGCGTCCGTTACAACTTTCCAATGGACAGTTCCGTTGGAAGTTCCGTTACAATTTTGCAACGGCTATTATCCATTGCAAGTCCGTTGTGAATTGCAACGGATTTGGATTTCCAACAAACGTTTCCAAACGGACGGAAATCTGTTGCCATCTGGATTTTAGGCATATTCCAACGGATTTGTCCATTGGAACTGTTTTTTTGTAGTGATCCGAGCATCGAGCGAAAAGAGCAAAAAGCTCGCTCGGGCTCGCAAAAGGTCCCCGCTCGGGTTGTATTTGGCAGAAGAATTTGCATACCTCGGGCTAACGTTTACCCCGACCATGCCCCATGAAATGACATGAACCCGCGCGTGCACCAATAGAAGAATCTACACGGCTCGGGCAATCACCAAGCCCCCTCGGATGAGCATGACAATGAAGAGCCCGCGCGGGTCACGTGCTGGAACAGAAATCCTCAAAAAGGGTTAAAACAATGGAAAACAAGAAAGGTCGCCGTCAATAAATAGAGAGCCGCTCGGAACAGAAAGGGCAAGACGAAAAACACATAGGAGAGCTCAGAAGAAGTTGGAGAAGGGGAGGAAACAACATCAAAACTCTGGTAACGAGATAGGGAAGTCCGAGGCATCGTATTCCTTGCTCTTTATCATGTTTATTATTGTTTTCTCTTGTTTTCTAGTAGAATCAATGAGTGACTAAGCCTTTAGCTATGGGTTAGGGACACCAGTTTTGTAAGGGATGCTTATGTTTATGCTTTAACGCTTAGATCTTTCAAATTTTCTTGTATTTTGATTCTACGATCAATGCTATGAATGTTCTATGCTTGTGTTGTCCACTAAGTAACTTAGTATTTCATTTTTAATTGGGAGGTTAGATTATAAATCCGGAAATATTGATTGTTGATTGAGTTTGATTGATGAAAATTTGACCGGTCGGTTAATTAACTCAGGAATTAGGATTGCATGCTTAATGCTGCCGTAATTACGTGTTAAATGTGCTAGGAGGTATGAATGTATGTTATTTTGGTTAGGGAGTTTAGATGAACTCAATTGAGTCCATAGAAGCAACCTCACTACTAGTGAACTATGTGATGTGGAGTCACTAGTAGATTGCACGTTTAACGAAGTTAGTTTGTTTGAGATGGGGCATGACTATTAAAGGGTGCATTCATATTAAAATTGGTTAAAGTAATTAATAATAAATAAGATTTCTAATGTTATAGTAGCGTTTATTGGTAGTTAACATCTGCAATTTACTACAGAGGCTAATGATCAATAAAAGGCTATAGAAGGGAAACTTCAACCTTCAAGTAGGGAATGACACAAGTGTTGTGACACTAGTCGTAGGGACGGTTTCATTTTGTATACCTATAGGCGAGATATTGTGTTTGGAATACATGTGTTATGTTCCAAAATTTATTTCGAACATAATTTATATTTCTATGTTTGGATTTAAGACTATCTTTGCTAATAAAATTTTCTCAATATTTCATGATGATGAGTTATTTGCAAATTGTGGTTTACAACACGACATTATGTATTACCTAATGCAAATGTTGAGTTAATTAACTTGCATATTTCTGACCACAGTAAGGAAAAAGATGATCGTATCAATTAGATTTTCCTTTGGTATTGTAGGCTCGTCACATCGGGAAGAAGCAAATTAACTCGTTGAACCGAGATGAAAATCTTGGAAAATATGGTTATGAATAATATACGACTTTTAAATCCTATCATCGAGGAAAAATGAACAATTCTCCTTTAATGTGAAAAAGAAAAAGAGTTGCATAACTCTTAAGACTCGTTTATACTGATGTATGTGGTCCGATAATATGTTCATGGTACGTGTTTGTGTATTTTATGTAACACAAATAAGTCTTTTAAAATGTTCAAAAAATTCTGTAGTGCAGTGGAGAAGCAACTGAGAAATGTCATCAAAGTGTTTAGATCTGGCCATGGATGTGAAAATCTAAGTCACGAATTCACGGATTATCTACGACAAAATGGGTTTTTATCGCAGTGGACTTCTCCTGGAATGCCACAACATACCGATGTTTCAAAAAAATAAATCACATTCTATTAGATATCGTGCGATCCATGATGGAGTTCATTGATCTTTCGATCAGCTTTATGGGGTTATGTACTGAAAACAGTTGCTTATTTGTTGAACAAAGTTCCTATTGAAGCAATATCTAAAACTCCATATAAGATACATAAGCCAAATTTGAAACACATAAGAGTACGATGTTGTTTGGCTTTCATCAAGACACTGCAGTCGGATAAGTTTGAGGCTAGATCCTACAAGATTCATTTTATCGAATATCTCAAGGAAACGATGAGATATTGTTTCTATCACCCCTCGGATCACCAAAGTTTTGTGGCTAGAGGGTGAAACCTTTTTGGAACGCGATTTTCTTATGGAGAAAATCACATTGGTGAAATAAATCTTGATGAAATTCAAGTATCCAAGGAACTGATACAAGCTTAGGAGCATGAGATGCCCCACAATCGGCCTTTTTTGGATGTGTTAAGGATGAACCGAGAAATTTTGTCTTCAGATGTTGAATTTCAAGGACCGGTTACTGAACCCGTCTAGAAACTTGTTCAACAAAAAAAACAAGATGAGATTGTACCTTTGGTAAAAGCTCCTCTAAGAAGGTCTACATGTTCTCAGCATGTGCCGACTGGTTGAACCTAATGGTGCAAGATAATAAATGGAGTCATATTGATGATGACCCGCTGAATTTTTAGGAAGCGATGTAAAGTGTTGATTTTGAGATGTGGTGGAAATCCATAGAATCTGAGATGCCATGTATGAGGATAAACAAAGTATGGACTTTGGTACAGCCTTATCGAAAATCTAGTTCTTGATTATAGGATAACTAATATGGCGATAGTTATCCAGACATGTGATGGTTTCTATTAGATAGAAGGTCTTTTTTACTAAGTCACGTATATGAATGATGCATATAAAGATGTGATCATTGAACTCACCAACATACGATTTCCTAACGGTTAAATTATCATTAACTTGTCAATCAGAATTTTCGAAAAACATCTAAATTTCAGAATTTCTTTGGTCCTGAGATCAACAAAGCAATCGATACATTATTTGTCATTCTTCGATTTTGGACACCCTGTGCTCTAAAGCACTTATTGGAAGAACATTGGAAATGATCATTTGCTTATGAAATTGATGTTTCCTCAAGATGAGATCTGTCAGCTCTTGGTAAGAGTTTGGGCTCTATGTTTTCATAGATGATAACGACTAATAAAGTCTTTAGCCAAAACAGAAAAGTTATAAGAGGAAAAGGGTTTTCTCAAATTAATTCAGAAGTCTGTTGCAATAGACATGAAACATAGTTGATAATCTGTTGGATTTTGAGAGTCAAAACATACTTTAGGATTATCCGGAGCTAGAATGATGGAACGAAATATTAAATTCCCTTTTACTGCAGTTCATCGAAATAAAGGATGTTTATTCATGTTATCTAGTCATTAAAATGTGTTGCTAGACACAATCCTCGATTAGATGTATAGTGAGACTAATCGCTTATCAGCTTGAACCCATGAGGTCACAACTAATGTGTGTTTCAGTATTTACTGATGATTGTTGGACAATCAACATGGTAATCGATTATGTTTTTCACTAGCATCGAAAACATGATTGATGAAAAGAATCAGTCCTTTAGAAAGGACGTCCCTTTTATTCTAGCATATATGATATGCATAGTGGGATACGTATAAGGATACATATTTGTATTATCATTAAACAATTCGAAATATATAAGTAGAAAACATAGAAGAAAAAGGATAATAAGATTTCCCCTCAGATACCGACCCATCAAAGGTTAATGGTGAAACTAATCTCGGTGTGAATTGTTCAGGGAGACTCCATATCATCTGTGCTACATCGTACATGTTTCATCATTAAAAGATTAGTGATTCGATCTCTTGGTTGATAGTTATAGGGAAAACATCAACTCAAACCGAAGTTCATAAAATATACTAGATCAATAATTGGTTATAATAAAACGTTTCCATTGTCCAACACTACAACCCTACAGAACAACCGTTGAATTTGGTAACAGATGGTTGTTTTCAATGATAGGTTATCAACGAATGAGAATCTATTGAAATACGTTGAAAATTGCTCATTTCAACAGAAAATTAGTATTTTCAACGGATATACTTGTTTAAAATAACATTTTTTTGTAGTGCACGAAATTTTTCGTCACTATTACACACTTGGAGCACCCTCATTTTATGTTTACATTTATGCAATTTCTTCTTCTTTGTAGATTTACTCTTCATAGCTGATTCAACTGTTTTATTTGGATAACAAACATTATTTTTCATTCCAATTTTATTATCACTATATTCAATCTCGAAATTTCTATCATGTTGATGTTCTTCAAATAAATTCATAAACACCTAATCATCATCATCACTACCTTTTTCACCATCAACATTTCCTTCTTCCTCACTCCATTTTTCCTTATATTTATCATTATTGATTTTGTTACTATAATCATAAACAAAATCATCATCGCTTCTTCCACAACACCTAAACCATTTGCCTCATCATCATCACTCAAACCATGTGACTCATTACCAACTTCGAATCTTATTGAATATCATCTTCATTATATAAATCAAGACTTAAACCAATAATCTTTTCATCAACACTCAAATCATGGAACTCATTGTTCTCTTCGTTATGTAAATTAGTACCCCAAACAATCTATCTCTTTAGCCCCTACACTAGCCGGAACACCATCAATAGCTTCACCATCATTAGTAGTTACACCAACAAATAAACCTTATATATGATCTCTACCAACTTCAATAATTTCACAACAACCACGATATTCGCCATTACCATGAGGGACATATGGTATAAAAAATCTTCAACAATGTAAATATGGATGTATTTCGATAGCTTAACCATGGCACGAAGTCTTCCCAAGCTTTCATATGTACTGTAAACACGAAAAACTTACTCTAAACACTCAGATGGTAATTTGTATCAAACAGATTGTATTGGAACATCAATGCTTAAGGACTTGACCAAGTCTACGAATATGTCCCCACCAATATCTGTGGGATAAACATCATTGACGATAATACAACCGCCAACGTATGACAAATAAATGTCCGTCTTTATAAATTCATCGACGTAGTTACAACTAATCGTGACTTTCAACGAGTCTTTACAAAAAAAGTTAGGGTTTTGAAAAATGTCACAAATGGCGAAAGAGAATCATTTTTCCCGACAACATTAACTACTACATTCATTTGAAACCCATGCACCCATCAACATTATTAAATCCAGAAAAAAGAAAAGACAACGATATCGCACATGAAAATGAAAAAACACACAAAAATAATACTTTATGCAACCAAATAAATATAGGATTTCAAAACACAAAACATCATCTTGACGAACCGATAACTCTTCCATTTCGGATTTTCATTCAATGCAAACAAAATTAGTATTATGAATTCGAATTTGAGTTTCAGGGATGACTAACAAATTTGGATTCAATGAGAGTTTTGGGTGATTCTAGAACAAATTTTTTAATTTTTTTGTTTTAAAATTCTGATTTTTTTTATTTCGATTATCCGAATGGAATAACCCACCCGAGCATTTTACCAGGTTCAAATATTCGAATAAATTATTTCCTCGACCCAACTCAAACATCTAATGATCTGTTTGCTCCGTGTGCACCGAAATTTGTTTTATGACGTCGTATTAGCACAAACTTAATAGATATTTCAAGACCCATCAATCTTATGTAGCAATCTTATGTAGCGTAGGGAGGTTTGGGTAAATCAGTGTATATTGTAGGAACAATCCTTTATACAGTATCAATATAATATAATATACAATGAACTTAGAAACAAAAACAAATAAATATAAATACCGAAAGTTTGATCGAGGCCTGCTAGTAGTGTCCTAAGACAGAATTTGTTTCCGCCTAGAGGATTCAACGATCATAGAATTGTCTTCTGCCGAATCTACTTTGTATTTTGTTTTTATTAGAAGAGAGCAGAACGTATTAATTGTTTCTTCAATGGCAAGTCTCTATTTATAGAATACTTAGGAACCAAAATTCGGTTAACCTTGAACAGTCATGACTGTTCATAAGGTTGTGACTGTTTGATGGAATGGTTGTGTCTCTTCAGTTCAAATCCGAAGGGTTATGTCTCTGCAGTTCAAATCCAAACGGTTGTGTCTCTTCGATTCAAATCCGAAGGGTTGTGTCTCTTCGATTCAAATGCGAAGGGTTGTGTCTCTTTGTTTAATAGTTGCGTCTGTTCATAATCTGAAATAAATTAAACTTAAGATTAAAAAGTAAATTCGAATTTAACCAAAAACCCCAAGACCCCCAAGGCCCTATCTTTGACATTTAATATATATTAAATGTCCATAAAGCTTTTTACATTCTCATTCCAAAACTCCTCACTAAACCTATTTCATGATTCAAATGGCTAAGATGAGAATGCATTTATATAATATATTAAATACTTTCCATTTTTCAATGTGGAACTATATCCTTCACATACTCTCTCTTTATTTTTCTATCATATATTTCAAACGTTTGAGCATTGATTGTTTTGAGGCAAATTTTTTTTAGATATTTCACTAAATTCAAATATGAATCAAGGAATCGGAAGTTTTGGAATCTACGACCCTTTCAAAAATAAAACAGGCAATCATGTGTTTTAACGGATTAGAAGGACATCTTGCCGGTCATTGTACTATAAAACGACGCGTTGTTGTACTAAGTTATACAAGAACGATACGCAGTTTTCTCGCGCAGCTTCATCTTCCACCTCTGTCACACACTCTACTCTTCGGACCCACCCCATCCGATTTAATCCACCCCATCCGATTTAAGCCGCGAGACTGAGCATTTAATTCCGTCACGCTCGTCTCGTGAAGCTTTTACCGGGAAAGTACAGAATTTTCTATTCTCAGAATATCGAGAAAATCTTCCAACGTTCCATTTTCCGCTTCTTTTCGAATTCGAAGCTTACTTGGGGAAGCAGAGACAAAACTTCCTTAAAAATGTAAGAAAACAAGAGATCGCTGCTCATTCACGATGGTTTCTAGGTGCACAAATGCTATGTCTTTGTAGTAAAAAATTTGAGATATTCTTGAATTGCATGCTTCTTTGGATCGAGTCTAGCGGAAGATTAAGTGGTAAGGATTCTGCAATTTCTCCTCCTACTGATTTAAATTGTATTAGAGATTAATATCTTTTTGGATTAGCCATATTAAACATTGATTCACGTTGTTGTCCTTGTTTGAAATCTTAGACTTATGGTTTCTGGTATTGAATCGGATTCGCTTGATTGGATTCTAAGTTTTGCTTTTGTATTTTTCTTTTTCGTTCTCTCTCTCTCCCCCCCTCTCTCTCTCTCTCTCTTTTCAGTGTTGGGTTGATCTCCGGTTTAAAATAAGATATCTGATAAGCTCAACAGTTGAGAAGTCGTTTCTTGGTATCCTGTTCTGGGATTCGTGGTAAAATCGAAAATTTTATCAGGCACACTGTAAATGATGTTGTCTAAAAATAGCGCGAATGAGAAGGATGCTTCTGGGGATTCATATAATGTTCAGTTGTTGAGGGACATCAAGGAAATTAGCTCAGCGCTTTACTTACACAAAGCCCCTCCGAAAGCTTTGCTCTCCCATGTACGATCCAAATCCGTTGGTAAATCAAATGCACCGGATTCCAGGCGAAATCATAACTCGAAAACTGCCAATGATAGTTCATTGCAAAAGAGTAAGAAATCCTGGCTAACTTGGAATTGGAAGAAACCTTTGAGAGCTTTTATGCAGCAACGTTATGATATCTGTTTTCTTCTCCATGTGCATTCCATTGAAGGGCTACCTTCAAACTTGAACAAAAATAGATTCATTGTGCAATGGAAGATGAAAGACGAAGTGTTGTGTACTCGTCCGTCTATTGTTTTGGATGGAACTGCAGAATTTGGAGATACCTTAATTCATAGATGTGCAGTATATGGTAGTAAAAGCCGACCCCATTACGCTGCCAAATATGAGGAGAAGCTTTTCTTGATCTACGTCTATGTTGCTGATGCGCCACACCTTGATCTTGGGAAGCATTGGATTGACCTCACAAGGCTCTTGCCGTTATCTTTAGAGGAGTTGGAGAGTGAGAGAAGCACAAGAAAATGGACTACGAGCTTCAAGCTCTCAGGAGTGGCATGTGGTGCTATTGTGAATCTTAGTTTTGATTACTCAGTCGTCAGAGATACAAACAGCAACGTTAGTGGTGCTTCCAACTCAATGAATAGAAACACAATGCTGAGGCGGGTTGGGAGTGTTCAAAGTAATTTGGACCGCCGATCTTCACTACTTGATGATGGAAAGGTTTTAAATCAAGTCCCAAATCTTAGTTTGGAGTTCTCAAAGTCGATAGGTTTCCTGTATGAAAAACTTGATGAAGGAAACTCACAAAGCTCAACCGGAGAAGATGTCCAGTATGAACATCGGGGTAAAACTAGCCTTGACACAGGTTTGGAGAATGCTAACTCAACAAATGAGTCCGATGATACTGAGTTCGATTTTATTGAAAAAGGGATAGAGATGTTTGAGCAAGAAGGATCCAGGTTGGAAGAAAGTACTGTTCCAGACACAGGTTCCTCGAGAGTTGAAACTATTGATGTGGATGAGATTCTCAAGGATGACGATGCAGCCCTTGGCAAGGAAACACATTTTACTGATCATTTGTTGATGGCGGGACCCGAGAATGGAGGAACTAACTTATCATCAAAACAATCAGTTTTTGGGAAATCTGAGTCAGCTTTTAGCAGTCAAGTAGTTTCTAAGCCATTTGATGTGGAATTTTCATCGGCATTGGATGATTCTCTTGAGCAAGAAACTTTTTTGGAAGTGAAATCCAGCTACAAAGCTACAAAAATGTCGTCGACGAAGTCATTAAGCCTGGATGACATAACTGAATCCGTAGCTAGTGATTTCCTGAATATGTTGGAACTTGAGGACTGTTCGTACATTTATTCTTCGGCTTGCGAACCGTCATCTCCTCATGAGTGCCTGTGGAGAGAGTTTGAGAGAGAGGCTTTGGATTCTAGAAATTTTTTCTTAGATTTTGATGGAGAAGCAGAATATGCATCTGCAGTCTATGAGGAATACAGAGATTTCTCTTTCTCTTCTAGTACTGAGGATGTTGATGAAAACAATGAAAACAAGCTTAAGAGCAAAGCTCAACCTCTGATACATAGAAGGAAAGGCAAGGTGCTAGAAGACTTGGAGACTGAAAGTTTGATGCGGGAATGGGGTTTGAATGAAAACATCTTTCAAAACTCTCCACGTGTTTGCTCTGATGGGTTTGGAAGTCCAATAGAGCTTTCGATTGATGAAGTATTTGAATTGCCTCCTCTTGGAGATCATCTTGGACCTCTTGTTCGAACAAGAGGAGGAGGGTACATCCGTTCAATGAATCCCTCACTGTTCAGAAAGTCCAAGGATGCCACAGAACTTATCATGCAAGTTTCAGCCCCAGTGGTGCTAGCATCGAAGTTGGGTTCTGATGTTATCGAGATATTGCAAAGCATGTCAGCTTCTGGTATTCATGGACTTAGTTCTCAGGTTAATGCATTCATGCCTTTGGAGGATATTACTGGGAAGACAATACACCAAGTAGCTGAAGACTCGATGTCTAAGAGGTCTGATGCTTTCACCATGTTGACACCAGAAGTATTCTGTTTCTTTTCTCAAACATTTTTTGTTTCCACAACATTTAGTTCTCATCTGTTATTTTAACTCCTATGTATTTCAGAGTGTTACATGATTGTTCGGACGACACTAGAGCTGCCGTGGATCAGAAGACCTCAGGTCAACTGGGTTCAGAAGAAACTCTTGGAGGTTATCAATCTAACATGCTCTTGGGTTATGTAGCTATCCAGTCTACTGTTCCTGTAGCTATGTATAGGCTTGAATCTCTGGCAGTGGAAGGCTTAAGGATTCAGTGTGGCATGTCGGACCAAGATGCTCCATCAAGCGTTGAACCCATAATCATGGATCCCTCTGATGCTTCAGAATTAATTGGATTGTGCTTATCTTTGGATGAATGGTTAAAGCTTGACTGTGGAACCATGGATGATGGAGATCAAACGAGTGAGGAAATGATAAAGATTCTTTTGGCTCACCATGCTAATCAAGATACAGCTTCTAGCAAAAAACATCAAATGTTAGGGAACAAGTTGACACTTGCTCTAATGGTAATGCTTAGAGATCCATTTCGAAATTATGAACCGGTTGGCGCAAGTATGCTTGCTTTGATCCAGGTTGAGAGGCCTTCCGATTCGTCTAACACATGTGCATATCGCATGGCCCAAGATCAACAAAGTAAAGAAGCCTATGAGTCAGATATAATTTTGTGGAGAATCACTGAGATTACTCTGGCGGGTTTGAAAATGGAATCTGGTGTAGACCACCCCTGGGCTACAAGAGCACAGCAACAGTCTGGAGCACGATGGTTACTAGCCAGGGGTATGGGAAAAACTGTCAAACTTCCATCTTTGAATGCTATCACAGTATCTCGCCCACAAGCAGCCAGAAAGCACTGGGACGCAATCTGGAGCATAACGACTAACAGTCATAATCAAGAAAACAAATCGAATAGCTGCTCTGTCTCTGCTCCATTTACGAGAAATCCCGACGTTAAGTTTCCAAACGAAAGCACATTGAGATCGTGATGGTAGAATTTCCTTCTGTATATGTTTATGTTGCTTTCTTCTTACATTTTTATTCTATCACAAAAGCAGTCTTGACAGCCATAGAAGTTGCCTCTCGGTTTCACCTGCTTTCCTAAGTTGGAAGAAGTAGATCCAGAAGCAACTGTTTTGATGAATATGTATGAGGGTTTGTTTTCCTATGGTGTAATTAGTATGATAAATGTTAATCTCTTTGGAAAAGTCAATATCTTCGATCCATTTTTCTCTGCTTGATTGATAACAAACAGTTGTTGAGCTTATTTCACCGTGGCTGTGATTTATGGTTTCCTTTCCAAGTTTAACAACTGTTTTTAGGGTATAGAGGAATCAGCTCAAGGTGCCACTCGACAACATGCGAGATTCAAGGTAATGGCTCAAGGTGAGCATTTTATACCATTTCTTTGTGGTGTCAGTTCCTTGATGGAGGGTTTCTGTCAGTACTCTTCTATTACCTTTGACTGTGATGCTCTGTGTTTTGCTCTTGCCTAGCTTTCCCATTCTCATTTTTTGATAAATAATCCAGTTGCTGCTGTGCGGTGATTGACGGGTTGCCATTGCGGTCATCAGTGGAGTCAGGATCAACAGGGTGGTAAGTGTCACGGCACTGGGAATCAGTATGAACCGTGACCGGCAGTAAGGCACCCCTTACTCAGCCTTTTCAAAACGAACACACTCAAGACTCTTTTTTTTTAGAAACGCTCGGAACTTTTTATTGCTTTCTAAACTCAGAACCATTGTGTACCTTCTGTCCGCACAAGGGGACTATTTATAGGGCAGGGACAAGCCCCCACTGCCTGGGCGGTCAAAGGGCCATTACTCCCACATTTATGGCCAGATTCTCGGACAGTTACGAAATCTAGCATTCATGGCCTATTAACTCGGCCGTTACGGGATCTTTGGCATTTACTCGGCTGTTACTCCCACGTTCGCCACTCAGCCAAGGTCCATAACCGTCGTCCAGCTCAGCGATCATCCATCTAGCTCGTCCATCGTCCATCCAGCTCATCGCCCGTCCATCCAGCTCATCCATCCAGCTCATCACCCGTCCATCCAGCTCCGCAACTGTCATCCGTCGGGTCCAACATCCAGTTCCACCAAGTATCGTTCCGGGCCCAAACGATGGCCACGGGCTTGGGCCGTACCGCTCCCAAGGTATGCCCATCAGTCACCTTGTCGTACGCCGCGCGCACGTGAATACTCGTTGTGACGCAAGGCACGCCCATCACAACGGTCGTCCCTCTGGACGTGGTCCACCCTAGGACCGAGGGTATCACGGCCTCGGGCCATACCGCCCCCACGGTACGACCACCGGTCACCTTGTCATACGCCCCCGCGTACGTGATCACTCGTTGTGACGCAAGGTACGCCCATCACAACGTTTGTCCCTCCGGACACGGTCCACCCTAGGACCGAGGGTATCACGGTCTCGGGCCGTACTTCCCCGCAGTACGCCCACCGGTCACCTTGTCATACGCCCCAGCGTACGTGATTACTCGTTGTGACGCAAGGTACGCCCATCACAACGATCGTCTCTCCGGACGTGGTCCACCCTAGGACCCAGGGTGTTACAGTAAGCCTCTATTTGTATGTACATTGATTTCCAAGATTTTATCCATGAGATGACGTAGCTTGGTTGGATAAGAGTTTCTTCAGTGCTCGTGATATGAAAAAGCAGAAACTGAAGGATTACTGCATATTTATGGATGCCACAGATCTCTAATATTTTCATCATTTACACGTATATAGGGTAAAAGAAAGTGAAACAGCTTAAGTATTATAAACCGTAGTCTATATGCATCTTTTATCTTAGCGCTTTCTTATCCAGGGGAAATCACATTGGGTCAAGAGCAGTGAATCACATGGCGAATCCTGAGTCTTGGGTGCGGAACACCTCGTGAATAACAGGGCGCCAACATTATTCTTCAAGTCACCATAGTCTTCTCCCATGAGCTGCCACAGATTTGAAAAAGACACAGCATAAACTCCCGAATGATCTAGCGTATACTCGAGTGATTGTGTGATCCCTCGTAAGTTGTTATCACGAAACTTGGGTCATCTCTATCTCTTTCAACCCTTTTCTTCACTGGGCATCCATCGACTGAGCACTTGTAGTAGTTCCTGCAATTTACAACAGGTGTTTTTACGCCTAATCAGTCATCAAATACTAGTGATACATGTATTATCGAGTTCCCTAAATTTTTCAGGTCTTAAGAGCGCTGGAAATGTCGAAACAGAACACAGACCTCTTTTGTAATGGGTATGTCATTTCCTGACTCTTATTTTCTTAGATATCGAAAAGAGTTCTCAGCTAGTTGGTTCTTTCGGAGATTGCTAATCAATAATGATGGGGTACTGAACTTTTTTTTTCTATCGGCACAAGAAACTGAAGTAGTGAATTCAAAAGGTCTGATCAAGACCTGAAAAATGTGTTTCCCTACCTGGGATTTGGGCTGTTCTTCACCATCTTCTTCCCATACTTCCTCCACTTCTTGTACCCGTCAAGCACCTCAACCTCAGACTGCGTCTTGAAGGCGACTCTCTCTTTTACCGGCTTCTTTTCTTTCTTAGTTTCGTTTTCATTTACTTCTTACACACAAAAAAAAAAAGAATAAAAGAAGACCATATTCAGATTAGAATATTTCTCAAACACGTAACATTCATGCAATGTTCTATCAGTAGTCAAGGGAGAAGGTCCGAACTTATACGTCTTAGGTTTGGTTTCTGATGCCCAACGATTTTCATCGGCTAACGAGGGACTTAAATGATTAGATTGCGAATGCCAACTCTTGGTATACAATGACAGAACCATGAATTCGGATGTCTTAGGTCTGGTTTCTTGGAAACCCCCAAGGACATTTGATTTATAATCAAGAGAATTCTTTGCGAAGAGCCATAAATCCTAGTGGTTCAAGAGTCTTGTTTGATGTGATCAGATTCTAAAATATCAGGATATTGTTTTATTTCAGGAGCACCAGATGTGGAATCTAAAGGAAAAGGCGATAGACACACTTACTAGTAGCAGGAGCAGACAAATGGTTATTTGGTCCTTCGGGATCTTGGTATACAGAACCATGAATTCGGATGTCTTAGGTCTGGTTTCTTGGAAACCCCCAAGGACATTTGATTTATAATCAAGAGAATTCTAATTCTTTAGCCATAAATCCTAGTGGTTCAAGAGTCTTGTTTGATGTGATCAGATTCTAAAATATCAGGATATTGTTTTATTTCAGGAGCACCAGATGTGGAATCTAAAGGAAAAGGCGATAGACACACTTACTAGTAGCAGGAGCAGACAAATGGTTATTTGGTCCTTCGGGATTGTTGTCGCTAGAGCAACCTCGTTCAAGACCAGCAACGGCTTCACTCGCTTGATAACCGAAGTGATGCATCTGTTGCATCGTCATTCCTGAGACCACCGACACGAGATCATCATCAACCCATTCTTCAGACAAGCACCGGTCCAAGAACTCGAACCCACATTGAGTACCATCGCTGAAACTCCTCGCTAAATCCATCCTCCCAAAACCTCCTCCAGTCATACTCATGGTCTATGCTCACCCACCCACACACACATATATATATATGTATATGTGCGTGTGTTGCATAAAATGTATAAAAGGACGAGTTTTGGTGGTTCCTCCGTTTAGGCGTGAAGAAGGCGTAACTGGGAGACGAAGACTTATAGCTTCCTAAGAATATTCAAAAGGTTGTGTTATATCTTATATGATATGAAGTTGTGTGTGTGTGTTTATTTTTTGGGTACGTTTTCATGAGACAACTTACATAGCAAGGTAAATCGTGGTGGTGAAATGATGATATCATGGTGGGGAAAAGAGGACTCTTCGTTGACTTGTGTTTTGTTTTGATTCAAACATTCTTTTCACCTTGATATCCGGACCAAATGGACTTCTAATGCATTCCACACAGGTATATATACATATATATATATCGTGCCATCGCTTCGTACGTTCCTTGTAAATTTTGTTTACAGGTATCTTAATTCAAAATAGTGACAGACAGTCTTCTGTTTTTAGGGTTATGACTCAACAAACATTCTTCATCAAATTCCGACATAATGCAGGAAAAAAAAGCAGTGCAACCAACGAAGTGAAATGGTCGAGAAAACCAAAGGAAAAACAAAGGTGAGAGAGCATATTGAAAAGACACCAGCAGCCGAAGAAAACCACTTTTCCATCATTCATGATATGTAATAAGAGCAAGAAATGAAGATCTTAGTTGAAACCTATCTCTTGGTAGGTTATACAATTTCGATTTATGTGGTCTTTATGGCGTTTAGTACTATTATTTCATTTGGTTTCAGTACTCTTTATGAAACAACAAGTTATGTGATCTTATGTAATTCCCTTTATGTAGGAATGTATCTCCTGGAAGTTGATTAAAGATCCTAAGTACTTGAACCATGTTGAGGTGCCTCAAACTACCTCAAACAGCTTTTTTGTTCATCATAGATTTCAGCCTAGCTTATTTATGGTTCTTGTATCTATAAAGTATCTACTGGTAATTGTTTCAGGAGTGGTTGCTCGAGGAGAATGAAAGATGCATATTATATTTGGTGTGAAGTTGATATGCATCCCACTTGTTATCAATGAGCAAAAGTGTTAGGTTAAGATGTTTTGAACACCAACCCAGACATTTGTAGTGAAAGGAAACACCGGGGTAGAAGATACATTTTCATTGAGTAAATCCTTGATGGCTGCCACTCGACCAATAACATCTAAAGAGTATGAAAAAAATCAGAAAGAAAGGGGAAAAACAAAAGAGGTGGGACTCGAGATTTGAAGGTGTAAACTACCTGGTAGAGAAAGGTTTTTATTGGCCAGAGATGTTAGCTCAGCATAAGAAGTTAGCCTGAAAACATGGTGTGGAATAGTAATAGCTTCTTCTGAAACATCTGATAATTTCTTCGATACAGTTAAGCGAATTGAAACGTGCAAATCAGTCAGTTTGTAGTTTGCATTGCTGCGGACAACATCCACTCCTTCCAAACGCAAAACATTCCCTTCTTTCAAGAAGGGGACGAAGTGTTTGTAAACATTGTAATTAATCGACCCATGTAGCAAAGTTGACTACAAGGATGTGGAATGATATTAGTGAATTGTAGGTAAATCAATATATCACTAGGCAAAAGAATTTAGATGTATTGAAATTATCTCTATATGTAACTAAAACGTAGACGTGCACTAAGGACGGTGCAACAACCCGTCAACACAGATGAATAAGTAAAAAGTCAAGCTCGTAGGGTGCAAGCAAAGATCGACAATCTTGATGTCGCGACAATTCAGAAACATAACCACACTTCTGAGACATAACCGCCAACTAAAACAGTCGGTCGTATGAGAATGCAACACGAACATCGTGACAACAAACATATATTGTGAATGAAAGACATCACCTAGAATTAGACAATTAAAGTACATGGTTAACAAATCGAACATCAAGAACTATTTCCCAAGCATAATATATAGCCTCTGAAAATTTTTCATAGGTTATGCCTTTAAAATTAACATGTAATTAATCTAAGAAATAGGTCGTAATATTCCAAATACTTCTGAGGTTCTATAATGCTAAGAATAAGGAAAAACTTCAACAACGAATTCTCACAAAAGCATATGGTCTAATCGCCAATATGACTATTCTAGTCGAAAAAGACATCTCACAAAAGCATATCACATCTACACAAATCGAACACTAAGCACCCTTTCACAAATATTGTTGCTACCTAAAAGCCTAGAACGACCCAAGTTCTTGGAGATTAGACGTTCTTCAACTCATTAGGAAGTGGTGGAAACATACCATAAATCGCGATCTAAACCTTAAATGACACAATATCGAAAGACAATATGATAATGAGACAAAAGGCAACAAATTCCAATCTTATAACTTCCTTCGTAAAAGAAAAAAGTATCACAGCATAGAATCTAAATGGAGAGTCAATTTAGTTCCAGCCAGCGATGATTTCACACATTTAATTCCAGCAATAACAAATAAACTTCATATTACCTTTAAACATCATATTCCGTATTCATCTGAATTCTTCTATTTTGCCACATTTAATTGCAACCACAACATATACTCTCTAGACTACCATTAAGCCAATATCAAGTTATCACCATTTACAGACCATGTTTTCCATTTGCAGGAACAACATATAAACTCTAGACCACATTCCATCAAACGTCAGTATAGCAAACATTCAAAATGAAAGGCCACCCGCATGGCATAATAAATACTAAGAGCAATATCAAGGAAAACAACGCAACATATTATTCTCATATCATATCTAGCAACTTACAACAACAACATCATAACATACCTATTTTATATTTTTTTTCATCACTGACATAGCATGTAAGCACCAGGCTGGAAACCTTATTTTTCAATGCGAAAACAGATGTTTAGTAGTAGTCAACAGTTTGTTTGCTTTTACAGTAATAGGCTAGGAACAGATGCAAAAACATTATTGTTCAATGTGAAAACATATGCGAAAAACAATCAGGCTTGAAACATGTCTCCATTTACAGGAATCAACATTTTTGTTTATGAAATAGAAGATAATGTATTGTGATAATTTTAGTGGTAACCTTTTCATCGATTAGAAGACACTCCATCCACATGAGCTGGCCGCCCTTCTTTGCATTCTTTGCTTTCCATATGCAGAATACTCTGCCAACAATTTCCTGCATACTTCGACCAACAATCAAATCTGAAAATGGCAGTGGTTTTCGGACCGAAGAAACGCTAGACGAAGACAAAGAAGACATGATGCAATGGAATGAAAATGTTTTCGAGGAAATCTTATTTTTAATAGTGTAAACAAATGAAAAGAATATGATATTTAAAAAATTAAAAACGTAACCACAAAATGCTTAAGCTTCTCAGCATTTAGATCGCAAAAATGGTTTAATGGGGTCAAGAACTATTTCCCAAGCATAATATATAGCCTCTGAAAATTTTTCATAGGTTATGCCTTTAAAATTAGCATGTAATTAATCTAAGAAATAGGTCGTAATATTCCAAATACTTCTGAGGTTCTATAATGCTAAGAATAAGGAAAAACTTCAACAACGAATTCTCACAAAAGCATATGGTCTAATCGCCAATATGGCTATTCTAGTCGAAAAAGACATCTCACAAAAGCATATGATCTATCTCACATCTACACAAATTGAACACTAAGCACCCTTTCACAAATATTGTTGCTACCTAACATTAGGCAGATAATCGTCGGCGATGAGGGAGGAAGAGGAATCGCCTAAATTCGGTCGGAAGTTTGATCTCAAAGTCGAGTCGATATCGCCGCCGCCGACGAACGCAGGAGAGACCACACGTACCTCAGTACACCGATAGCCAGAAGAAGGACCATCCGATCTGAGATCAAACCCCCGATGGAATACAACACATAACGCCGGTGATGAGGGATGAAGCAACATGAATATGCAGAAAAATACAATGAATGTGGGGGAGTTTAAACTAATGAATTTGATATGAATCTGAAATTAAGTTCCATTTTTTTATATGAATAAATGATGAGGGGATTTTTATTCCTCTACTAACGTGGCAATATCATTATTAAAGAAAAATCTACTTTTTTATATATGATTAGAGATTCATAACCAAGAAATGAATAACATGATGATTTACAAAACTAAACATCTTTATATTTTTATTAAATACAAACTTATTTTCTTTTTTCATTTTATTTTGATTTTTTTACGTTACTTTTATTAGATTAAATTTTTAACGTTTATTAATATTTTATTATCTCATAATATTTTCAATTTCATCTCATTTTTTATTCATCTTCCT
>CM071870.1:26439142-26453578 GCA_036759665.1 Gynandropsis gynandra | reverse complement strand
ATATTTTTCGGGATACTCAGAGTACCGAAAATATTATATGATATTGTATAAATATGATATATGATTAAATGTTCTTTTCTATTTGACATTATGTATTTATATAAGAAAGTCTTTCGTGAGTCTTTCGTGATTAATAAGATAAAGGAGAATCCATTCGACTTCTTTTAAGATATAATCTTGTAATTTGTCATATATATTATTTTAGAAAAATTTCAAATTTAATCATATATGTAATATTTAACCAAAAAAAGTTAAATTATATTATATAATCATATCAGGAAGAAGCTAAAACGTTGCGTTTCTGAGATTGATATGTTTTGTCACTTTGAGCTTATTAAAGATTTGGGAGGTTTTAGAGGTTTTTCTCCCCTATAATAGTCATGGCGCGTGGTAGATCAAGCGCGCCGCCGCGAGCCAATGGAAAACCTCCGGCGAAACAACCATTTTCTGGTGCCGAGAGATCAGCTTACTTCGCCAGAAGAGAAGCGGCGAAGATTCTCCGATGCGTTCTCCGCGGCGATGCCGAGCGGCGAGCCGTCGCCTCCATTAAGACGCTCGTCTACAACCCTTCTGTTCGAAACAAACGCGCAACCTTCGCTCTTGTCTGCGAGACTCTCAAGCGTAAGTTTTTACCTAGGGATATTATTGGTTTCGGGAAATTTTGAGTTCAGGGTTATTCCAGTGAGCACCTGAATTCTGCTTCTGGATATGTGACAATGGCGATAATGGGTTCGCTTTCATATGCTCTAGGCTCGAAGATCATGAACCGAATATAATGTTCATCCCTTTTCGATTATGAGCCCAGCTTTCTGGCATTTTCTAATATTATCATGAGATTCTGCTTTGAAACCCAGAGAAACTATGCTCTGTTCTTTCATCTCTTATGTTTTCATTTGTTTGCAGATCTTAGTATCGTAAAGGATGTTCTGGAAATTGCTAATGTATTGAATAGCAAATGGAAGGTATGTGGAGCAATTGTAGTTGCTGGAAATACTGCTTTCACTGATTCAAAATACTTAGCTTTGTTGCGGTTTTCTTATTTATATATATTTGTTTTGGTGCAGAGGCAAGAGGCATTGATCTACGTTATTTGCTATGACATTCTTTTCGGTCAGGTAATACTCTATCTTGTCATCCACTTAGATTTGGTGAATGTTCATTCTCTATGTTTCACCATCTGCATTGTTAAATGGGAACTTGGTAGATTTTCATATTTAGGGTACCACGTCCTGAGTAATGTGATATGTTTTTCCACCAGAATTCAGTTTGTGTTTATTAAGTGGTTAATTGTTAAAAAGAGGCATATGGACAAAGAAGTAGGTTTTCTACTTCGACCATAAGTTTTCTTTCTGAAGGGAATTCTTGTCTCAGGACATTCCATCAGTTGGTGATGCTGAGAAGTTTCTCCTGGGACGCAAAGATGCTCTTTTGTCAGCCCTAGCCAAGCTTCTAGTGAGAGAGAAAGTCGAAACCGTTGATGAGTTGATGGGTCTTTCTCAACATACTGGTACATGATGTACAGAAAATGGGGTATCTAATTTCACCAAGGAAAATGTGGTTTTGCTTCCCTTAATCTTTGTTTCTATTGGGGTACACAGATGTTTCAAAACCACGTTATGTCCGTGTAAATACACTCAAGATGGATGTAGATTCTGCCATGCATGAACTGAAGAAACAATACACTGTAAGTTCCAAGATCTATGTCAAGCATTCAGAGGGTTGAAATGTATTGGATACTGGGTCAGTTATAACTTAGTAAACTGAGAGGTTAGAAAATTTTTTTCGAGGAAGGTGAACTTCGTTCTAGTCATTCACCAAGGTTGCTTTCTTTCATGATGTTCATCTATGTGTTGTCGATGAAGTTGAAATCATGGACATGTAAAGCTGTCCTCTTTTGTGTTACACTTTTTGTCTCCCTATTTGACTTTCTCGAACCGATTAGTATGTGAATTTTGTCGAGAAAGTAGTGAAATCTCCAAATATCTATGTGTTGTCGATGAAGTTGAAATCATGGACATGTAAAGCTGTCCTCTTTTGTGTTACACTTTTTGTCTCCCTAATTTATTTTCTCATATACGATTTCACTTTCAAAATAGGTGCAAAAAGATGAGATGGTCCCTGACTTGTTGGTGATGCCTCCTGGCAGCGATTTGCACGATCATCCTCTGGTTATGAATGGAAGTATATTTTTGCAGGTAATATGTGTGAAAAAATTTTAGAATTATTTTTCTCCTTAGAAAAATCATCTAACATATTTTATCCCCCTTGATATCATAGGGTAAGGCAAGTTCTATGGTGGCAGCAGCACTTCACCCAGAACCGGAATGGGAGGTGAGATATGATTGTTGCATTTCTATCATAATACGTTACCTGAATTTTGTCATTTCAAGACACATGCAAGGAGATGAGTCAAACTTGTGTCTGTTTTCTGTTTCTTTCTTTTCTGATTGAATTGGCTTTGTCGATACTGTAACCTGCTTATGGACTGTGTTAGCATGCTTATTCTGGACTCTTTTTGTGAAGGTTCTTGATGCATGTTCAGCTCCAGGAAACAAAACTGTCCATCTTGCTGCCATCATGAAAGGAAAAGGAAGAGTCATAGCATGCGAACTAAACAAGGAACGAGTAATACGTCTGGAACACACTATTAAGCTATCTGGTGCTTCTAGTATCCTTTTTTCTGGGACATTTTTAAAGCGTTTAATCTCTATCCTGATTTTGTAGAACTTTACAGGACTTGAAGTATGACTGAATTAAATAAATGCTTCTGACGGGTTTCTCACTGTGTATAATTATCTTGGACTCATGACTTTCCTGCTGCCCGTCTCACAATTGTTTTGCTTGACCACGGGTCTAGATATCGAAGTCTTTCATGGTGATTTTTTAGCCCAAAATCCAAAGGATCCTTCTTTTGAGAAGGTACACATAATTTGATGATACATCCGTTTCAATTTTTCTTTCTTTTCCATAGAATGGAGCAATGTTTTGATAACCCAGAGCATTACATTTTAGTTTCCTATTATTCTGAGATAACCGCAATTAGCTTGTTATCTTCTCCCTTTTCTTCACCGTGTTTTGTTCAGTCTAGAGGTCAGTCTTTGATCTGAAACGAAGTCAAGGGGCTCCTCTTGTTCCGGAGGGGAAAGTTGGCCCGCACTAACTGTAGCTTATGTTAACCTTTCGCTCATGACAAAACGGAGGTGAAGAGCGAGATGATATGTAGCTTAAATAGAATTCATGGGTATAGGGAGAAGCCCTGTCAAATGGAGAATTTTTTCTTTCGGCGAACACAGTGAATTATGCGAAAGTAGGATGTTCAAATTCGTGGGTATAGGAAGAAGCCCTGTCAAAATAGAGATTTTTTCTTTCGACGAACTCTGTGAATTGCACAAAAGTAGGATATTCAAATTCTGTCTGCTGTTACGTTGATAAAGATAAGTAAAGATCCAAAGGGGGTTAAGATAGGAAAGTTTCCAGTGTGATTCTATTTCCACATTTGGAATGCCAAATGATTGACTTAATCTAATGAACAGAAATAACCAGGTCAACCTACTGTCCAAAATATTTATCTAGTGTCTTGCTTCTGCAAAATAACAAAGTCGTCTATGGCATAAGATAGAGTTATTCAAGACTTTCTTGACGTTTGTGCGGCTGTAACACTGCAGGTCCGGGCTATACTATTGGATCCTTCATGCTCTGGCTCTGGTACTACTGCAGATCGTTTGGACCATCTTCTTCCTTCTCATACAGCAGGTAATAAGTGTTCTACTACACATTTAGGTAGTTGAGGAGATTTCTCCACATTTCAGCTAGTTGGGCAACACATTTCAGCTAGTTGGGCAACACATTTCACTTTTTATAACGACATGATCAAAGCTTCGGGACTCTTGTCCTTGTAGATAATACTACCAACTACGACACAATGAGATTGCACAAGCTTGCCACGTTCCAGAAGAAGGCTCTTGCCCACGCACTCTCCTGTGAGTTTCAACAGTCCTTGTGCCGTTCTAAAACATATTTTTCTTTGGTTTCTTGTTCTGTTTCCTTAGTTGATATTCCATATGTGTATGTTCTACATTCCAAATCGCTAGCATCTCTTAGTCGTTGTGGGTTTTAAATGTTAATATCAGCGGTGATATTAAAATCTCACTCTCTCGACTGTGAGCACGAGAATAGAAATGTATGTAGCCATAATGGATCACTGTTTCACATCAAGTTTTTGCTGCGGTAAATGCATGCATATGTAGTCTGTATACACTTAAGGTTTTCAAATACGTATTATTGTAGCAGTAAAATAGATTCACATCCGGTTACATGCAATGTAGTCGGAAACCAAACAAGATGTGACTCGTTACATGCAATGCAGTTCCACAGGTTGAGAGAGTTGTATACAGCACATGCTCCATCCACCAAATAGAGAACGAAGACGTCGTCGCATCTATTTTACCTCTTGCCTCGTCCTTTGGTTTCAAATTAGGAACCCCTTTTCCTCAGTGGCAACGTCGTGGTCTCCCGGTTTTTACAGGATGTAAGTACCATTTCATCCTATCTTGGTTCGACTAGCTCTTTTTCATTCAAGCTCATCAAATCTTGTCTGGTTTTGCAGCTGAACATCTACTCAGGATGGACCCGATAGAAGACAAAGAAGGGTTCTTCATCGCAATGTTTGTCAGGGCAAACGGAGCCGATGATTCATCTAGGGAATCAGCGAAACAAGATAACAAAGCAAGACTCAGGAGAAGATACAGAAGGTACCACCCGTTTCTTTGGCCTAAGATGTTCAGAGGCTGGTTATATTCGAGACCAAACCTCCCTCGGAATGAACAATGAAGGAAGGAGAAACCTATATTAAGATACCAACTCGGGAAGCCTAACCTGGTTTTCATTTGCCGTTTTCGAGAATTCGAAGCCCATGTAACATCAAGAATGGATTAGAAAAAGCTTTCCGCTTCTGACTTTGTTTATGAGCCTATACATACATTCTGCTATTCGATCTTCTCACCGGTGTAGTTTCTAGGACAATAGCATGATTGCGAGATAAGTGCAGTAACTTCGGTCTTCGAAGTAGCTACAACGAAGGGGTTTTAGAAATATCAAAAGGGTCACAGAAAAGTTTCAACCATTGTTCTTGTCACATTACATTTCATAGCATCAAACCCAAAACCAGTAACCCACACAAGCACACACGCACATAAAACCTTAAGACCAAAGCAGAAGCTTTGGGTATGAAGAGCTCAAGCAACCTGAACCTGAATAGTCTTGGGCTTCTTAGGTTCAGGCGGAGGAAGCTTCTCCACCGTAACCTTCAAAACGCCATCCGAACAAACCGCAGAAATCTTCTCCAGATTTGCGTTCTCAGGCAGGAGGAACTTCCTCATGAACTTCCCCATCCTCCTCTCCATTCTCAAGTACTTAAACCCACCTTCCTTCTCCTTCTCGTCCTTGTCTTTGTCCTTGTCTTCCTTCTTCCCCCTCTGCCTCTCTCCACTCACGACAAGTACATTCTCATTTTCAACCTGAACCTTGATCTCCTCTGATTTGATTCCGGGCATGTCCACAACGAAGACATAGGCGTTGGGGTGCTCGATCACGTCCGCGGGCGTGGCTGCCATGGCCTTGGCGTCTCTCATATAAGCCTTAGACGGGTTATTACGCGTCTTCTCGTGCTCTTCGGGGATCTCTAACATGTCCTCCAGGATTGAGAAGACCGGAGCGTCCATCATGAACCTTCCAAAATCCATTGCCTCGGGTTTCTTAGCGTCTTATACGGATGCTTTGGTTGTTCTTCAAAAGACTTGTGTTGTGCGTACGGTGTAGACTTCGGTGCATATATATATATATATGTATGAATGGGTTAGAGGGAAATTTCTGGAGAAGTGGAGAGGAGAAAGTGTTGGGTGATCTCTCGAATTTTAAAGAAGACTCACGAAGGTTCTAACTTGGATAAAAGATCAATTAAAGTAAATAGGTTAGTATCTGTGTGTGGGGACCATCGTCAGTTTCAGGGGAAGTAAATAACCATAACAAAAACACGACTTTTGCAATTAATTGGCGAAAAAGTTTATGTTTATTTATTGTTATATATATTTTTTTAAACAAAGGATCTTATTTTGGCTTTTTAATTGTTCGTCACCTAAAAATTATAGGCTATTGAAATATGGGGGTACGAAAACAACATAAATCGGAGAAAAATGTTTTTGTGAGATTCTTTCCGAAGACTAATGCCTTCTTCTAAAACTAAAATTATATATATACATTGTCATGGAGAATATTTTCTTTTTCTAATTTTTGATAATTTTTTTATAACTTACGAACCATTATTTTACATATCCATTAATACCATTTAGAATTCTTTTTGTTTTATTATTGAGTTTTTAGTATCACAAAACATTTGTGACAATAATTAGTTTTTTTTTTATTTTTAAAAATTATAAAAGTTTTTTTTTGCATTTTCATTAAACTCCAATTTTTGGAGCGTAAGTATTTCTAAAAAAATTATGTGTAGCATTGAAGATATTTAAATCTAATATTTTTCAAAAAATAATTCATAGCCTTTAAAATATTTAATATAAAATTTTTATATCTTAATATTTTAAAATCCACAAACTAAAATTTGAATTAAACCCACACTTTACCTCTTCATTTTCTTCACAATTGACCTCTTCATCTTCTTCAATTTTTCTTCAAACGATAAAACACAAACAACATTCTCTTTCAATAAACCTTCAATTATTCCATATAGTGGAAGCTCAAACACCGTTCATTGATTCTCACCTCCTTAAACACCTTTCATCGATTCACTACTCAAGCATCCATCATATGTTTATTTTTAAAAATTATAAAAGTTTTTTTTTGCATTTTCATTAAACTCCAATTTTTGGAGCGTAAGTATTTCTAAAAAAATTATGTGTAGCATTGAAGATATTTAAATCTAATATTTTTCAAAAAATAATTCATAGCCTTTAAAATATTTAATATAAAATTTTTATATCTTAATATTTTAAAATCCACAAACTAAAATTTGAATTAAATCCACACTTTACCTCTTCATTTTCTTCACAATTGACCTCTTCATCTTCTTCAATTTTTCTTCAAACGATAAAGCACAAACAACATTCTCTTCCAATAAACCTTCAATTATTCCATATAGTGGAAGCTCAAACACTATTCATTGATTCTCACCTCCTTAAACACCTTTCATCGATTCACTACTCAAGCATCCATCATATGTTGTCTCTTCGCCGTCGTCTTGGTCCTCATCGATTACACAACGTAGTTCCTTTGTATCGAGAGATTCAAACTCTAGATTAATGAGTGGAACTTGCGAGCGACAACATATTTTCACTTTTCTTAAACCTTATCTCCAATCTTGGTTAGTGTGGAAGAGTAATCGTCACGATATTCATTGCCATAGTCATGATATTGGGCAATCTCACCTTCTCTATCCCTTTCATGCAACCATATGAGCCATTGATTCATTTACTTCAGTCATCACCTCGGATAATCTAGCCTTCAGTGTCTACCATAAGAAATTATAGGATTCCCATGGATCTGTTTTGGATTTTCATTGTGGCTCATGTAGTGTGAAAGTTTGATGTATTATTCAAGTAGGATTCCTCGCTCACATTTCTTCTCATGCTTTGATTCTTCGAGGAAACCGAACGAATTGTATGAGGAGGCAAAGGAATCACGTTCGTTGATAAAGAAAACACAATTATTTTTCCATTAGATTTCCTCCTATCTGACCCAGAGATTTTGAGAATCTCCAATTCGTTATGAAAATGAAGGTAGCCACCACTTCCATCCATTGGTTGGCGCTTCATGCACTATTTCTGCTTTCTCTATCTTCCTCGTACAAAGTTGATATGTTCTTGATCAATACTATTAACATGCCTATTTATTTTTGGTTTTTTAAACACACATAGATTGACTAAGATTTCAAAATTTGTAGTGTATAAGACAAATCGAGAAAGATGAAAGAGAAAAAACTCGATTCCAGGTTGTCTTTCTTTGGGTTTTGTTTCTATTCTAGGTAAAGTTTATGCACAAAACCACCACTTCCGTCCATTGATATGTTCTTGATCAATACTATTAACATGCCTATTTATTTTTGGTTTTTTAAACACACATAGATTGACTAAGATTTCAAAATTTGTAGTGTATAAGACAAATCGAGAAAGATGAAAGAGAAAAAACTCGATTCCACATTGTCTTTCTTAGGGTTTTGTTTCTATTCTAGGTAAAGTTTATGCACAAAATTTTAGGGTTTGTTTCCATCTGAATTAGACTTTGAAATTGCTCATGGTTAAGTCATCGAGCCTTTGATGATTTGTCATGAGTTGGAAGAAGATAATAATGAAAAATCTGACAGTGAGGAAGGAAACAATACTTTATTGGTGGTCGATGAGCGGACCGAGGAGCATGCTTCATCGTAAGGTCGAAGTTGAAGACGTCATCGGAGTCTTCGTTGGAGTCGAATTCATTAGGGTCAAAATTGGAATCATTGCATTTGGATTTTTAATCGGAGTCGAAGCAAAGCAGGAAGGTTGAAGTAAAGAGTAGGATGTCGCAAAGTCGCAAAATCACAAAGTCGAAGTCGTCGTCGAATAGGCCTGGGCTCGATCGAAGGGTCGAGGGTCGTCTAGATTAAGATTCGTTGGAGTGCCGATCTAGTGCTCAGTCAATTGTCGGTTTTTTTGGCAGATTCATCGGTTGGTCGATCTAGTGCTCTGTCATCGGAGCGCCAATCTGATGCTTGGCCTGGGCTCGATCGAAGGGTCGAGGGTCGTCTAGATTAAGATTCGTTGGAGTGCCGATCTAGTGCTCTGTCAATTGTCGGTTTTTTGGCAGATTCATCGGTTGGTCGATCTAGTGCTCTGTCATCGGAGCGCCAATCTGATGCTCTGTCATTGGTTTGTCAAGGGTTGTTGCAGGTTTTTCGGGAGAAGAACAATGTTTTTTTTTGTTTTTTTTGTATGTGCTCTTGTACCATGATAGAAATAAAATCAATTGAAAATTCTTTCTCTTTATGTTATCTTATTAATAATCTTATAACTTTTATTTATAATAAACAATTCAACAAGTTAACTAATGAAGACTTAGCAAGTAAAGTACTAGAAAATATAAGATATATTCCTAATATTGCTTGATCTCGGTGTGGAATCTCATGGAGGTTTTATATGATTTAAAATTTAACCCCATCACCCAAAATTCACATCAAGGTTAGTGATTTCTAACCATGCATCGTTTGTTTAGAGAAACAAACCAAAATTCCAAAAAATGTACTAGATCGTATAACTAGGTTGTTAAAAATATACTTCTGTAGGATGCTTAGAACCCCTAAACCGGTATTAGATCATCTAGTCGTCTGAAATTCAAAAGTTCATGAGTTTTCCGATGAAATAATTGAGAGAAAAGTCGATTTTAGTGGTTTCTTTACGTGTGATTGTCAGTCGAGCACGATGCTATTCAGACCAAGCATGATCATCTCGTTTTAATACGTATTTCTCGCATGATTTTAGATGTTTACGATATACTTGCGATGTTTACGTATGATTTTGTATCCATTTTACTCGTTTTCGTGTTTTCGTATTCTTACAGGTTTTAATGCAAATTTGGCTCATTTCGAAGCTAAGGATCATACATAGGACAAAGTGCTAGCATCGATGATCATAACGGAGCAAACAGGACGAGAAACGGGCAAGACAACAACCTACATGGCCAAGTACAATGCATAGCACGGCCGGGCACATGAGGGAATGGAGTGCCCAACCATTCAGCACTCTTAGCCTGACCGGGCTCACCAATGAACATGCATGCACGACCGTGCAGGAGTAGCAGCACGACCGTGCTCCATGGAGGACAACAATGCCCGACGGAACACCACACACCAGCTCGGCCGGGCTCATCAGCCAAAGCCCCTGCACGACCGATCATCCATTCTTGCACGATCGGGCTACTCACTCAGCAAGCTAGTGCATGACCGTGCACCCATTTATGCACGACCGGACGTTTGAAACAGAAACTTCCCCGAATGACCAGCACGGCCCCGACTCCTAAGGTGCACGGCCGGGCACTCTTCAAACAACATGCCCGATCGGGCATAATAACTTGCACAGCCGGGCGTGAAGACATACCTGCAACACGAGAGAAAAGGAAACGTTTAGCCGTGAAGAAACAAAAGTAAAAACTCGATCGAAAGAATGGAAACACACGACCAAAAGAGAAAAGAATAAGAACGGGAACCATATTGAAGAGGAAATATGACATATTTATTCGGTTAGAGACGTTGCAGAGAAGTTACACACATACACAGACGCAGAGAAACATAGAGAAAGAAGACAGAGACTTGTAGGAGATATTCAAGGGGCATCGAACATGGACTTCGGTTTCGTTTTGTTTTCATGTTCCTTAAACTATCTATTTCGATTTATGTTTGTTTACGGATGCATGAGCGAGTAGTCGTTTTGTTCTAGGAGAAGGGATTAGCCCTTGGCTATCCCGTAACCGCTTTTGATTTATCTTTGAATGCAATTTCCTATATTCGTTTATCTATTCTTTATCTGAGTGCTTGAATGACTTGTATTTATGAAGACCAAGTAGATGTATGTGTTGGGGTTTAGGAGAAGGACCAAAAGGAGAATTATAGTCCTAGAAGATTAGGTTAGAACAACCGAGGTTAGGCGACGAAAGTAGGGTAGCAGCGGTTGAGGGTAAAACGAATGAATCACATAACTTATGGGTTTGGCTTAAGGTGTCAGCCACGAAAGTAAGGGATAACTTGACTAAATCACGTGTCTATGCCTTGAGAAAGGGTAGATATTAGGATCGTCTGTCTTAGATAACTTGATCGGGATTGCATGATTAGATAGGTTGATTATTGGTTTCGGTAGTCTTGTGGTGAAATCGGATTCCTGGAACATTTGTCACACTGTTAAGAAATCGTAGTTTATTTGTTTTTAGTATTTAAATCTTTAAACCAGTATTCATTCATTTGCAAGTTTAATTCGTAGTTTGATTTAGGTCGTGTACGTAGTCTCTGTGGGATCGACACCTAGAGTACTACACACATGCCGTGCACTTGCGGGTAGTTTATGTTATTTGTTTAAATTTGAATACGCATCAAGTTTTTGGCGCCGTTGCCGGGGACTATTGTCAACACGTCTTAGATTCGAGCCTAGAGTCATTCTTGTTTTGTTTTTCGTTTTGTTTTCTTTTCTTTCGTTCTTTCTAGCTAATTCCGTCTATTTGTCCTTTGTTGGTTTATGACCAGATCTCACGGTGCTTCCAATCTATTCCAAATCAACCTCGAAATCAAGCGCACTTACAGACAACTGAGAAAGGGCAAGGAAGAAGGTAATACAGAGTCGTCAGATCAACGAGAGATGGATAATCAGAACGGCCACGGACAACCTCAATTGCCTATCGTAATTTGGGGCATATGCAGCAACATCAACTCGCACCTCAACCGCGAGAACCACAGGCTCTTCCACCACGTCGCCTCAGAGATTACGTGGTGCCAAATATGAACAACGTGCAAACATCCATATGGATGCCTGCTGTTGCTAGAGAACAGTTCGAAATTAAGTTGGCGATGATCAACATGCTTTATCAGAAGCAATTCATGGGTGGAAATCACGAGGATCCCCATCAGCACCTCAGAGACTTTCTAGAGCTTTTCGATACATTCAAAATACACGGAGTCTCGGAGGACGCAATCTTACTGCGTCTCTTCCCCTTCTCAATTGGGGGACAAGCGAAAACTTGACTACAATCGCTTCCCGTTGGTTCAATCATGACTTGGGACCAGCTCTGCACGTTGTTCCTCTCATGATTCTTTCCTCCGAGCAAGATGATTCAGGTGAGGGGGGAAATCACGACGTTTAGATGCAGAGATGGAGAAACGTTGTTTGAAGCGTGGGGCAGGTTTAAGGATCTTCTACAGATGTGTTTACACCATGGTCTCGAGCAGTGGTATGTTATCCAAACTTTCTATAATGGAATTGCATACGAACACCAAACGACGTAGGATAACGCTGCTAAAGGATCGTTTATGAATTGAGCGTCGAGAAGGCATACAAGCTGATCGAAAACCTCTCCATGAACCACACTATGTGGTCAACACCGATAGGTATGCCTAAAAGAACTCGAGGTTTATATGAGCTGAATCAGGACAGAGCAACGGGTAATGCAACAAACACTATGTACTGCGTGAATTGCGGAGATACAGAACACATGGCTTATCAATGCACGCTGCAAGAGAACGTGGAAAATATGAACTACGCCCAACAGCAAGGAAACACACAATTCAGGAATACCTACAACCCGAATTGGAGGAACCACCCGAACTTGTCATATCGAACGACTCAACCGATGAAGTATTCGGGATTTCAGCAACCACAACAGTCGTACCAGCAAAATAATCGACAATTTCAGAATGCTCAGCAAGTTCCGAAAGCTCCTCAACCTCCTCAAGTCCCTTCGTTAAACCTTGAGGCGGTGATGCTCGAATTTATCAAGGAGCAAAGGCAGCAACAATCGGCTCAAGCCAAATTCAATGCGGATGTGGGAACAGCGATCAACAAGCTCAAAACTCAGATGGAATCCTTGAGCAACCATGTGAAGAGCTTAGAGAACTCCGTAGCACAACAAGCTGCCTCGTCCTCTCGGAATCCCAGACAGCTTCCTGGTAAACCCGAATTAAATTAGAGAGAGTACGTTAACGCTATTTCCGTGTGCAACACTGATATGATCGAGCGCTCGCCCTCCAAAGAGCAAGACCAAGTTTCTGGAACGTCCATGAAAAGAGGCAAATGTATGATTGCGATCATGGAAGGAGTCGAACCAGATTTGGATAAACCATACGTTGCTCCACCGGCGTACCAACCTCCAATACCATTTCCTCAATGGTTGGTGAGCAATAAGAATGAAGAAAGAATAAGCAGATTTGTAGAGGGTCTCAAGAAGTTTGACATCAACATCCCATTCGTGGAAGCACTCCAAAAAATGCCTAATCACGCCAAACTCATCAAAGAGGTTCTTTCTAAAGAGAGGCACATGGAAGAGAACGAGACAGTAGCACTCACCAAGAAATGCAGCGCTATCCTTCAAAACAAGCTGCCACCAAAGTTGAAGGATCCCAGAAGCTTCTCCATCCCATGCATAATAGGTAATATTGACATTTACATTGCTTTGTGTGATTTAGGAGCAAGCGTGAGCATCATGCCACACTCGGTCTTCAAGCGGATGGACTTCGGGAATCTCAAACCTACAAAGATGTGTCTACGCCTCGCGGATCGTTCGGTGAGATATCCGGTGGGAATTGTTGAAAACGTTTCCACCAAGGTAGGTAAGCTTTTGATTCCCACTGATTTTGTTGTACTTGAAATAAAGGAAGATGCTAGGATACCTATTATTCTTGGTAGACCGTTCCTAGCTACTGCAGGTGCCATGATAGACGTACAACAAGCAAAGCTTTCTTTACGTGTCAGAGATGAGACGATAGAGTTCAACTTGTCCAGCTCCATGAATGGACCTTCCTTAAAGGAATCTTGCTTTACAGCCGATTTGCTGGACGAGTTAGAAAAAGACACGCTTGATCAAGTAAGCATTTCCGATCCTCTTGTGCGATTGATGTGCTGGAAACACGAGTTATAAATTATCCTAGACCACTTCATCGCAAGTATACGGATCGTGTCGTACCGGGGTCGATCTCTAGGGACTAAGGCAGCCAAACTAAGAATAAAACTAAACTAAGACAATTAGAGATAGAAAGGGATATGATCCTAAATTCCTAAAACTAATCTAAATGGTGACAACGATACTAGGTTGGGGATAAAGTCGGATATAACAAACACTACGGGTGTCCGAGATACCGGGAATCGCATGGATGAAACAACTAAGGATCATAGATCTATCAACTATTCTTGACAACGGGAAATTCATGCCCTAAGGTGAGGAGTGATTCTTCCGAGCCTAAACCTCCTAACCATGAATACGTGCAACCCTACCTTCCAGCAGTGATTAACCTGTACCATGGCAGCATTACGTACGCAATCATAATCCCTAAGATGACTAACCGACCGGTCATATTCTCATTAGCCAAACTTAATCTACAACTTAACAGGTCCGGATTCATCCTTTAACCTTCCAGCAAAGTCCGAAATCCTATATCGCTGAGCGGGCAGCACTAGCGTAGGAGTGATAATGCTAAGCGTAGAACCGAAAATCAAGAATAAATTAATCAATCTAAGCATTAACGCAAATCATTGTTCATCCAATACAAATCCGATATCCCTACCCGCAGTAGGGACTCTACTCACTCATGGAGAAAATAAAAGACGAAGATAACATAACCCTATACATGATAGACTCTAAGGAATTCGATGACTCGACCTTCCCTATCGTGTTACCAGTGTAAGGATTGATGCTTCTCTT
>CM071870.1:26417303-26430681 GCA_036759665.1 Gynandropsis gynandra | reverse complement strand
CGGGTGGTCTATGGTGCCCGACCGGGCACCCTTGTCTCCTTGAAATTTCTCTTTTCCGCTTGTTGCTCGGGTGTTCCTTTGGGTTCTGAAGCTCGATCTTGGGTTCTGAGTGATATATCTTCAAATCATGTGGTTTTGATTAGGAATCCATCATTTTAAGCTCATTTAGGCCTTGTCGCCTAAAAACCTGAAAACTAACAAAACGGGTGTGTGAAACTCATAATCATATCGGATATGTAAATCTCTATATAAAAGATTTGCGAAAATGGCGCTAAAACCTATCCTAAAATCGATACACTTTCAGTGTTATCAGCGATGCTTAACACGAGTTTGCGAAGATGCAGGATTTACGGACGCAGGAGCCGAGCTGTACATGAAATTCATGAGTGCTATTGAAGCACTAGGAGACGCCCCATGTGAGGAGATACCACACAAAACACACGCTGGTTTCGCAGTGGAGAAGACGCCCGAACTTGAGCCCGACCCTCCTCCGTCTTCTTTTTGGTATGAGTACGTTGAATGCGATAAAAAATATATCCTGCTGTTATGAATGCTAACTTGAGTGTAGATGAGATGAGAAAACAACCTACTCGCGTAAAGAAACGTAGGAGAGTCAGCTCTTTAATATGTAAGCACGGAACTTATACGGAAGAGAACCACGAACCTTCCATCGAAACTCAAAAGAGGCTGCACCTGCACTTGCAAGAGGTAATGGAAAAAGACTTCATAAAACTTTTTGATGCAGATATCATTTATCCAACCTCAGGCAGCGAACGAGTGAACCCCGTGCATGACGTGCCAATGAAAGAAGTAATGACTAAGGGATGGCACGACAAAAAGATCTTACCTCATGATTTCCAACTAGGTGATTTAGTTCTACTTTTCATTTATCCTCCTAAGCTTTTCTCGGACAACCTACGGTCTCGTTGGTGTTGTCCTTTTTAGGTACGAGAAGTCTTCACACATGGAGAAGTCAAACTATGGAGTGATTCAAACGGAACGTTCAAAACTAATGGATAGTAACAAAAGCTATACCAAGCCGCTCAACCGATTGAAAGTGGAAACTCCATTCCCTTTTCCGATCCACCCGTCGCGCACATATGAGTAGTGGAGACGTCAAAGTTTAAAGACGTTAAATAAGCGCTTTCTGGGAGGCAACCCAGCTGTTTGTTTTCTATTTTTCTTAGTTATTTTAGTTTAAGAGTCAGTTAATTAAAAAAAAAACACAAAAAATACCACCACAAACGTGACTTCACTTCTCTTACCCTCCATCGGAGCTTCACATAGAGGATGCCGTTCAATTCAAGTATGGGGGAGCAGCTCACGTTTGTCAAGTGACTTTGTTTCATTTTCTTTTATTTTCTCTTTGATTTCGGAGTTACAGTTTGTTTTTGTTTTCGCGAGTCAGATTCGTCCTAGGCACTTGTCCGGTGCCACGTTTTGAGATGAATCCTGAACCTAGGATGCTTAAGAAGTTAGCCTTTTCCGTGAGATTTTTCATGTTTGAGCTAGGTTTTCCCTAAGCATTAGAGCTTATTACTCGGCTGAAAAATAATAGGTTGTAACTCTTTGGGAATCCTAGTGTTGCTTGTGGGAGGTTTAGACGAGGTTGCTAGGCTAGTTTATCGTTTATTCTCTCTAACCAGATGGTCATACTTCGTATAGGAAATGCTTTACTTCTTTTTGATGAGGATTATTAGATCGTATGAAATCGAGCTTGTTTTGCAGAATAAAGAGCGCACACTAACACTCCGTTGTTGATAGACTTAATGCCTAAAAGAATGATCTAAAATCGATATGAGTGCATCGACCTATGAGTATACGTCATCGGTAGTCTGGGTCTAAGTAGAGACTGGATCTCTTCAAATCCGACGTCCTAGAAGCCTAGTATGTCTGCACAACATATAAAAAAGAAAAAAATAAGACATAAAAAGAAAAAAATAAGAACAAGAAAAAAAAGAGAATAAAGAAAGAAATAAGCTAGGAAAAGAAACAAGTATACTAAAAAGATATACGGAAAAAAGAAATAAGCTAGGAAAAGAAACAAGTATCCTCAATTGTTCTACGGTTAAGCATTTGTCTGAAGTCTTATTTGGTGGAGAGAGTTACGGTGGCCTGTTTAGTTTTCCATCGATTATTTCCTCGTAGGTAGCCTTGGTGAACCTAGATGAAGACTGAAAATTTAATCAGGCCGAATTCGCTCTCGACTTGCTAGTTGATCGGTTAGGTTTGCTTTAGCGGTATCGATAGAAGAAAGGGGAATTCTCAGTTTTTATATGGCCCACGTGGTCCACGTTTTCATTTGCTTAGAGACAAGCAAATATTCAAGTCTGGGGGATTTTGATCGTCTTGTTTTAATACGTACTTCTCACATGATTTTAGAGATGTTAACGACATACTTGCGATGTTTACGTATGATTTGTATCCGTTTTACTCGTTTTCGTGTTTTCGTGTTTTTATAGGTTTTAATGCAAATTTGGCTCATTTCAAAGCTAAGGAATGTACATGGGACAAAGTGCTAGCATCGATGATCATAACAGAGCAAACGGGACGAGAATGAGCAAGATAACAACCTACATGGCCAAGTACAATGCATAGCAAGACCGAGCACATGAGGGAATGGAGTGCCCGACCGTTCAACACTCTTAGCCCGACCGAGCTCACCAATGAACATGCATGAACGATCGTGCAGGAATAGCAATACGACCGTGCTCCATGGAGGAGAACAATGCCCAACCGAACACCACACACCAGCACGGCCGGGCTCATATGCCAAAGTCCTTGCTGGACCGAGCATCCATTCTTGCACGACCGGGCTACTCATTCAGCAAGCTAGTGCACGGCCGTGCACCCATTCATGCACAACCGGGCGTTTGAAACAGAAACTTCCCCGAATGATCAGCATGGCCCGGGCTCCTAAGGTGCACGGCCGGGCACTCTTCAAACAACATGCCCGATCGGGGGTTAACAACTTGCATGGTCGGGCGCGAAGACAGACCTACAACACGAGAGGAAAGGAAACGTTCAGCCATGAAGAAACAAAAGTAAAAACTCGATCGAAAGAATGGAAACACACGACCAAGAAGAAAGGAAAGATATTTGAAGAAGAAAAATGACATATTCATTCGGTTTGAGACGTTATAGAGAAGTTACACACAGACACATACGTAGAGAGACAGGGAGGAAAAAGACAGAGACTTGCAGGAGACATTCAAGGGGCATCGAACAGAGACTTCGTTTTCATTTTGTTTTCATGTTTCTTAAACTATCTATTTCGATTATTTCTGTTTACCGGCGCATGAGCGATTAGTCGTTTTGTTCAAGAAGAAGGGATTAGCCCTTGGCTATCCCGGAACCACTTTTGATTTATCTTTGAATGCAATTTCCCGTTTTTGTTTATCTATTCTTTATCTGAGTTCTTGAATGACTTGTATTTATGAAGGCCAAGTAGATGCATGTGTTAGGGATTAGGAGAAGGACCGAAAGGGTAATTCTAGTCCTAGATGATCAGGTTTAGAACAATCGAGGTTAGGCCAAAGTAGGGTGACAACGATAGATGGTAAAATGGAAGAATCACAGAACTTATGGGTTTAGTTTAAGGTGTCAGCTACAAAAGTAGGGGATAACTTGACTAGATCACGTGTCTATGCCTTGAGAGAGGGTAGATATCATATTAGGATCGTCTGCCTTAGATAACTTGATCGGGATTGCATGATTAGATAGGTTGATTGTTGGTTTCGGTAGTCTTGTGGTGTAACCGGATTCCTAGAACGTTTGTCTCCCTATTAAGAACTCGTAGTTTATTTGTTTTTAGTATTTAATTCTTAAAACCAATATTCGTTCGTTTGCAAGTTTGATTCGTAGTTTTAGTTTAGGTCGTGTTGTGTAGTCCCTGTGGGATCGACACCTAGAGTACTACACACGTGTCGTGCACTTACGGGTAGATTAAGTTATTTGTTTAACTCTGAATACGCATCAAGCACAAGGGTTGATTACAACACATGAGTATGATGATAACACGATTCGACTGAGCAATTTGACTGTTTGGGCCATGCAAATTATCTATGCAAAAACATTTCGGACATGAAATTGCTCGATCGAATGGGTTTGTGCGGGATGATGCACTCAATCGAGCAATGAGATTGTTCGATTGAGTATTGGGGTCGGAAAAATCGGAGAAACTACCAGTCAAGTAAATGTTTCTTGACTCGAGCAAATTCATTGCCTAGAATATTTTGATCGAGTAAATGGTTACTCGAGTCGAACGAATTCATTGGCTGAAAAATTTGAACCGAGTAAAATGTTATTTGGGTTGAGCGAATTCTTAAACTAGAATGCTTAATGAAACCCGACCAAATAGTGAGACTACTCACTTGCCCCGAGTAATCTATTGGGAAGGTCATGTTTGACCGAGTAGTGTGATTACTCAACCCAAGTGATTACTCTAGAAGTGTTATCCAATAAAAAAATGTGATTGTATTTCAGCCTATTCGCAATTGCCGGATAGAGGCGGCTAGCCGACAGACATGGAAGACGACCAGCTAACAAGCGGACGTGGAAGGTGCTTAGTCGACAGGCGAACATGCAAAGAGGACGATAAGTAGATGCAAGGAAGATGATCAAGGGCAGAAAGCATTCAGAACCTGATCCATTATCCATTCTTCATCATACACACATCAACCATCCATTCATCCATCCATCATAGAGAGCCCTCTTGACGGGAGACACACAAGGAGTCAGAAATTGATTTGGGATCACACCTCGTTTGACATTTCTATGTTCCTTACTCTATTTATTTCGATTATATTGTTTAGATTCAGACTCATGACTGAGTAGTAGATTTGTTCTAGGAGAAGGGATTAGCCTATGGCTATCCCAGAACCATCTTTGATTTATTTATGAATGCATTTCTCATTTTGCTTATCGTATTGGGGTTTAGTTGGGGTGCCAACCACGAAAGTAGGGGATAACTCAATTGAATCACATTTCTAAGCCTTGAGAGAGGGTAGGAATTACATTAGGATCATCTGCCTTAGATATCTTGATAGGAAACGCATGATTAGATAGATTGAAGGTAGGTTTCGGAAGCTATGCAGTGAAACCGTATGCTAGAACATTTGTCTCTTTGTTAGGAACTCATTAGTCCACTGCATTATCATATTTGCATTTCTCAACCATTAAATCATCGCGCAAGCATTGGTTCTAGTTTGATTCTTAGACCATGTTGCGTAGTCCCTGTGGGATCGATACCTAAATACTACACACGTGCCATGCATTTGCGGGTAGTTTAGGTTAACTTGTTTAACTTGAACTACATCAAGTTTTTGGCGCCGTTACCGGGGACTATTTGATGACACGCCTTAGATTCGTATTAAGAGTCATACTTGTTTTGTTTTCTTTTGTTTTTCTTTCTACTAATTCTTTTTGCTTTTCCTTCGTAGGGTCATGATTCGATCTCAAGGTAATTTGAGTTTGCATCGAATCAACGCCGAGATTGAGAGAACGATTAGACAACGAAAAAAGGGCAAGGAAGAAGCAAGAGTAGACCCAACCATTTCACGAGCAATGGACAATAGAAACGATATATTGGACGGTCACGGACAACCATAATTACCCGTTGGTAATGTGGCACGTGACTACGTGGTGCCAAACATGAGTAATGTCCAAACCGCAATAAGGACGCCTGCTATTGCTAGGGAGAAATTCGAGAAAAATCCTGCTATGATCAACATGTTATATCAAAAGCAATTCATGGGCGGAAATCATGAAGATCCTCATCAACACTTTCGAGACTTCCTAGAGCTTTCAAGCACATTCAAAATACATGGAGTCTCGGAGGATGCGATTTTGCTACGTCTCTTCCTTTTCTCAATTAGGAGACAAGCGAAGACATCGCTGCAATGTCTTCTCGCTTGTTCGATCACTACATGGGACCAGCAATGCACAACATTCCTATCACGGTTCTTCCCTCTAAGTAAGTCGATTCAAATGAGAGGAGAAATTCACGATGTTTAAATGCTGAGAGGAAGAGACATTATTCGAAGCGTGGGAAAGATTCAAGGACCTTTTTCAAATTTGTCCTCATCACGATCTAGAGCAGTGGTACGTGATCCAAACCTTCTAAAATATGACCACGGATTAGCATAGGATGACGTTAGACAATGCTACAAGAGGATCATTCATGGACCTAAGCGTTGAAGAAGCATATGAGCTGATTGACAATATTGTCATGAACCACACCATGTGGCCTACACCAAGGAGTATGCCGAAGAGGACGAGAGGCCTTCACGAGGTGAATCAAGGTAGAGTGATGGGCAATGCAACGAATGCCGTGTATTGTGAGAATTATGGAGATATAGACCATGTGTCTTACCAACGCATGATGCAAGAAGGCATGGAACAATTGAATTACGCTTAGCAGCAAGGTACTACGCAATTTGAGAACACCTACAACCTAATTGGAGGAACCACCCAAATCTTTGGTATCGAACGAACCAACCGGTGAAGTATTCGAATTTTCAACAAAAGCAGCAGTCATACCAGCAACTGCAGTCGTTCCAGCAAGCTCCTCAACCTATTCAAGCTCCTTTATCAAGCCTTGAGGCGGTAATGCTCGAATTCATCAAAGAGCACAAGCAAAATCAAGACATCATCAAGGAGCAACAATCACGTCAAGCTAAATTCAACGAGGAAATGGGAATTGCGATCAATGAGCTTAAAACTCAAATAGGATGAATTCCAAACCCGAGATAGTTCGTAAACACCATCACTTTGTGCAGCGAGGATGCGGTTGAGAACCCGCCCTCCTAAGTGCAAAAGAATGTTGCTGGAAATTTGGTAGATAAAGGAAAAGGCATAATCGCGATCATGTAAGGGTTTGAGCCATATTTAGAGAAGCCATATATTGGTCCGCCGGCGTACGTACCCCCTATACCATTTTCTGGACGTTTGTGAATAGGCACCGAAGAGAGAGAGACAGTAGCATTCACCGAAGAATGCAACACCAATCTTCAAAATAAGCTGCACCGGAATTTGAAGGACCCAGGAGCTTCTCCATCCCATGCACCATAGGGGACATTGATATTGACAAAGTTTTGTGTGATTTGGGAGCAAGCGTGAGCCTAATGCCACATTCGATCTATAAGCGGGTGAACTTCGGAGATATCAAACCTACCAAGATGTGTCTACGACTCGCGGATCGTTCGATAAGGTATCTAGTGGGAATTGCTGAAAATATTCCCACCAAGGTAGGCAATCTTTGCATTCCCGCTGATTTTGTTGTACTCGATATTAAAGAAGATGTTAGGGTGCCTATAATTCTTGGTAGACCATTCTTAGCTACTGCAGGTGCGATGATAGGTGTACAACAAGGGAAACTCTCTTTACATGTATGTGACGAGAATATTAAATTCAACTTGTCCAGCTCCACGGAGTCATGTTTTAGAGTTGATGTGCTGGACGAGTCGGCGAATGACACGTTTGATTGAGTAAGTATTTTCGATCCTCTTGAGAGATGCCTAACACAAGTTTGCAATGCTGCAGAACTTACCGTGGAGAAGCCAAGCTTTATACAAAATTCATTAGTACCATTGAGGCACTGCAAGACGCCCCACATGTGAAGACGCTGCACGAGACGCTCACTGATTTTGCAGTAAAGAAAACATCTAGGCTTCAGTTTTAACATCTTCCTTCTTCTCTTCCGTATGAGACGCGAAAGCCACCCATTCATCTCAAGAAGCGTAGGAGAGTGAGCCCTTCATTGTGTATGCACGGGATGCTTAAGGAGGACAGCCGCGATCCCTCCATCGACGATCAAAGGATGTTGCACACAAGTTTGAAAGAGAAAGGAGCAAAGACAATAATGCGCAATGAGAAAGACAACCACACTGAAGGATAGCACGATACAAAAACCCTACCTCATGAATTTCGGCCAGGTGATTTGGTTCTACTTTTCGACTCTCGTTTTATCTCTGTCCCGAGCAAACTACATTCCCGTTGGTCTGGTCCTTTTCAGGTACGAGAGGTGTTCACACAAGGAGAAGTAGAACTATGGAGCGATTCGAGCGGAACGTTCGAAGAAAATGGGCATCGTCTAAAGCTATATCAAGCTGCTCAACCAATCGATAGCGGAAACTCCATCTCCTTATTCGATCCACCCATCGCTAGCAGATGAAGCATGGAGACGTCAAACTTAATGACGTTAAACAAGCGCTTTTTGGGAGGCAACCCAACATTTTGTTTTCTTTTGTTTCGTATTTCAGACTTGGTTAATTTGAAAATAAAAAAAATCATAAAAAAGAGTCCTACAACCCTGACTTCACCTTTCCTATCCTCCATCGGAGCTTCACGTCGAGGACACCGTTCAATTCAAGTCTGAGGGAGTAGCTCACGTTTGGCAGGTGATTTTGTTTCATTTTCTTTTGTTTTTCTTAGGTTAGTTTTAGTTTGTTTTTGTTTTCATGAGTCAGAGTCGTCCCACGCACTTGTTCGGTGCCAAATTTTGAGATGAACCTTGAACCTACGATGCTTAAGAAGTTGGCCTTTTCCGTGATATCTTGCATGTTAGAGCTTATTAGTTGGTTGAGGAACAAGTAGGTCATAAGTCTTTGAAGTTTAGATGAGGTTGCTAAAATTAGTTTCTTGTTCATTCTCTCTATCCAAATGATTACACTTCATATAGACGATGCTTTACTTCTTTTTCACGAGGATGATTTGATCATATGCATTGAGCTTGTGTTGCAGAATAAGAGCGCACACTAACACTCTGCTATCGATAGAAATAATGCCTAAAAAGCATGATCTAAACTCAATATGAGTGCATCGACCTTGATACTTTTTCGATGGTTCGGGTCTAAGTGGTGGGTTGGAGATCATCTTTCTTCGTCCTTAGAGCAAGGCGCATAAAAAACCCATATACTCTGTTGCACTCTTAAACGAGATGCAAGAGTATACCGTCATCGGTAGCTTGGGTCTAAGTAGAGGTTGAACCCCTTCAAATCCGACATCCTAGAAGCCTAGTGTGTTCGCAATAAAAATAAAAGAAGAAGAAAGAAAGAAAGAAAATAAAAGAATAAAGAAGCTCGAGAATAAAACAAGTATCCTATTTGATTCTATGTTTAGTATTTGTTTGAAGTCTCATTTGGTGGAGAGAGTTGCAGTTTCTCGCCTAGCTCATCTTTGATTTGCTTTCTTATAGGTAGCCATGGTGAACCTAAGATGAAGACTTAAAGTTATTAGGCCAAAATTTGCTCTAACTTGTTTGTTGATCGATTAGATTTGCTTTAGCGGTGTTTTTAGGAAAAGGGGAAGTCTTGACTTTTATATCTCCCACGTGTTCCACGTTTACGTTTGTTTAGGGACAAGCAAACATCAAGTCTAAGGGATTTTGATCATCTCGTTTTTGTACACGACTCTCGCATGATTTTAGAGATATTTATGATGATAGTTGCGATGGTTATGTGTGATTTGTATCCGTTTTACTTGTTACCGTGTTTCCATGTTCTTATAGGTTTTACTGCGTATTCGGTTTGTTTCAGAGCTAAAGAACATGCATGGGACAAAATACGTCCATCAAAGATCACAACAGATTAAACAAGACCGGAAATGGACAAGTCATGGCCGAGCACACAACTCAGCACGACCCAGCATGCACCAAAGGACATAGCCCAGTCGAGTATGATCATGAGCACGACCGAACACTCATCCATGACCATGTGCATGACCGAGCATGTCAAGATGCACGGTCGAGCTCTTTTGTGGCATTTTATGCATGAGAGTTGTGCACGACCTGGACATACATCATGCACGATCGGGCACTCTCTTGGTGACGCAGCACGGTCGAGCGTCCTTTGGTGCACGGTCAGACATTTTATACAATTTCACCCACGAGACTAATGCACGGGCGGGCATGCCAAGTGCACGGTCAGGCACCCTCCTTTGAAGATAGCACGGTCGGGCTTATGAAGCAGCACGATCGGGCATCAAGTAAAATGTTCGGTCTACAAATGCGGAATGAAGCATGCCCAACCGGGCATGACATGAAGCACGGTCGGGCATGAGTTGGTAGAATGGTCTATGACCGATTTTGGTGGAAATGAGTCGGCTAAGGGCTTGAATTTGAAAGGATAAGACGTCAAGGGCAGAAAATATTCAGAACATGATCCATTACACATTCTTCACCATAAACACAACAACCATCCATCCATCCATCATAGGATAGCCCTCATGACGGGAGACACACAAGGAGTTGGGAATTTGATTCGGGATCACACCTCGTTTGATACTTCTATGCTTCTTACTCTGTTTATTTCGATTATGTTGTTTAGATTCAGATTCATGACTGAGTAGTAGATTTGTTCTAGGAGAAGGCATTAGCCCACGGCTATCCCAAAACCCTCTTTGATTTATTTATGAATGTATTTCTCGTTTTGGATCTATTCCCTGTCTGAGCGCTTAGTGTTTTGTGTTTACGATGGCCACGTAGGTGCATGTGGTAGGGATTAGGAGAAGGACCAAAATGAGAATTCTAGTCCTAGAAGATTAGGCTTAGAATAACCGAAACTATGTCACGAAAGTAAAATAGTAACGGTTGAGGGTTAAATCGGATGAATCATGGATCGTATTGGGGTTTAGTTGGGGTATCAACAATGAAAGTAGGAGATACCTCAATTGAATAACGTTTCCATGCCTTGAGAGGGTAGGAATTACATTAGGATCATCCGCCTTAGATATCTTGATAGGGAACGCATGATTAGATAGATCGAAGGTAGGTTTTGGAAGCTATGCGATGAAACCATATCCTAGAACATTTGTCTCTTTATTAGGAACTCGTTAGTCCACTGTATTATCATATTTATATTTCACAACCATTAATCCATCGCAGCAAGCATTGATTCTAGTTTGATTCTTAGACCGTGTTGCGTAGTTTCTGTGGGATCGACACCTAAAATACTACACACGTGTCGTGCATTTGCAGGTAGTTTAGATTAACTTTTTTTACTTGACACACATCAGAGTTGAGTCGAAATTGTTCCATGACTAGAAATTTGACCTTCAATAGTGCCACCATATACAACATAAAACTATATATATATATGATATGCGTATTATCAAGCAGATAAAAGTCTGATACTCACTTACTGCAAGAATACGAATCAGTGTAATACCAAGGTCAATCTCTAGGGACTAGTGCAACCTAAGCTAAGAATATAACTAAACTAAGATGGATGAAAGTGATGATGATATGAGGTAAAATCTGAAAATGCTAAACGAATTACGAAAGCAGTAAGGAAACACTAAAGACTTGCTAGTCAAGAACACCATGGGCTTCGGGTTACCAGAATTTTAAGGATACAACCAACAAAAGATCATAAACCAATCAAATTATTTGATAACGGGAAATTCATACTCATAAGTAGAGAATAATTCTCTCAACACCTAAAATCTCTAACCTCAATAACATGCAATCCTACCTCCCAACAGTGATTAACATGTAATTATGATAGCATTAAGCATGCAATCCTAATTCTTGAGTCGATTAATTGACCGGTCAGATTCTCAACAATCAAACTCAATCAACAATCAATATTTCCAGATTCATAATCTAACCTCCCAGTTAAACATGAAATCCTAAATTCTGAACGGACAACTCAAGTATAGAACATTCATCGTATTGATCGTAGAACCGAAATAAAATAAAACTTTGAAAGATCTAAGCATTAGAGTATAACCACAAGCATCCCTTACAAAATCGGTGTCCCCAACCCATAGCTACAAACCTACTCACTCATTGATTCTGATACAAAACAAGAGAGAATAACACTAGACATGATAAAGAGTAAGAAATATTATGTCTCAGACTTCCCTATCTCTTCAGTGATGTTCCGATGTTGTCTCTTTCGTTCTGCATCTTCTTCTCAGCCTCCTCTATGTGTTTTTCCGCCCCCCTATGGTTATTTGTCGTTCCTCTATTAATTGGGGCATCATTTTCAATGTTTTCCTTTGTTTGAATGCTTCTAGGGATTCTGTTACAACACACGACCCCTGCGGGCTCAAGTGGATGACCCGCTCAGGCTCATAGCCTCTCACGCAACATGCATGGGGTAAAGGAACCCTGAGTCGGGCTAAAACTTCTGATGGGTAACCCGAGTGGAGACTTCTACGAGCACGAGTCGGCTGGATTAACTTCGTGTTTTTACTCCTTTCACTTGATGCTCGGGGGTATTCCATGGGATTCTTTGGCCTGAATCTGTTCCGAGTGGGTTGTAATCCCAAATATGTGCAGTTGACTCCAGGAATCAACACCATTAGGTTCGATTAGGTCTTGTCGCTTTAAACCTGAAAAACAACAAAAAGAACAGATAGAGGACTGATTCGTGCCGGTTTTGTAACTCGTGCTATGCAAACTACGCAAAGATCATCTAAATACGTAACCTAAAACTAACCTACACTACGTGTTATCAATATATGTGTAAAAAAATTAAATTTATTAATTTATACGGTGAGATAGATTGCATTGAGCTGATGTTGAATCAGAGATGGTCAAAACCATATTCTCTTAGCAGAATCTAAGATGTTTGTTCTGACGTCACCGTCGGGACCTTATGATTTTGTTTAGTTTATGAGACGACTGAGACACTATCCCATTTTTTTTATTAGTTTTCTCTATTAATCCAAAATAGTTTGGTGTAGCACATTTTTTTCTATATACAATTATTTTCGATGAATTGTTAGAAAGCTAGTATATTATGATGAAATTATAAAAAAGAATTAAATAACTATTACGTATCAGTTGTTTTTACACCGCAAAGAAAGAAAGAGACTCAAAAATATCTTATTCCAAAGACCTTTCGATTAACTTCGTGATCTTTATATGATTTTTCACCTTTTTGTTTAGTTTTTGGTTCCCAATACGTACATATTGCTTCCCATACATCGGCAGCCATCCACACGAGTTTTCTTCTTTCTATCGATTGGTTTTTACTTACAAAATATTTGAATCTTAAGTTACTAAAAATATATTTTTTATCACAATTGAATATAAATCTAGTTGCTTCATTTAAAAATAATTATAAACGAACAAATTAAAAGTTATTGACAAATATATATTATTACAATTGAACATATTCTCAAGAAGAATACAACAAGATGTATTTCGAGGTAAATTTATTATAATTTTACAATAAATTTTTTATTAATAATTTAAATTTAAATTAAATTTCAATATTTTTTGTAGCACGTAACACCGTACAAAGGTCGTTTTTTTGGTCTTGGAGGAATGTTATCAAACCATGCGAGTTCTTCCAAAGGTAAGGAAAAAGTCGCGACCGAGGAATTACGAAACACAATCTCGAAGATGCAAGAAAATTAGAGTAACAAA
>CM071870.1:26401258-26417203 GCA_036759665.1 Gynandropsis gynandra | reverse complement strand
CCAGTGCGACCGTACGACTCTGTGACCCACTCTATCACCTTTGACATTGCAATAGACACAAGAAAACACGAAAAACTCACAATACACACCTGGTTTTTCTGCGGAACGTGCTTAATTGCAAGCTTCTTTGTTGACAACAAAGGATTTCAACCTATTGGCAGCGAATCTGATGTCGATTGCAAGCTACTCTCGCCGAATCTGTTGTGGTGTGGGGGAACAGTAATTTTCGCGCGAGAATTAGAGGTGCTCTAGAGGAGAGAGAAAAAAATGTCGTAAAGGGTAACATGGGATTATCAATATTTTAAGGGTAGATTTGAAGTTGAAACTTTTTTTTCAGCCAAGGGTATTTTTGAAGCACTTTAGCCCTACAGGGGCATTTTTGATAATCCCCCGATTAACAATACATTTTGGTGGGGGGATTATCAAAAATACCCCTATAGGGCTAAAAGACTTCAAAAATACCCTTCTCGAAAAAAAAAAAATTTTCCACTTCAAAAATACCCTTATAAATGCTAAAATTCCCAAAATACCCCCTGCGACCCTTCTACCCAGTTTGACCCAGTTTGACCCTACTTCCGCAAGCAATCCGACTGTTGACCCTCGACTTCGAGCCCATACCAACTCGACTTCGGCCCCCGCAATGGACTTCCTCGACCGAAGACCACTGAAGAATCTCTAATCGAAAAACCTCCAACAACCCTTGACAAACCAATGATAGAGCATCAGATCGGTCCGATGACAGAGCACCAGATCGGCTAACCGATGAATCTGCAAAAACCAACCAACGACAGAGCACTAGATCGGCACTCCAACGAATCTTAATCTAGACAACCCTCGACCCTTCGATCTAGCCCAGACCAATTCTACTCTGACTCCGATGACGACTTCGACTTTGTGATCTTGCGATGTTGCGACATCCTACTCTTGGCTTCGACTCCGACTTCAGATCCAAATCCAACGACTCCAATTTTGACTCCAATGAATCTGACTCCAACGAAGACTCAGATGACGTCTTCAACTTCGACCTTGCGACCTTGCGATGAAGCACACTCCTGAGTCCACTCATCAACCACCAATAAAGTTTCCTTCCTCACTGTCACGTTTTTTCATTATGTCTTCTTCCAACTCGGGACAAATTATCAAAGGCTCTCGATGACTCAACCATAAGCAATTTGAAAGTCTAATTTAGATGGAAACAAACCCTAAGATTTTGTGCATAAGGTTTACCTAGAATAGAAACAAAACCCTAAGAGAGACAATGTGGAATCAAGTTTCTCCTCTTTCATCTTTCTGGATTTATTTTATAAACTACAAATTTTGAAATCCTAGTCTATCTATGTGTGTTTTAAAAACAAAAAATAAATAGTCATATTAATAGTATTGATAAAGAACATATCAACTTTGTGTGAGGAAGACAGAGAATGCGGAAATAGTGCATGAAGCGCCAACCGATGGGTGGAAGTGGTGGCTATCTTCATTTTCATAAGGAATTGGAGATTCTCAGAATCCCTGGATCAGATAAGAGGAAGTCTAATGGGAAAATAATTGTGTTTTTTTTTTCAACGAAAGTGATTTCTTTTCCTCCTCATACAATTCCTTTGGTTTCCTCGAAGAATCAAAGCATGAGAAGAAATGTGAGCGAGACTTGAATAATACCATCAAATTTTCACACTACATGATCCAAAATGAAAATCCAAAACAAATCCATGGGAATCCTATATTTTCTTNTTTCACACTACATGATCCAAAATGAAAATCCAAAACAAATCCATGGGAATCCTATATTTTCTTATAGTAAACATTGGAGGTTAGATTATCCGAGGTGATAATTGAAGTAAATGAATCAGTGGCTCATACGGCTGCATGATGGCTCATACGGCTGCATGAAAAAGATAGAGAAGGAGAGATTACCCAATATCATTACTATAGAAAATGAATATCGCGACGGTTACTCTTCCACACTAACCAAGAATGGAGATAAGGTTTAAGAAAAAAGTGAAAGTATGTCGTCGTTCACACGTCCCACCCATTAATCTAGAGTTTGAATCTCTCGATACAAAAGAACTGCGTGGTGTAATCGATGAGGACCGAGATGACAATGGAGCGAGAGACACATATGATGGATGCTTGAGTAGTAAATCGATGAAAGGTGTTTAATGAGGTTTTAAGGAATCAGATAAGGGTGTCTGAGCTTCCACCATTTGGAATAATTGAAGGCTCATTGAAAACAGAAGGTTGTTTGAACTTTATCGTTTGAAGAAAAATGGAAGAAGATGAAGGGATCAGTTGTGAAGAGGATGAAGAGGTACATTGTGGATTTAATTCAAATTTTAGTTTATGCTTTTTAAAATATTAAGATATGTTAAATCTAATAAATTATTTTTTAGAAAATAATAAATTTAAATATTTCAAATGCTATAAATTATTTTTTGAGAAATACTCACATTCTAAAATTGAGAGAACTTAATGAGACTGTAAAAATATTTTCTTTTACAATTTTGAAAATAAAAAACTAATTAATGTCACAAATGTTTTGTGATATGAAAACTCAATAATAAAACAAAAAAAATTACATTGTATTAATGGATATGCAAAATAATGGTTCGTAAGTTATAAAATATTTATCAAAAATTAGAAAAAGAAAATATTCTCCCATGACAATGTATATATTATTAAATTGTAAATATCTCATGGGCTTTAGTCCATATAAATATTTAATATTAATATTTAAAAAAGGTTTGTCTATAAATAGGGACCTCATATATAAAAATATACACATCACAAGAATACACAAAAATACTTCTCTTCATTCTCTATCTCACGTCTCCTCACTCTCTCTCTCCAATCCTCTCTCTCCTCCTATTATTACCTTAGGTTATATATAATATATAATACTTTATTATTTATATATTATAATATATACATATTTACTTTAGTTACAGTGTATATAAGTACATATTACTGTATCAATATATGTATATAATACATAATAATATATGCATATATATATTATAATATTATATATATTTTTTATTATATATACGTTTTACTAATATTATACACAATATATATGTTTTATATTTTAATGTGTATAGATATATATCAATTAATAATTAAATTTTCAACACGTTATCAGCACGACGGTTCTAATTAGTTAAGAAAAATATTATACGTTACATGTATTATTTTTAATTTCAATTTTTTGCGATATCGATTTCCAATCGATTTTGGTTTCGATTTGGATTCGATTTTCAAGTAAAAAAATTATATATAGACCATGTGGAATATATATCCCGGTCATAATATATATTATACTATATGATTATGCGGGCTCAGCCACCAATCAATAATATTAATAGTTTATGAATATTTATCTCTTATTTATTCTTGTTATAAGGATGGCTATGCCACCATTTTTTTACATCATATTTTATTTTATGAGGAGGATGAAACCCCATAATTTATTTAATTTATTGTTGTTATACGGATGACCGAGCCACCAATTTTTTTTATATTTTATTTTTGTTAATTATTTTATTTATTTATGTGGATGATGAAAAAAATTTTCACCCCATAATTTATTTAAATTATGTTTTTCATTATTTAATTATTAATTGGTTAAATAAATTATCTATAAATATAAACGGACCTAACACATGAATTGTTATATAATAGTTTATTTAATTTTTTTCAATGTCATAACTTATATTTGTTTATTTTTTTCTCTTCAATGATAACAGATCTTCATGTCGAATTTGGTGAATCTCAAAATCACAGCACTAGATGCCTCTGGAAAATAAGTATATGACGTGGGCATTTGATGCTAAAATGCATCTAAAGGGCAAAAGCTTATTGCCACGATCGATAAAGATAATAATTCCTCAGAAGAGGAAAAGGCAAAAGCCATGATATTTTTACGTCATCATATTGCCGATGGATTAAAAAATGAGTATCGAACAAAAGAAGATCCCGCAGATTTGTGGGAATCTCTTAAAGATCGATTTGATCACCAAAAATATGTGATACTCCCAAAGGCAAAGAATGATTGGTTGAATCTTAGATTCCAGGATTATAAATCCGTCGATGAATATTATTCTGCAATGTTCGAAATAATCTCCAGGATGGAATTATGTGGAGAAAAGATAAGTGATTAATATAAGCTGGAAAAAACATTATCGGCGTTCCATGCTGATAATGTAATTTTACAACAACAATACCGCGAAGGATTTTAAGACTTATCGCGAATTGTTACAGCTTCTCCTCGTTGCAGAACAACAGAACGAGTTATTAATGAAAAATCATCATGCTCATCCCTCTGGTTCTGCACCATTTTATGAAACAAATGCGACTTCATGAAATTATAACCATTGGCATGGCCGTGGGCGTGGATATATACGTGGTCGTGGTCGAGGCCGTGGACGTGGTCGCGGTCGTGGAAATGGATATGGTAGAGGAAGAGGTCGGAGTAATCCACCAAATAATTTCCGTCATGGAGAAAATAAAAGGAAAGATAATCGAGTGAATGAAAATGAAAAAGTAACTAAAAGGTGAAAAGATACAATATGTCATCGATGTGGTATGAATGGACATTGGTCTCAAGTATGCCGAACACCAAGACATTTTGTTGATTTATACCAGAAGTCGCTGACAGATAAAGGCAAAAATGTTCAAACGAATTTTGTCTCAGATGATCTCGATGATCTCCTGGATAACGACAAGGTTGGGATGCACCTTGACATTGCAGACTTTATGTATCAACCTGATAATGAAAATGAGAAAACATAATGAGATTTCGACATGGATCTTTGTTATCATTATCTCGTTTTTAAGATTTAGCTTGTTATTTTTTAATGTATTTTCCTTTCGCTTTTTTAGTTTTTAAAAGTTTTATTAGATTATCTTTTGTTGTAATATATTGTTACATTGTTATATATTATATGCAAATTTTGCTTCATATTTTCAGGTTGATCTATATCTTTATCGGATCAAAGTAATACAAAATATGTCACGATCAAACATCAATATTGAAAGATAAAAATATTTCTCCAAGTTGAGAATACATGAATCCAGTGTCAATACAATATCTGGAAATGCAATAATAATTCAGGGATGTGGAGAAGCAAATTTTATAATGTCCGGAGGGACAAAATTTATCATACAAGATGCATTATTCTCTCCATAATCTCAAAAAAACTTATTAAGTTTCAAAGATATTCGCCAAAAGGCTATCATGTTGAGACCATGAATGATGAAAATCGTGAATATCTTTATATCACGACAATGGTTTTTAAAAAGAAACATATTGTGGAAATTTTACCAGCTTTATCCTCTGAACTATATTTCACAAAGATAAGAATGGTGGAAACATATGCCATATTCAATCCAATATATGAAAACATGTTTAAGATTTGGCATGATCGATTGGATCACCCTGGTTCAATAGTGATGCGAAAAATTATTCAAAATTTCAATGGTCATCCATTAAAACATGCGAAGATATTTCAATCTCATGAAATCGCATGCAGTTCTTGTTCTCAAGGAAAATTAATAATAAGACCATCATCTGTCAAAGTTGGACATGAATCACCATCGTTTTTATAACGATTACATGGGGATATATGTGGACCTATACATCCACCAAGTGGACCATTTCGATACTTTATGGTATTGATCGATGCTTCTAGCAGATTGTCACACGTTTGCTTATTATCAACCAGTAATGTTGCATTTGCGAGGTTTATTGCTCAAATAACAAAATTACGAGCTCAATTCCCCGATCATCCTATTAAGAAGGCGAGGCTTGATAACGCTGGTGAATTCACTTCTCAAGCATTCAATGACTATTGTGCATCGATTGGTATTGAGATTGAACATCCCGTACCACATGTTCATACACAAAATGGTATGGCAGAGTCATTGATTAAACGTCTCCAACTTATTGCTCGACCATTGCTAATGAAAACGAAACTTCCAGTTTCTGCTTGGGGGCATGCCATTTTACATGCTGCAGCACTAATTCAAATAAGGCCAAGTGCTTATCATAAATATTCTCCTTACAATTATCAAATGGCCAAGAACCAAATATATCTCATCTTTGAGTTGGTTGTGCTGTATATGTTCCAATTGCTCCACCGCAACGAACAAAAATGGGCTCACAACGCAGATTGGGAATTTATGTTGGATATAGTTCACCATCTATCATTAGAAATCTTGAACCAGAAACGGGTGATGTATTCACAGCTCGTTTTGTTGATTGTCATTTTAATGAGAATGAATTCCCACCGTTAGGAGGAGGAATAAAACAAGCCTCACGAGAGTTAACATGGAAAACACAATCATTGTTATATCTTGATCCTCCTACAAAACAATATAATATGGAAGTACAAAAGATAATACATTTGCAAAATATTGCGAATAGACTTCCAGATGGGTTCAATGATACAACTCGGGTTACAAAATCATATATACCGACTGCAAATGCACCTGCTCGTATAGAAATACCAAAAAGGCATATGGGTGAAAGAATTTCAAATGAGTCTACAACACGCTTAAAGCGCGAACGACCACTTGGTTCTAAAGATAAAAATCCTCGAAAGAGAAAAAAGTTTGATAATAATGAGATTCTCAAATCATAGAGAACATTCAAAAAGAAACAAATGAGGAAAAAAAAACATTGTTCATTTTCAATCTCAATCTGCTGAACAGTGCACTGGAACCAAACCACCGACAATCACTGTACACAGATCAATTGATGGGGAGATCAAAGTTTTCATCTGAACAAACGATCTTCGACCGACTCTAGACTATAATCGGCGTATCTAGCCCGGATTTCCTCAAGCAACCCAACTGTTGACCCTCAACTTCGAGCCCATACCAACTCGACTTTGACCCCTGCAGTGGACTTCCTCGACCGACGACCACTGAAGAATCTTCTACCGAAAAACCTGCAACAACCCTTGACAAACCAATGACAGAGCATCAGATTGGCGCTCCGATGACAGAGCACTAGATCGACCAACCGATGAATCTGCCAAAAAACCGACAATTGACAGAGCACTAGATCGGCACTCCAACGAATCTTAATCTAGACGACCCTCGACCCTTCGATCGAGCCCAGGCCAATTCGACGACGACTTCGACTTTGTGATTTTGCGACTTTGCGACATCCTACTCTTTACTTCAACCTTCCTGCTTTGCTTCGACTCCGATTAAAAATCCAAATGCAATGATTCCAATTTTGACCCTAATGAATTCGACTCCAACGAAGACTCCGATGACGTCTTCAACTTCGACCTTACGATGAAGCATGCTCCTCGGTCCGCTCATCGACCACCAATAAAGTATTGTTTCCTTCCTCACTGTCAGATTTTTCATTATTATCTTCTTCCAACTCATGACAAATCATCAAAGGCTCGATGACTTAACCATGAGCAATTTCAAAGTCTAATTCAGATGGAAACAAACCCTAAAATTTTGTGCATAAACTTTACCTAGAATAGAAACAAAACCCTAAGAAAGACAATGTGGAATCGAGTTTTTTCTCTTTCATCTTTCTCGATTTGTCTTATACACTACAAATTTTGAAATCTTAGTCAATCTATGTGTGTTTAAAAAACCAAAAATAAATAGGCATGTTAATAGTATTGATCAAGAACATATCAATGGACGGAAGTGGTGGTTACCTTCATTTTCATAACGAATTGGAGATTCTCAAAATCTCTGGGTCAGATAGGAGGAAATCTAATGGAAAAATAATTGTGTTTTCTTTATCAACGAACGTGATTCCTTTGCCTCCTCATACAATTCGTTCGGTTTCCTCGAAGAATCAAAGCATGAGAAGAAATGTGAGCGAGGAATCCTACTTGAATAATATCATCAAACTTTCACACTACATGAGCCACAATGAAAATCCAAAACAGATCCATGGGAATCCTATAATTTCTTATGGTAGACACTGAAGGCTAGATTATCCGAGGTGATGACTGAAGTAAATGAATCAATGGCTCATATGGTTGCATGAAAGGGATAGAGAAGGTGAGATTGCCCAATATCATGACTATGGCAATGAATATCGTGACGATTACTCTTCCACACTAACCAAGATTGGAGATAAGGTTTAAGAAAAGTGAAAATATGTTGTCGCTCGCAAGTTCCACTCATTAATCTAGAGTTTGAATCTCTCGATACAAAGGAACTACGTTGTGTAATCGATGAGGACCAAGACGACGGCGAAGAGACAACATATGATGGATGCTTGAGTAGTGAATCGATGAAAGGTGTTTAAGGAGGTGAGAATCAATGAACGGTGTTTGAGCTTCCACTATATGGAATAATTGAAGGTTTATTGGAAGAGAATGTTGTTTGTGTTTTATCGTTTGAAGAAAAATTGAAGAAGATGAAGAGGTCAATTGTGAAGAAAATGAAGAGGTAAAGTGTGGGTTTAATTCAAATTTTAGTTTGTGGATTTTAAAATATTAAGATATAAAAATTTTATATTAAATATTTTAAAGGCTATGAATTATTTTTTGAAAAATATTAGATTTAAATATCTTCAATGCTACACATAATTTTTTTAGAAATACTTACGCTCCAAAAATTGGAGTTTAATGAAAATGCAAAAAAAAACTTTTATAATTTTTAAAAATAAAAAAAAAACTAATTATTGTCACAAATGTTTTGTGATACTAAAAACTCAATAATAAAACAAAAAGAATTCTAAATGGTATTAATGGATATGTAAAATAATGGTTCGTAAGTTATAAAAAAATTATCAAAAATTAGAAAAAGAAAATATTCTCCATGACAATGTATATATATAATTTTAGTTTTAGAAGAAGGCATTAGTCTTCGGAAAGAATCTCACAAAAACATTTTTCTCCGATTTATGTTGTTTTCGTACCCCCATATTTCAATAGCCTATAATTTTTAGGTGACGAACAATTAAAAAGCCAAAATAAGATCCTTTGTTTAAAAAAATATATATAACAATAAATAAACATAAACTTTTTCGCCAATTAATTGCAAAAGTCGTGTTTTTGTTATGGTTATTTACTTCCCCTGAAACTGACGATGGTCCCCACACACAGATACTAACCTATTTACTTTAATTGATCTTTTATCCAAGTTAGAACCTTCGTGAGTCTTCTTTAAAATTCGAGAGATCACCCAACACTTTCTCCTCTCCACTTCTCCAGAAATTTCCCTCTAACCCATTCATACATATATATATATATATGCACCGAAGTCTACACCGTACGCACAACACAAGTCTTTTGAAGAACAACCAAAGCATCCGTATAAGACGCTAAGAAACCCGAGGCAATGGATTTTGGAAGGTTCATGATGGACGCTCCGGTCTTCTCAATCCTGGAGGACATGTTAGAGATCCCCGAAGAGCACGAGAAGACGCGTAATAACCCGTCTAAGGCTTATATGAGAGACGCCAAGGCCATGGCAGCCACGCCCGCGGACGTGATCGAGCACCCCAACGCCTATGTCTTCGTTGTGGACATGCCCGGAATCAAATCAGAGGAGATCAAGGTTCAGGTTGAAAATGAGAATGTACTTGTCGTGAGTGGAGAGAGGCAGAGGGGGAAGAAGGAAGACAAGGACAAAGACAAGGACGAGAAGGAGAAGGAAGGTGGGTTTAAGTACTTGAGAATGGAGAGGAGGATGGGGAAGTTCATGAGGAAGTTCCTCCTGCCTGAGAACGCAAATCTGGAGAAGATTTCTGCGGTTTGTTCGGATGGCGTTTTGAAGGTTACGGTGGAGAAGCTTCCTCCGCCTGAACCTAAGAAGCCCAAGACTATTCAGGTTCAGGTTGCTTGAGCTCTTCATACCCAAAGCTTCTGCTTTGGTCTTAAGGTTTTATGTGCGTGTGTGCTTGTGTGGGTTACTGGTTTTGGGTTTGATGCTATGAAATGTAATGTGACAAGAACAATGGTTGAAACTTTTCTGTGACCCTTTTGATATTTCTAAAACCCTTCGTTGTAGCTACTTCGAAGACCGAAGTTACTGCACTTATCTAGCAATCATGCTATTTGTTGTTTTTCAATGAACTTAACTACATATACATATCTCTATGCATCACGTAAATTGTGCAAATACAAATGTAAACAAGCAAAACGAACACTTTGGTGAGAAATGTAATGTAAGCAGAAGTGAAAAAGATGAATACACGGAACAGTTTTTCTGAATAATGTTCTAGTCTTTCATTTGATTAATTTATATATATATATATATATTGGTTATACAAAACAAAAAGGCAAAATATATTCACAAACATCATTAAGATATTTGTCCGTTAATTATTAAAAATAGATAATATTTGATTTAGTCAAGAATTCTTTGTCTTCGTTAAAAATGGTAACCTGCATTTGTAGTTCTAGTGCAGTTTCTTTACGTTGATTTTGAGGTCTTCACGTCTTTTCTTGTCCCGTTTTTGTTTTGAGTTTTTTCTATCATCCTTAGGCTACTATTTTGTCGCCTGCTTCAGTTTGCATGACCAGTTTCTCGATGTTTTTTTGTCCACTGAAATTCTTAACTCGATCAGCCTTTGTTTTGCAATTCCCTGCATCTGAGTCCCGCTTGGTTGCATCTCGGGTCTCCGCGCCCCGCCTGATCGCATCTCGCATCTCCCTGTCCCGCTTGGTCGCATCTAGCATCTTCGCTTCATGCCTGGCCGCGTCTGGGGTTATATGTTCGTCATCGACAAACTAATCAACTCCTTCAATCCCCCTTTTGATCTGTTTGTCCATGACTCCAAGCTAGTGTCTTAGCTCTTCAAACCATTTCTTGCCCAATGACTTAGTTAGTATATCTGCCACTTGTTCCTCTCCAGCCTTATGTTCCAATTTGATTTCGTCATTGCTGACAGCCTCCATCACAACATGAAATTTGATTTGAATATGTTTGGTTCTCTTATGATCCACCAGATTTTTATTGATTGCTATAGTTGTTGTGCTATCACAATGAATTACCAGGGCATCATTCACATCAAATCCAAGTTCCGTAAACAACCTCTTCAGCCATACAACATGATTTGTGACTCTACACAAGGATGTATATTCAGCCTCTGCACTAGATTGGGCGATGATGGTCTGCTTCTGTGTTCCCCAACTGAACATAGCACTTCCTATTATGAAGCAGAACCTTGTGATGCTCTTAGAATCTTCCACACTTCCAGCTATATCAGCATCCACATATCCTTCTAATCTAGTGAAGCAGAACCCTGTGATGCTCTTAGAATCTTCCACACTTCCAGCTATATCAGCATCCACATATCCTTCTAATCTAGCATCCTCAACTTTCTGAAACCATAAACCATAGTTTTTTGTTCCAGAGATGTACCTTAACACCCTCTTTTAGCTTCTTACAAGCTCTTCTCTATTGACTTGTCATTGCTCTTGGACATATAGGATGCTGAGAATGCCAAGTCATGTCTGGTTGCTGACAAATAGAGCAGGCCTCTAACCATGCTCTGGTACTTGGTTAGATCAGCAAGCTCAATTCCTCCTTCTGAATTTTTCTCGTATAGTGATAAGGGTGTTGAGATACTCTTTTATTATTGCATCCCAAATTTTTTCAACAACTGTCCACCATACTTGGCCTGGTTCATGAAAATACCATCAACCATGTAACTAATTTCAAATCCCACAAGTACCTCAACTTCCCAAGATTAGTCATCCCAAACTCTCTGTTCAACTTCTCCTTGAACTCCTTGATCAATCCTTCATCATTTTATGAGATGATCAGATCATCCACATACAAGCAGATGACCACTATTTTCTGGTGTTTCTCCTGCACATACATTGCAGCGTCACAACCACTCCTCTTGCATCCTTCCCCTGTGAAGAATGAATCTATTCTGCTGTACCAAGCTCTGGGAGCGTGCTTCAGACTATACAAAGCCTTCCTCAGCTTCAAGACTTTGTCTTCAACACCTTCAACGACATAACCCAGAGGCTGTTGTATGTAGACCTCCTCTGCAATTTCCCATTTATGAAAGCAGACTTGACATCCATTTGGTGGAGGCTCCACCCCTCCTGTGCTGCCACAACTATTAGGGTCCAGATTGTATCATGCATGGACACAGGAGCAAATGTTTCTCCATAGTCAGGGCCATGAGTTTGTGTGAACCCCCTAGCTACAAGTCTGGCCTTCAACTTCTGCATATTGCCTAACTCATCAGTTTTCGCCTTATATATAAATTTCACACTAATTACCTTATGCCCATGTGGTAGCTCAACAAGTTCCCACGTTCCATTCTTATTGATCATGTCAATTTCAGCGTCCATGGCCTTCCTCCACTCACTGTCTGTCACTGCTTCCTCAAAGGTCACTGGCTCTTCTACTGCTGAGTAACAGCACTCATAGACTTGGTTTGACTTCCCTTCAACTAGCTCAGCTTCTTCATAAATGTTTGAGAGTCTTCTCATCCGGTGAACAAGTCTTGATAAGCTGTTGTTCCCCTCTCTGCTCCCTCTGGAGTCAGACTGACTCAGCCTAAAAGGAATTAGGGTAAACTGGGATTGAATGTCTCTACTCCCTCCAGACCCTTGTCCTTCTATAACCATGCCTTGAGGCGTCCTCTGTACTTGTTGTTCTCCTTGTTCTTGCTGTATTGTAAAAGGATTGAAATTGGGAACTCCAGTCTGTTTCCTGTTCTCAGGCTGAGTCCTCCAGTCCTAGGCCTTGTCTTCTTCAAAGATAACATCTCTTGCAACATCCACCTTCCTTGTGTTTAGCTTAAACACGCGATATCCGTTGTTCATACTACTATAACCCACGAATATAGCCTTCTCAGACCGGTCATCCAGCTTCTGTCTCTGTTGTGCTGGAACCAGTACATAGCAGAGATTTCCAAACACCCTCAACTTGTTCACACTAGGCTTGTAACCACTCCACACTTCCAACGGTGTCTTGTTATCCAGCACTCTTATAGGGAGGTTGTTCTGAAGGTAGGCCGCTGTGAACATGCCTTCAGCCAGAACTTCTATGGATGACCCTTGTCTTTGAGCATGCTTCTAGTCATCTCCATGAGTGTTCTATTCCTCTCCGCCACTCCATTTTGCTGAGGGGAATATGCAACACTCAACTTCTTCTATACACCATGCTTCTCTAAGAAATCATCAAAGGGTTTGGAGTTAAACTCCCCTCCCTTGTCTGACCTAAATCTCTTCAGCTTCTTACCCGTTTGGTTTCCAACCAAACTCTTAAACTTCTTGACCATTGAGTGTGTGTATGCCTTCAGCCTAAGGAAGTACACCCAAAGCATGTGTGAGTGATCATCTGTGAGTGTCAGCACATAGACACTTCCATCCAAAGATGGGGTCTGCATGGGGCCACACAAGTCTGTGTGCACCAGTTCCAGAATCTCCATGGATTTCCCTTCTGCTTCCTTTGGAAACTCTAGTCTGGTCTGCTTCCCTTGTAAACAAGCCTCATAGAGCTCCTTCTCCACCTTGAACTTGGGTAAACCCTTCACCATATCATGACTCTGTAGCTTCACCGGATTGTAGCCCTGCATGTCCAAACCTCTTGTGCCAGAGGTTTGATAGGTCACTCTCCTTATCTAAGTGAGTTGCTTCCTCAGGCACCTTCCACTTCAATGGATAGGCCTTCTTCACCATGGATACTTCTGCAACCTTGGCTCCTTTCTTGTCTCTGATCAGACACACATTCTCCATGAACTCCACATGGTAACCATTCCTTACCATATGTGGAATGCTCAGTAAGTTTTTATCTAGTTCGGGAACTAGAAAAACCTCCTTGACCCTTCTCCTACCCTTCGGGGTCAACACTTCAATGTCACCCTTTCCAGCAGTTTGTAGGGTAGCACCATTTCCCACCCTTATGGGTACTTTCACTATCTTGTCCAATGAGATGATATACCTCTCATCCTAGGTCATGTGGTTCGTGGCTCCACTGTCTATGAGCTAGACCTCCTCCTCATGTCCTTCTCCAACCACATGAGCAGCAGTGAAGAGGAAATCCTCCTCACTTTGCTCCTGGTTTGCTTGAGCTTGGTTTGGAGAACCCTTCTTCACTCTGCAGTCTCTTGAGAAATGCCCTACCCTGCCACATATAAAACATTCCTTTTTAGTTTTGTAGAACTTGGATCCTTCTCCCTTGTCTTGCTTCCCCTTAAAATAGCACTGAGCTTCAGTGTGATTATCCTTCTTGCAAACACCACATCATTTCTTTCCTCTGTTTTTCTGGTCTAGTTTACCAGGAAATTTCTTGCTTAAGTCTGGTTTGGATCCTAACTTGATCCCTTTGTGTTTGTCTTGGAAAGCTCCCTCTAGCCCTCCACCACTCCTATCATCCAGCCTGTACTCCTGAGTTTGCAAGGATATCACCAACTCAGCCACTGTTAGGAGTGTCAAGTCCTTAGTCTGCTCAATGATCCCCACATAGTAGTCAAACCTCTCTTGTAAAGAGCATAGGATTTTTTACACCACTGCATCCTCCTTGATGTCATCTCCATACGCCCTAATGTCATTCCAACTTCGTTACTTTGTTGGCAAAGTCCTTGATAGACTCCTTCTCCCCTTGCTTCAAGGTTGCCCTGAGTCTTTGAAGCTTGATCATGACCGTCTTGGGGTCCCCTTGAAACCTTTCTCTAAGGAGATCCCATGCAGCCTTTGATGTCTCACAAGTGGATAGATGAGCAATGAAAATCTCCTCAGAGAAAGCATGGTAGATCAGTTCCAAGGTCTTCTGGTCTTTTGCCTCCAACTCCTCCCACTCTGCAATTTTCTTCTGTCTCTGCTCCTCTGAGGTCTCCACGCCTAATGCAGGCAACTCCGGGATTCCCTCAGTGACCACCTTCCACAAACACTTAGACCTTAGGGTGGTTTTGATTTTTATCACCCATAGGTTGTAATTCTTCCCATCAAACACTGGAACCGGTATAGTGTTCTGCATCTCTTCTGGGGTCTATATAACAACTTGTAAACTTGCTCAACTGTTGGATGTTTTCTTTCTTCCTTTTGTGCTTAGTATCGTGCTTTAATGGTGCTATCGATTGTGCTTCAAACTAGTGACTTTGTGCACCTCTTGGTCTTGAGATCCAAGAGGCTCTGATACCACTATTTTTTTCGGTGAACTTCAGCAACATGTATGTTTCTCATTTGAGTTCACCATCTCCATGCATCACGTAAATTGTGCAAACACAAATGTAAACTAATGAAACGAACAAGAATTATCCTCAGAATATAAAGATTTGGTGAGAAATGTAAGAGAGAAGTGAAGAAGATGAATACACGAAAACAATTTTTCTGAATAATGCCTTAGTCTTCCATTTGATTAATTTTCTTACATCGATGCCAATTGCATTACAAAACAAAAAGGCAAAACATGCTCAGAAACATCATTAATACATTTTTCCGTTAATTACTAAAAATAGATAATATTTCACTTAGCCAATAACTCCTTGTCCTCGGCAAACTGGCAACATGCACCCGTGGTTCTGGTGCAGGTTCTTCACGCTGATTCTGAGGCCTTCACGTGCTTCCTTGCCCTGTCCTTGTCCAGAGCTTCTTGTGTCATCCTTAGTGATGTCGGTTAATCTCAAGTAATAAAATACCTAGACTAACGCTTCCGCAACAATACGGATCGTGTAGCACTAGGGTCGAACACAAGGAATTGATGTAACTCTAAAGTTATTAGACTAATGGATAAGACGTGTAAATCAAATAAAGATGGGATTTCGAATGAACTAACTAAACTACTTGACGAGATAAACTTATGACTAAGCACCATAGGTATCGAGAGTTGCACAACGATGTAACGAAGTTCTAACAAGATCATTGGTCTTAGATACTATCACGACTTCAGGGAATTCAAGCTCTCATATAGGAACTGACTGGCGTAGACTTGTCCACTATCTAGCATGCGTATACCAATATATCTATTGCGTATCTCACCTACATAGACGCATTA
>CM071870.1:26375953-26386254 GCA_036759665.1 Gynandropsis gynandra | reverse complement strand
CAAAAATCAAGGAGTTTGTTGAGAAAAAGGTGGATCCGAGCGGGCACACTTTGAGCCCGAGTCGGGATAACTCTCGGCGAAATTCTGGTCCAATTTGCAGCCCGAACAGGTGCACAAACACAGCCCGAGCGGGCACACTTCATGCTCGAGCATGTACACCATCAAATGAATTTCCGCTCCTTTCGCTCGATGCTTGAGTGTTTTATTTGCTTCCATTTCCTTGCACAAGTTGTACCTTGTCATTCAATCACGTTTTTAGGGTTAAATTGCCGTAATTTCTCGTGTATCGCTTCATATATTCGTTTCCTATGCAAAACACGAAATGTAGATGAAGTCCTCGAATAAACTTGATAAATCGGTGAAATCTAAGAAATATAATCAAAACTAAACCTAAGAATGACGTAAATACTACGACGGATTACGTGTTATCACTTAGGCTGCTATCTTGTCACCTGCTTCAGTCTGCATGACCAGCTCCTCGATGTTTTCTTGTCAACTGAAGTTTGCAACTCGATCAGCCTTTATTCTGCAATTCCCTGCATCTGCGTCCCGCTTGGTTGCGTCTCGGGTTTCTGCGTCCCGTCTGGCTCCGTCTCGCATCTCCACGTCCCACCTGGCTGCGTCTCGCATCTCTGCATCCCGCCTGGCCGCGTCTCGGGTCATGTGTTCGTCATCAACAAACTGATCAACTCCTTCACTATTGTCCTAGAAACTATACCGGTGAGAAGATCAAATAACAGAATGTATGTATATGCACATAAACAAAGTCAGAAGCGGAAAGCATCTTCTAGTCCATTCTTAATGTTACATGGGCTTCGAATTCTCGAAAACAACAAATGAAAACCAGGTTAGGCTTCCGAGTTGGTATCTTAATATAGGTTTCTCCTTCCTTGATTGTTCATTCCGAGGGAGGCTTGTCTCGAATATAACCAGGCTCTCCTAGGCCAAAGAAACGGGTGGTACCTTATGTATCTTCTCCTAAGTCTTGCTTTGTTATCTTGTTTCGCTGATTGCCTAGATGAATCATCAGCTCTGTTTTCCCTGACAAACATTGCGATGAAGAACCCTTCTTTGTCTTCTATCGGATCCATCCTGAGTAGATGTTCAGCTGCAAAACCAGACAAGATTTGATGAGCTTGAATGAAATGGAGCTAGTCAAACAAAGATAGGATGAAATGGTACTTACATCCTATAAAAACCGGGAGATCACGACGTTGCCACTAAGGAAAAGGGGTTCCTAATTTGAAACCAAAGGACGAGGCAAGAGGTAAAATAGATGCTTTGACGTCTTCATTCTCTATTTGGTGGACGGAGCATGTGCTGTATACAACTCTCTCAACCTGTGGAACTACATTGCATGTAACGAGTCACATCTTGTTTGGTTTCCGACTACATTGCATGTAACCGAATGCAAATCTATTTTACTTTTGCAATAATACATATTTGAAAACCTTCCGTGTAGACAGACTACATATGCATGCATTTACCTCAGCAAAAACTTGATGTGAAATAGTGATCCATAATGGCTACATAGATTTCTATCCTCGTGTAAAACAGTGATTCATTATGGCTACATAGATTTCTATTCTCCTGTAAAACAGTGATCCATTATGGCTATATAGATTTCTATTCTCGTGCTCAGAGTCGAGAGAGTGAGATTTTAGTATCACCGCTGATGTTTACATTTAAAACCCAGAAAGATTAAGAGATGCTAGCGATTTGGAATGTTAGAACATAAACATATGGAACATCAACTGAAGAAATAGAACAAGAAAATAAAGAAAAATATGTTTTAGAATGGCACAAGGACTGTTGAAACTCACAGGATAGTGCATGGGCAAGAGCCTTCTTTTGGAACGTGGCAAGCTTGTGCAATCTCATTGTGTCGTAGTTGGTAGTATTATCTACAAGGACATGAGTTTTGAAGCTTTGATCATGTCGTTATAAAAAGTAAGGATGTGTTCCCCAACTAGCTGAAATGTGTAGTAGAACACTTATTACCTGCTGTATGAGAAGGAAGAAGATGGTCCGAACAATTTGCAGTACCAAGACACTAGATAACTATTTTGTACAGTAGGTTGACCTTGTTATTTCATTAGATTAAGTCAATCATTTGGCATTCCAAAAGTGGAAAAAGAATCACACTGAAAACGTTCCTATCCTAACCCCTGTTGGATCTTTACTTATCTTTATCAAGGTGTAACAGCAGACCGAATTTGAATATCCTACTTTTGTGTAATTCACAGCGTTCGTCGAAAGAAAAAATCTCTATTCGACAGGGCTTCTTCCTATACCCACGAATTTGAACATCATACTTTCACATAGTTCACTGCGGGCCAATTTGCCCTCCGGAACAAGAGGAGCCCCTTGACTTCGTTTCAGATCAAAGACTGACCTCTAGACTGAACAAAACATGGTGAAGAAAAATGGAAAAGATAACAAGCTAATTGTGGTTGTCTCATAATAAACGTCCTATTCATTAGGTTACTAGTTTTGGAGTTGCATCGATTCCCTAGTGTTCGACCCTGATACTACACAATTAGTATTCCTCTGGAATTGTTAGTCTAGGTAATTATTACTTGAGATTAATCGTATCAAGTTTTTGGCATCATTTCCTGAGAATTGATTACAGCTTTAGAGTTTGGATACTTTTGAATTAGGATACAGTTCTTTCCAAAGTCTTTAGTTGTTTTTCATATTTTTTTGTTTTCTTTTCTTTTTTTGTCAATTTTTTTTACCTCTCGGAACTTAATCTATTTTTATGTTTTTAATTTGTGAGGTAACATGAATGAGATGCATTCTTTGTACGTCGATATAGTTAAAATAAAAGATCAAGTTACGGACATTTATTATATGCTATCTAAATTACGTCATCCGCATTATTTAGAGCAGTCATGGGAACAAGGAGTTGGGGTTATGAGGAAGTGAATCAAGTACGCCACAACCAATCCAACCCAAAGCAGCCCCCGATGTTACCGTCATGTTCGCCCGCTTCCTCCAAGTACAACAAAATCAAAGCAACCTATTGATGGAAGTGCAACAAAATTCGAAAAATCTATTGATGGAAGTGAAAGCGGAGCAAGAGAGTACCAAGAAGCAGATAGAGGGGTTTCAAACTCATATTAGACATTTGGAGACGCAAATTTCAATACTAGCACAAGGGGCAACACGTCCACAAGGAGTTCTATCGGGGAGACCCGAATCAAATCCCCGTGAGCAAATCAATGCATCCATTTAAGGAGCGGTAGGATGCTGGATCAGCCCGCCCCCATAACATTCGAAGAAGGTGAATCATCCATCACAGTAGTGGAAAAGGCTATTAACAAGTTTAAGGAGAAACCCAGGAGGAAGATGAGCCAAAGTACGTAAAACCAGATCCGAGGCCACCTCCATTGCCATTCCCATAATGTCAACGCAAGAAAACGATGGATCAACCAACTTCTTCGATATTTGAAAAGGGTAAAGCATCTAACACAGCAGCGGATAAGGCTATGGACATTGATGAGCACAAGAAGAAACCCGAGGAGGAAATGGAATTCAACTTGAACGACACACTAAAGCAATCGTGCATGATCGATTCGACGTTCAACATTGAAGTCTTGGAGAAATTAGTCGAGGAAGTACTTGAAGAATTTGGAAGTATGGATTCCCTATAAATTCCTAGCTATTAGTAGCTAGGAAAGGATTATATAAGGACCCAAACGAGCTGCTGGACAATGGAAAGAAGAAGGAACCCCCCGACCGAGACTTCCGCGCGACCCGAGCTAAATACGACTTAAATCAGTACATAAACAATCCCGATGTGTTGAGAAGCTACACCAAACGTCCAACACCCAATTGGAGCATCGATAAGGAACCCAAAGTGAAGATGAAACCATTATCACAAGGGCTCACACACCAACAAATTCTAGAAACTTTAAAAGAAACGAGAGATGAACGCCCAACCGGTTTCATGGAGTGCACAACCGGACTTATGAACAGCATGACCAAACTAATTGGACAGCACGACCTGACCCCCAACTTAGGGAACAATACGATCGAGCTTAGGGAGGACATGATAGATTGTGCAAGGAACCCAACTGATTTGTGTACTATACCAAATCGAGCACCCTATGCACGTGAGACGCTATGCACACGACGAGGTCGAGGACGTCCACCTAATGAGTAGCACATCTTGATCAAGTTTGTGATCTTAAACAAGCGCTTCTTGAGAGGCAACCCGAGCCTCGTATCTTTTTTTATTTCATTTTATATTTTTTCAGAATTCGATTCTTATTCCTTATATACGCATGGACATTACTAGCGACTTTGATGTATCGTTCTCTCTTTTTCAGATATTGTGACTCTTTGTTATAGACTTTCCATTTCTATATCATCCACAACAAAGGAGAGACGCATATACTCAGCTGCATCAACTCAGGAAACCAAGCACACATCAGGTGCACACCTTCCTATCTACTTGATTTTTCCCCAAGTTTTTGCATGCGAGTCCTTTTGTTAGGTTTTGAACACCGGGACGGTGTTCCGTTCAAGTCTGAGGGTACTCTTCGAAGTGACATGATTCTGATTAGGATTAGATGCCAAGTTCTTCATTTTATTTGAACATTTACATTAGTATCGTTAGGTTTAGATGGACGGATATCTGGTACAAAATATTTAAAACTTCAGACATCTCTATGCAACATTGTCGAATCGGGAACAAAAGTCTAGGCTTGCTGAAAAATACCTTTAGATGTCGATTAGTTAGTAGTCGTGCATGAATCCATAGCCTATTGTTGTATCCCGACCCCTAGGTTTGAGTTCCAAGTATTTATATCTCTGAGCACACCGTTCATTCTTTGATTTGATTCGATCGCTATATTTCCACGCACTTACACTCCATCGTCAATAGAATGAGTTCTTAAACTATTTCAGCCTTACATTGACATGAGTGCATCGATATTGATGGTTCGGGTTCGGGTCTAAGTGGTGGGTGGAGGATGTTTTTCTACATCCTAGGGGTTAGAGTCGATGTGTAATCACAATAGTTTAATCAAAAGAAAAAATTCTGCAGTGACGCAACCTCTTCACTCCGTTATGGTTACAAGACCTTATGAGTGTGCCAATAGGAAACCTAGATCTAAGTAGAAGTTTGTCCTCTTCAACTCTGACTTCCTAAATCCCGAGCGTAGATTTTCAAAGAAAAAATGTGTGGAAACCAAAAAGAAGAAAAAGAGAACCGAAAAAGAAAAATGATCATCTTAAGAATTGTATCTCACGTGGGCGTATTGGGTATGGAGATTGCTTGGATGTTGTCTAGGGGTTAGTGAAATGAACTTAGGATATGTGTAGGATTGCACGGTTAGTGGCTCTCATTAGATAAAGGTCTAAACTAGGCACGCTTAGATCGATGTTCGTGTGACGTGTTGTTAGCATGATGGCTGATTTTTCGAATTGTTTGTGCTAGTATCTAGTTCTTGTCTAACTCTTCTCATGCTTAGTTCTAGTCTTGCTCGACGACGAGCAAAGGTTCAAATCTGGGAGAGTTTGATAACGTCTATTTTGTTTTGGATTTTAGTCCATTTTCATAGTTAGTTTAACCATTCATTTAGATTTTACTGAGCATTAAGCATCATTTATTCCTCTTCTAACATTTCCGAAAAATGGAAACTAGTAGAAAAAGGAAAGAAGGACGAAAAGGAAAGGGCTAGAGAGCTTAGATTCAGCCAAAGAGGAAAGAAAGAGAAAAGAAAAGAAAAGAAAGATGAAAGAGGACGTAGGGGTCAAGAGGAAAAGCTCAATTCCGGACAGAACACAACACACACGAGAGTACAAGAGAGAGAGTAGCACGCTGGAAGGCTGGAGACGGGGCGACAAACTCAGAATACGGAGGAGCTGTTGAAGACATCGGTATTAGAATAGGGAGTAATCTCGTTTTTTATCTATGTTGAAATATATTTCTTTTGCCTTTTTTTCCAAGTCCATGTCCGAGTAGTTCCATAGCCACGTGTTAGAGATTTGCCGATATGTAATGAAATTGTATGCTTAATGCTTAGTTATAATATTTGATCATTTTCAGATTGATTGGTTGTTCTTAATGCTTTTATTTTTGTTGGTAACTTAAATGAATGATTATAAAAGTCTGATTTCATTGGGAGATGAATTCGATTTTGGAATGTAGCCATGATTTGAAGTCTCAATTGATTTAGAACCTTGACCGGTTGGTTAATTTGATGCGCGACTAGATCGTGCGTTCCACTCGGTTGTGTGGATGAATGCCTTAGAACCCCTAGACGGATAAATGCTGAAGAATATTGGTCCAAATCTCAGTGAAACCGTCCAAAACCCTTGAGCATATGCACCTCTAGAACTCTTCGGACGATAGAAGACGCCACAAGTAACCGTGGTTCGCTGCTTGATAAGTCGAATTAAGCAAGTCCCGGACTTGATCGAATTGTGTGAGATGAATCTCTCAATCTCAAGAATAATGAGCTGAGCTCGTTTGATCTGTATTTGGTTCGAAAATAACTTGTTTTTTATTATTCATGCGTGCCTCCTTAAAAAGAAAGAAGGCCAAAACAAACTTCCCACATTACACTCCTATTCAAAAGTCTAAGACTCTTATTGACCACTAATCTTTCTAGATTTTATTCCTACAGAAAATGAACGAAATACGCCCTAAATTATAGGTGTTCTTGGTACAATTTGAATTCGAATTTGAATTTGACTGACACAAATCCAAGACACTTCCTCTTGATGGGTCTTTGTGTTGTCCATGGGCTTCTGAGGCTTTAAACCCTTTAAATGATGTTGTTGTTCAATCTCTTAGGCTTCTAAGATGTCTTGAATCTTCTCTTGTAGCCTCCTGGCCTTAGATCTAGTCTAAGGCCCCTTCAACATGCTTGAAACCTTGGAATTTGGCTCTAAGTGTGCACTAGAGGTCTCGTCGGAAACGTCACCGGAATATCGCCGGAAAAGTAACGTTCCGGTAGTGATCCGGTACTCATATGAAAGCTCTTTGAGTGCTGGTTCCAATGGTCTTTTTTTCATCGAATTTGGACTTTGGAAAGGCCTCCATTTAGGTTTTTTCGTACAAAGTCTCATCTCCGAGTTAGCCGGACCGCGAATATTGGACGCGACCGTTAGTCCGCAAGTCTCGTCAACGGTCCGCATATCCGCGTCCTCGTAAGCTTCACGCGCATCCTCTTCAGTGTCCCGAACATCCTCATCAGCGTCCCGTGCGTCCATGTGATTGTCTTTCCCGTTCGACCCATCCGTTCCGTCCGTCCGTCCAAGGCTTGCTTTATTTATGATATCCTCATCATTCCCTCCCCCTTGAAAAGGATTTGCCCTCAAATCCGCTTCATCTGCAACATAAGGGCTAAGATTAGTGATATTGAATGATGATCTAATGTTGTACGTATCTCGAATATCAAGTTGATAGGCGTTGTCGTTGATCCTCATCAAAATTTCAAATATCTTGGTGAAGTCGGGGAGAGATAGGAGAGGCGGGTGGATCAGCTTCTCCTTGAGCGTTTGGAACAATCTCTATTGTGTGTCTCGCCACACAAAGGCGCGATCTTTCTTCATCAGATCAGTCATTGGTGCCGCAATGGTGCTGAAATTGCGGACGAATCGTCGGTAAAACCCCATGAGGCCTAGGAAGCTTCGGACCCCTCCAACCGTGCTAGGTGTCGGCCAATCCTTGATAACTTGAACCTTCTCTTGATCCACAAAGATACCCTAATCACTATCAACAAAGCCTAGAAAAACCAACTTGTTAGTAACAAAGTTGCACTTCTTCATGTTAGCATATAATATTTCCGCTCTAAGAACACCTAAAACCGCTCTAAGGTGCTCTACATGCTCCCCTAATGTTCTTAGAGTATACTAAGATGTCATCAAAGTATACTACCACAAATTTGCGACTGAAATCCCTAAGAACATGATTCACAAACCTCATGAATGTACTAGGTGCATTAGTTAAACTAAAAGGCTGTGGTAAAACGTTAGTAGCCTCTTCATTCAATAATGCCTTCTTATACCGTACAAGAACCATCGTCCGGTTTGCGAGCAATGTCTTCTTGGAACCCTTGGTGATGATGAGCGACTTGTTGGGTTCCTCAACCTTCCTAGCTTGCTGCAGGATGTGAGGTGATCTTCATAGGCTTACTTCGGTAACAAGGGCAGTAGGTTGATCTTCTTGCCCTTGTGTCGGATGGAATATCGGTTGGTGTAGCTTTCGTGTGGCGCCTTTGCATCGTATTGCCTAGGACGGCCAAGCAAGAGGTGACTTGCTTGCATGAGTACCACATCACATAGGATCTCATCCTCGTATTTTCCAATCCGAAATGGTACCCGAACTTGCTTGGTGACCTTTGTCTCTCCGCTATCGTTGAGCCATTGGAGCTTGTATGGATTCGGATGCTTGAGAGTGGTGAGTCCGAGCTTCTCCACAAGAATGTTGCTCCCGACATTGGTACAGCTTCCATTGTCGATGATGATGCTGCATATCTTGTCGTGGATGTGACCTCGAGTGTGGAAGATGTTCTCCCGCTGTTCAGCCGCATCGTCCTTAGGTTATGTTGCTAAGGACCGTCGTGTCACCAAGAGTCTTCCACGCGTTGGATCCTCGTCTATCTCCTCCTTGGAGCTTATCTCTTCTGCTTGTTGCTCTCGATTGGATGAATGATTAGACTCAGTATCGCCGTTTGCACCCTCACCATCAACTTTTGCATCTCTTTATAATAATCCTCCACGGATAAGGATCCCTGCACAAGGAAATTCATATTGTTACGCATTTCTTTATAATAATATGAAGGTATGTATCGGCTTCTCATGATTTGCTTGAGTTGCCGCCATGTGTTGACCGGTTGGTCACCATTCATCCTTCTGAAATGGATGATTTGATCCCACCAAATCAAAGCATAGACACTGAATTTAGCAGTGGCTAGTTTCATCTTTCGTTGCTCGGTGTACTCCTGGAGATCAAACTCCATCTCCGTGCGTCTTTCCCACTCCAAGTATGCCTCTGGATCGCTACCCTCGGTAAACGTGGGAATGTCCACTCTCACACCACCGTTGTCATGGTCATGGAAGTCTCTATGTGGTGCTCTTCCCTCTTGCCTTCGTCTTGCCATGAAGGGTAGCTCATCTTCGTCATCGGAGGGTCCGTTTGCACCTCCCCCACCGTATCGGCCAAAATGCCAGTTTGCATTGTGATCTTCGTCCTCTCCTAGGTCAGCTCTAGGATGTGGTTCTTGGCCTTCTCTAGGTGGTATTCCAGGCCTGGCTTGATCATGATTAGGCCGTGGATGAGCCGGTTCTCCCCTTTCGAGCCGCGATGGTTGTTGTTGAACCGTGAGGAGACGCGTGAGATTCGCGATTTGCTCTTGGAGAGCTTGAAATTCCTCTCGTGTCACTTGAGGCTCCGGTGCTCTATTCGCTGATCCTTCACTCTCGTTGGACATGATGAATCAAAGGAAATGTGACCAAAACAAGTTAGTACTCATGCAAAAGAAATTGAGAAATAACCTACGCACAAACGAATTCAAGCGAAGATAATCACTCAACCTTCTTATCAAGCTTAGTCCCCGATGATTGTGAGGTCTACTAGGTTCCTTTGAACTCCGTTGGTAGACCGATCATAGATTCCTTAGGACTCCCTATCTTCCAGTTCATGCCTTCAAAACGTGTTCATCTTCCGGGTCAGGGTGCTTTGCCGCGAGTGGTGTGTTTCTCGTATATTGAGTCGCTCTTTGGCGATGAACTTAGAATGGTGTCTCCTTGGTTTAGCCTCTAAGGAGTGTTCCTTCATGCTCTTTGTTTCTATTTTAGTTTTGTTTCTTTTTTCTTTGCTTTTTAGGCTCTTTTCCGTTTTCTTTGTTTTTCTTAGTCTCTTTGGTCATTTCGTTGTTTTTTCTTAGGCTCTTTGGCCGTTTCTTCTTTTTTTTAACTCTAAACCCTAAATGACTCCTTGACTGAACCTACAAGAGAGAGAAAAACCAAATTCTTTAGGAATAAATGAACAAGAATTGCATAGATACAACTGTGAGAGCGTGGTCGTGATACCAACAGATGCGCAACTGGATCCTACGTTCCACTTGGTTGTGCGGATGAATGCCTTAGAACCCGTAGACGGATATGTGCTGAAGAACGTTGGCCCAAATCTCAGTGAGACCGTGTAAAACCCTTGAGCATTTGCACCTCTATAACTCTTCGGACAATAGAAGACGCCACAAGCAACCATGGTTTGTTGCTTGATAAGTCGAATCGAGTAAATCCTGGACTTGATCGAATTGTGTGAGATGAATCTCTCAATC
>CM071870.1:26343617-26356314 GCA_036759665.1 Gynandropsis gynandra | reverse complement strand
CTCATATGGTTTTGAGGTGAATCAGGTAGATGATTGTGTATATCATAAGATCAGTGGGAGAAACTTTATATTGATAATCCTTTACGTTGATGATATCCTTATTGCTGGGAACGACGTAAGCTTTATGCGTGACACAAAGATTTTTCCTTCGGAACAATTTGAGATGAAAGATCATAGTGATGCCTCTTTTGTATTGGGTATAAAAAACACACTGAGGCCGCTCTCGGGGTATATTGGGTTTATCACAAAAGAGTTACATCAATAAGGTTTTAGAGTTGTTTGGCATGAAAGGAAGTAAATGGTTAGATACCCCTATTTCTAAGGATGATAAATTCAGCCATAGATAGTGCCCACAGACTGAACCGGAAATTTAGGAAAAGAGGAAGATTCCTTATGCTTCGACTATAGGGAGTCTAATGTATGCACAGGTTTGCACATGACAAGATAATTAAGTAACCTCGGAATTGATCATTGGAAAGTGTCTAAACGGATGATACGATATCTTCAAAAAACAAAATATTATATGCTTGTATATAGACGATCTTATCAGCTCGAGATCACTGGTTATTCGGATTCGGATTATGTTGGGTGCCTCGATAGTCTTCGATCCACTTCGGATTATATATTTCTCCTCAATAGTGGGGCTATTTCTTAGCGTAGTGCTAAGCAAAAGCTTGTGGCATCATCCACAATGGAGGTAGAATATGTAGCATGTTATGAGGCATCCAATCAGGTTTTATGGTTGCGGAATCTTGTCAGTGGGTTGCACATTATGCTTGGTGTGGATAAGCCCCTAAAGATTTTTGTGGCAATCGTTCTGCAGTATTATACTAGAACAATTACAAGAGTACTTTGCAGTCAAAGCACATCAAAATTGAGTATCTTGTTGTTCGTGAAAGGATACAGAGTGGGGTAATCTTCATAGAGCATATAGGTACAAACTCTATGATTGCGGATCCGCTGACTAGGGGTGTTATACCTAAAGTATTTTGGGAGCGTATTGCTCGTATGGGTATTGTCCTTTGTGATAATATTATGGTTTAGTGGGAGTATTGTATCTATTCTAGTTTGCTCTTGGATTATGACGATGTATGTTTATTGGGTTTCAGTTTTATGTTCCGGAACTATTGAGTTTTAAGCTTAAGGTATTCATTCTGTATGATTTGGTTTAAGTTGATCTTCATAAGGTAGGACCAGTTGGAGATAGACACGTACGATCACTTCGTGTGTAGTCTTCGTGCTATGCATCCACATTCAGATCTATGTCATTCTTCTGTGTTACATTAGTAATCAAATTTGGGTCTAACTACGTTGATATTGTGGTTAAAACTCTTTTGTTCTATGTTGTTATGGTTGATGGACGAGATTGGAGTCAATATCGGTTTGATGACAACAATTATGAGCGCTCTTAAGGTTATTCCATGGTTTTATGGTCACATATATGGTCCAAGTGGGAGATTACAAGATTTTTGGGTTTCATCTTATATTTGTGGACCTATATATGTGAATAATTTTGGAATAAGTGTTGTCATTCAGTTTAGTCCAAATTAAATGTGATGGGATTAAATTTTAATTGATTGGACTTTGGTATTGAATTGAATGAGGAGGATTATATGCATAGAAGCCTTTCGTAGTATCATTTATATTTCATGATGGGCGAAATTAAACGATACAATTGAGAACTGGAATTAACCGGTTATCTGTCGGTTTATGGTTCTTGGTTCACGTGCCTATATAAATGAGATTCATTTGGTTTCTGAAAAGGGATTCACTATTATTACCTAAGGTTTTACAGAAAAATTCAGAGAGAATCTCATCTTGATACATCCCATCAGTATCAAGTTTTCGGTTTTGCACGAAGAGCCAGAAGATCTATTCTGCTGCATATCGTATACCATAAATCCAGGTATTTATCTCGATCTTTTGTTCCGTTTTCTTAAATGTTGATATAATTCACAATAGAGTTTCGAGGGTTTCGAAATCCGAATCATTTGAAATCGAATTCTTTCAAATCTACCCTATGCAAGTTCAACACAATTGGATTGACAATTATGACTATATATATAACATGAAATAGATTAATTGTTTAATAAAATAAATGTAAACTCTCTCATATTGTCTCGAATAATGCAAATATCTAGTTACTAAAAAGATGGATATATGAGAGATTTGATGCAGAAATAAACAATGTTTTTGTCGAATTCGAAAGTGGATTGGAGAATTTTATGACTTATTCTACAAATCAACTTGGGTGTGCAACGAGGGTGAGTAAAAGTCTTAAAAAATTATTAAAAACAAGGTCTATAAAGAAAAATCTAAAATAATTAGAAAAGAGGCTTGGATTACCTCTAAAGAAGCGTTCATTTATAGTCTCGAGCTCGACCATATTTTCTTTTACTCTTGGGGACTGTGATCAGGGTGCTCCGAGAGTGTCCTCGCTATTCTAGATGAAGTGGTTTGCTATTAGTCTCCTTCTTGCTTGTTTGCCAATGATTCTTGCAATCTATTCAATTTATGGATCGAGTGATACGAGTCTAGTTCTCCTAATATTTCTAGTCATATACTGAATTCCTATAAAAGAAACAAAGAAAACAAGATGAAAAAGTGATGTCATTAGTGGACTATAATTTATACATAGACTAGACATTTCGCAAGGTTACAAATCGTATAGTACCAGGGTCGAACACAAGAAATGAAAGAGATTTAAACTATTAATTTCAAGAAACTATAGTCATAAAAAATAAAAGAGGTATGGGTATAGATAATATATACAAATAAAATATATTACAATTACAAATATATACAAGCGAGGAGATGCTTCTAGGTTTGAGAATTGTGTTCATGTACATGAACCCATTAAATATTTTTGAAAGTGTAACTTTATTCTTATCGGAGAATTCAATCATCTTAAATGGATCTACTTGTCCTTGTAGTCTAGATCTTGTTTTAGTATATAAATCATTGATTTCTCCATCTAATGATCTACATATCGAACGTGCTATCAATAAATCAATCTGTTCTCCCTTCCTAGATTCCTATCCATTATAGAAATCATTGACGTCTATGATTTACATATGAATGAATCATCGTCCAATATCATCATTCTAAATCGACTAACATGCTTCTTAATATGATCATTCATATTTATCTAATGCATACAATCTAATATAATCCAAATATACAAAACTCTACCCTAAAACACATATCAAATCTATGGTTCTACATTTTGGGAAAGAACAACATTAAGAAAGAAGTAAAAATAAAGGTTTGGAGAAGATCTATCGATCTCTCGATCAGTCACCATCGTGACCTCGCCTTTGACTCATCTACGTCGGTAGTTCGATCCTTCGATGAAGTCTGATGGCTTTTTCACTCTTCGCATGATCCCAAAGTCATTTCTATCAAGTTTTACTATTCTTTTTGTCTCTCCTTGTCTTTTCTTGCCTCCTCATCTGCCCTTTTATGTCTAGAGCTATCCACAATTTATATAAAAGCTTCCCATCAAATTTAAAAAAAATGTAAAAAATTGAATTATTTAGTGAATTCGGTAAACCACTCGGCCGAGTTGGCCATCGCTCGGGCCACACATTTGGTTGTTTTATGCTTTTTCTGTGCAAATAGTAACAAACTTTGACATAGTGAGGTAGAATGTTTGACCCAATCTCAGTATGCTCGAGTTGAAAGAGTCCACTAGTGTTCAAAGGAATCTTTGTTTGGTTAAATGCTTGACAGAGCTATCATCTGCTCGGGTCGACCAAATACTTGGAAAAGATTTGGATGAATGTATCAATTGAGTGAATTTTTGCTTTGCTTGTGTGATTTCTCTGGAACTTTTGAGCATTTGTGTTTCACTATGGTCGATCGAGCAATTTTTGTGCTTGGTTCGAGCGGTTTCACTGTTCTGCCTTTTATGTTGAATGTTGCCATGTTTCTTCATAATGTACTCCTGAGTCTCTATTGTGTGTCCGATAGCCTTATCATTCTTAATTCCATCATTCGATGAAGTTCGATAGCCTTATCATTCTTTCATACGATCCACGACCTCTCGTCTCAGTGCTTTATGTATTATTATACATTCTCCATCCTTCTATCTAGTTCCATCACCAACTTATAGGGAAGCTCCCCAACATTTAAAAAATAAATCGAAATTTATATTATTAGGCGGTTTTGGTAAATTTCTTGGCCGAGTCAGCCTTCACTCGAGCCGAGCAATTGGTTATTATGCACAATTTTCATGTAAATCAGAGCAAAATTTGACTCAGTCAAGCGAACCTACGGATGTGAAAAAAATCCTCGTGTGGCTTACCGCTCGACTGAGTAGTTTATGTGTTCAAGTTAAACAATCTAAACCAACTCTGCACGTGCATAACACATGTGTATGTGTAGTGTAATATAGGTATCGATCCCATAGGGATTGATTATAAATCAAACATAAGCAATCTAAGGCGAATAAGAAACTAAAATGATAATAGAAGAAGTAATTAACTAAGCTAATTAATCTAAACGGAAGCTCTAACAATCAAACAAACACTCTAGGGAACCTGTTTCACCACTAGATCATCCAAGAATCACACTTCAACTCCTAATAATCATACATACTCTGCAATATTTTAAAGGCGAACTATCCTAATATGTTCAAAATCCTCTTTCATGGCGAAGAAAACATGCATAAACAAGAAATCTTCCTATTTTGTGGTTGATCTACCAGTTTATACCATAAGCTTTATGATTCATTCCATCGGTGCTCTCCTCCTCCAATCTCTCCCGACTGTTCACCTTTTCTTCTCCTAAAATCTTGCTCGACCATTCTCTTGCTCTGACCCCCTCCAATGATTGAATCATGATTGCATCGTCCATTAGTTAGCCACTTTTCATCTGTTTCTTCATTGTTTCTCCCCATGTTTCGCCTTGATTCTCACGTATTCAATCCTATAAAAACAACAAAAGAAATGAGTAAAATGAATACATAATCACACATAATCATCACAATGATCATCAAAATCGGTCATAATATCGCTCATAAAACGTGTATGAAACGTAGTGATCAATAGTTAACCGCTCGAGTCGAGTGAATCTTCCTGAAGGACTTAGATTCTTTGTAAAGTTTGAGAGATTAATCGATGTGCCTGAGTGATTCATCTTTAACTTTTGAAAATCTCATCTTTGCATGCTCGACTAAATGATTTTTTGCTCAACTCAAGCATTTCCTCTGTTTCTATCCTTGATGCTCGTTAGATGTTGGTCATGTTTTTTTTATATCGAGCTCTTTAGATATTTCTTACAATATCATAAAATAAACCAAATAACGTAAAAAGGAACTTAAGAGACTAAAACAATCCAAAATGTATTAGAAACATTCCAAAATAAATCCATCTTAGATGCATTCTACTATTTCGAGAAATTTTCAGTCTACTAGTAGACATGGAGGGAGTCGGGTGGGCTTCGTGATACATCGAAGATTAGGGAGAATCAAGGATGAGAATAGTGTGTTTGTGAAAGCAAAAAATCTCGGTGAAATATATGGGATAATGAATGAATCACATGATAAATTTTGCGTACGAGATGACATTATTGTTATGCTTCAAGACAATTTTAGATATGAAAAAAAATATGGGATCTGATGGGATCTTGATAGCGATTGTATCAGGAGATAGGGGACTCAGTGCTCTTACAAACCTATGTTCTTGTTGAAGTCTGACGAGATATGCGAGTGATTATGTCTGTATTGGGATCTTTGACATCGCAAGTGCTACAATAGTGATGGAATTTGAGGGGACTTTACGAGTGCCGATTTGGTGTATTACTAATCTTTGCTTGTGGATATTTATAATGATAAAAAAAATTTAGGTATGTGGATATTCTCAGTCCGAGGTCGAATTATAGATTGTGGTGTTACATATCAAAACCACAATTAGATTACATGTTATTTGAAAAAAAGATGTAGACGTACTCATTATTCCTCATTTTCTTTTTTTTTCTTTTTTTCTTTTTTTTTTTGCTCCGAATAAGAAGAAATGACTTCACTTGATTTTTGGATTTTCTTTTAGGATAATTTCATTTTATCAATGAGAAACTCACTGAAAAGCTAGTCACTCTAGATAAACAGATTTGATCGCTTCTCAAAATAATAAAAAATAATTTTTAGCCTACTTTTTCCTTAATGACAATTCATTATAGAAAAGGAAAGAAAAGTCATATATATAATAAGGAGGTTTTTTTCTCTCTTCTCATGAAACCACGTCACCAAGAGAGAGAAAAACATCTATTTATATCTAATTTAATATATTTTATTGTTATTGTCATTATTTTAATATAAAAAAATTTAAATTTTTTTTAAAATAAATTATACTTTCTTTCTGAATTAATCAAATTAAATTTTAAAAAATATTAAAAAATTAAATAAAATTTGAAAACAATTAGAAATATTAAAATCATATATATAATAAGGAGGCTTTTTTCTCTCATCTCATGAAATCACATCACCAAGAGAGAAAAATTTTTACTTATATCTAATTTAAATATAATCTTAATAGTAATAAAATAGAAGGTGACAATATATTTTATTGTTATTGTTATTATTTTTATTATTTTATTATAAAAAATTGTTTACAAATTTTTTAAAAATAAATTATATTTTTTTCTGAATTAATCAAATTAAATTTAAAAAATATTAAAAAATTAAATTAAATTTGAAAACAATTGGAAATATTAAAATCATATATATAATAAGGAGGTTTGAAATATTAAAAATAATTAAGTTGAAAGGTCTTCGCTTGAGGTAATTTATTCGTTATAATAAAAAAATAAAACTTGAATAAAATCGTATTATATTTAAATCAAAATGTATGTGGATATAGAACTATATCAAGAATCAAAATAAAATAAAGAATCAAAATATTAATATTTAACGAAACCAACGAATACATTACACAAGATATAAATATAGGTTATAACATATTTTACACAATGTATAAACACATCTAGAACAACTGAATTATAAACATATATTTAGTTTTTATCTTTGCATTTTAAGTTTCTACTTGTAAAAAAGTTATATACACCAATCTCAAAAACCTAAAATCTGATTTGTTATGTTGGGTTTTTTCCTTGCAATGGACAGCCAAAAATAGGAGATAAACAATTGAAACAATGCATGTGAAGAAAGGTTGGAACAATCATATATATAAAAAAGGAGGTTTTTTCCTCCCCTCTGGTGCTGTCACGCCAGCAGAGAGAAAGGAAAAACTCTTTTCATCAAACATAGCAAATAGCTCTTCTTCCTCCTAAAAATAGTGAATCAATAAATTTCTTTAAATTCAATAGATTGCTTACAATTCTAATTCCTTAAATCCAATAAATTTCTTTCAATTCCATCTCCTTGATTTCAATAAATCGTCGTTTAGCAATGGTGAGAATTCAGCCTCCCCTCATCTCATGATTTTTGTTTGATTTGAATCAGATTCATTTTTTGGATGAGAAAATGTTAGGAAAGGGATTAGAAGAAAACCTAACATCAAGTCGCCATGAAGCCAATGGACACCTTGAGCAAGCCCGTAAACCTCCTCCTTTGGCCGCCACAACTACAACGAAGGAAGAGAAAATGTTTGGGATAGGATACAGAGAAAACTCACCGCAAAGGTATCATTGAAAACCGTGGAGAGGTCAAGGAAGCCCGGAAACCTCTACCTCGGCTGTTAAAGTAGTTGTCTCCTTTTCCCTCCTCCACCACACTAAAGGGGATTCTGATGGCGAGGTTATGTTACAGCCCAAAGCGGCTAATTTTAAGGTTCATAGAAACCTTCTACCATGAGTTTAACTGCATTTGGTTGCCAGTTGCAATTTCAAGAAAGAGATACATCTGGAAAGAATTTCCAACAACCCCCAAGAAAATCTTTTAGATTCTCAATCAGTTTTGAGGGTTTTTTTTAATCTTTTGTGTCATGCCATCTCATGATTGCCCTGCATTCCGTCAAAGTAATTTGGGGCCAATAAGTTACATGACATGATAACAAAATGTACATAGAGAAGTGATTCAAGTACAAGTATTGCTTATGCGGATCACTCAAGTAAACAATCCATATGGGCATCTTCCTAAATTTGTTCTACGTTCAACATGACTTCATAATGAAATATAGCAAAGATGTCGCCAATTGCTTTATTTACCAACTATGCAAAATGTCTCATAGAAGATGTGCTAATGATCTTTTGGTTATTTCTAGGGTACAAGTATTGATTTCTGCTCATAGCTTTTAAGACTGATTTGTGCTTTGCTTTTAGGTTTGGATAGTAAAGGAGATTACTTCCGTTACTTGGAAGAATTTAAATCTGGTGATGATCATAAGGAGGTTGCAGATCAATCGCTTAAAGCCTATGAGGTATATGTTCTTTATTTCTATTAAATTTTTTTCTTGAAAATTATCAATACTATGAAGTATAATAAAAATCTCACCGTAACTAACTCTAATTGTGCTCCTACTCATCCAATCAGACTCGGCCTGGCATTCAACTTCTCTATGTTCTATTACAGCTAATTTTGATAGGATGTTTTAGTTATCTTGTAAATAAAGCTAAGAGCTCTTAAAACTAGATGGAATCGATTGAGCGTTATGTGTTACTTTGTTTTAATTGTGTACTTAGGACTGATCTTTACATATTGATGCATATCATAGCTCTTAAGATAGATATGTGGACTTGTATCGTTCACATAGCCGAGTTGTCTTTCTGTAGCAGAGATGGTTGAAGCGATGAAGGGAGTTGCACAACTCGATGTGGAACTCGTAGTTGAAGAGGAATATGATGTCTCTGGGTTACAAGAATATTATTAGGACGAGAAATCTTGGAGGATACTCTTTTCGATCAAGAAGAAGGATACAGAGGGGAACGAGCAGAATGTGAATAGAATCAAGCTTAAACCATTTTTTCTTCAAGGTGAACTTTCTAAAGGTGATCAACCTCAAGCCAAGGTAAGTAAATCTGGGAAAAATCCCTAATTAACGTTTATATTCCATTCCATGAGATTCTGATGCTTTTAACAATTGTTTTAGCTCAGGAAAGCTAATGATAGAAACTCAGAAGAGTTGATCCGTCAAGTGTGAACTCCGAGAGCTTATGTTAAAGTTATATGCTCTGCTGAGCATTGTTAGAGATTGAGTAGAGTGCCTTGATGTAATTGTTTCTTTAGTTTTTGTGAACAACTTCTATATGTTTGTACTCTTTTCTCCAATTGTGTTTTTCTTCGTTCAAATATGAAAACATTGTGTTGTCATGTCATCAATGTTATACCTTTTGGTTTTGTATTGACAATGAACTCTGTTTTGCTATGCGTAAGAACTTTAGTCTTGGTAGACAACAAAAATGATTTAAATTCAAGCAAGTTTCTGAATATTTATCGGTGTAAGTAAGAAAAGTTTCTAAAATTTATAATATGTATTAGAGGGAAACCTCGTCCCAAGTAAATGAAGATGTGGAGATGTTTGTACAGAGTGGTCGAAAATGTAAAATATTTCAAAGGGAGATTAAAACCTGTCAGTCGGTTTCTAGATCTAAGCTTAGGTTTGGGTTTGAGTTTCATCTTTTCCATAAGAATGTATTGGGATTGTATATCAACTACTTCTTGATAATGCTTAAACAAATAGTTAGTCTGATAATTTTTCATAATTCCTTGCACTCTTTTTAAATGTAAAAAAATGTTTGGTTAGAGAATGAGAAACTTGCCGAAAGAAATGTTCTCATGTCTCTCATAACTTTTTCAATATGAAACATTTTAAATAGTATTAAAATGTACATTTATCGAAAATTGAAATGATTTAAAAATTATATATAATTTTATTAGAAAAAGTAATGTTCTTTTTATGACCCCCTATTCATACAAAATAAAATTATAAAATTACATTTTTCTATAATTTTAGTCACAACAAAAACAGTAGTCAAATTGGTAATAAATTTTAAAATTATTTTTAATTATTAAATTGATATTTTGTTTATGAAATTGTATGAAATAAATGTTATTTTTTATAAGTTTTCGTTATTATATCAATATAATATGTTACTTAGACATATATGATATCGTAAATTTTTAACCTATAAATGTATATATATATATATATATATATATTTAAAAACATTGACATCTTATTTAGAGATATATTTTGGACTAATGTTTTAATTAAAGAAAACTATATTGAATAATGTAAGTTTAAATTGGTTTTAGGTTCAAGTGAATATAATTAATTTCTTATGGTTAAAATCCGACAGGTGAATTGAACGTTAAAAACCACGATAAAATCTTATAAATAGATTTAAAAATATATCGAGAAAAATAATTGGTGAGCGAGGAAGAAGAAATTGTATTCCGAAGCAACGTCAGGAAACATATATGCAACTCACTTCTATAAATTAAATTTTCACATATCTCTTCTTATCGTATTGTTATCTTATTTCCATGTTAGTTATGTATTTAACTCCATTGAATTTTTGTTTCTACATGATGTTTATTTTGAAATAAAAATGTTCAAAATTATTTTTTTGTACATTATGTTTGTATATAATATAAATTCCATTAAGGTTTTCACAAATTGTGATCTACAGATCAAATTCAGAATATTGACAAGGACATTCATGTTGTATAATATAAACATAGCAAACCTTTTTATCAAGAACTAAGATAGTTTATGCCACTTCCTAAGGCCATGAACATATACTTCATATTCTGTAACAAGAGTATCAAGACCCTGTACACATGAGCAATATTACTGTAAAAGCATGCTAGAAGTTGTTGAATGACCAAGTCGTGCAGGTATCCTAATGCATAATAATGAGTCTTTTTCCTTATCATGATTCATGTCTAATGTTATTCATTTTTTTCTTATTGGGGTTTAAATGACATCAAAAGCTTTTGATAATATACGGTAATAGTTATACTATTTTGAACCCATAATCATATCTTTTGGCAAAAGAACTCGATTGGTCTAATAAGTTGAAATTTTGTTCTAATCAATTGAATTATGGTATGAAAAGAAATTTCTTACTGTTCTCTAATGGATTAAGTTTTTTATATGAATTATATTTTTGTGTTTTCTTGATAAAGTTTAATATGGTGTTATTTATTTTAATTGTAAGAATGCCAATGTTTAGGAAATAAATTGACCCATATTATTCTTTTGATGTATTTTGATAAGTTTCTAATCTTTTCATGTAGGATACTTCTTGAATATGTATGCTGTTTTAATATTTCTAATAAATCCATAAGTTCAGTGATTAATACTTGCATTCTTGAATATAATGACTTAAATTGCTCCTATTGATAATGTTTCTGTCAACTTTTTGCTTTCCGTGCTATAGGAATNTGACTTAAATTGCTCCTATTGATAATGTTTCTGTCAACTTTTTGCTTTCCGTGCTATAGGAATGACAACATTCATCACTACAACACTATCTCCTACATTCATATGATTTCATTACAATTTCTTTGTCAATGATATTTCAAAACTTGTTGTTGCTGATTAGTGATCTTATACAAGTACAAAATTTAAACTGAAAAAATTGATTTACAACTTTTTTAGCTAGATTTCTTGGAATTCGCTGAATGTACTTTTATTGGACGATATATGTTTCATTATGATCCTCATAGGAAATTTAAAGTTCTTCCAACTGTCCTACAACAGTTACCCGCCATTGTCAAACTCAAGTATTCAAGTAGAGTGGTTGTGGATGATGATGTCTTGAGAAAGAAAAAAACAAGGGTAAAAAGGAGAAACTGATTCTGAGATTGTAAAATTAGAAGAGGCAACCAAAGAGAAACGTCTGGCTACACTCGATATTTTTGCAGGTAGTGGTGGTNAAGTTAGCGATCTTCTGGTCTATAGCAAGGGTTCATTTGTATTTTGAAAGTGGAACGAAATGTCAGACCAACACTGATTATGAGATGTGCTTATCTAGAACAACCGTAACACTACATTTTAGCTCTTCAATTCGTTATCATTTAAATCGAATATTTTATGCTATATTAGGAGGATAGGAAGATTTAGAAATTAGGACAATTTTATCTTCTTTTTTGCAATTCATTGGGTCATGTATTTGGGGACTAAACGAATATTTCTATATTATAAAACATTTACAAGGAATACAAGAAAACAGAAATAAAAACGCGAAAATAGACTCCGGGAAGTCAATAAGAGTGAGACAGTTACCAACATTGAAGGAGAACATGGGGAGAGTAATGTTTCATTGTTAACAAATCATCATAACATTGCAGCAACAATTATGGTAGTAACAATATTTTTTCATGTTCTTTCTTTAGTGGTGGCATTAGTTCACCCTTTGTTGTTATTGTTGTTGTTGTTACTCTATAAATTGTAAGTTGCCTCATAGATAGGGAATGTTCTAATTTTAGTCAACATAACATTGGTGAATTTTTAAGTTTTTTTAAAAATGTCTTCTTTGTAAAGATTACTTTCTTTTTATAACTAAAGTTTTTTTCGTCTATTTATTTATTTATTTTCATCTCTAAATTGTAAATAGCTTCTAAATATCGGATTGATTTAAAAATTTTAAAAAATAAAATAAATAAAAATCACTATTGATTTGTTTATTTAACTCTATTTATAATTTTATTTGTTATATTGAACAAGAATCATTTGAGTATATGAAATATAAGTCAATATCCAAAATGTTAACTCCTCATATAATTAGAACGATT